>JAYEVK010000092.1:0-248741 GCA_036346275.1 Otatea glauca
CAACTTGCAGAATGGTGGGAGAACACTGTGCTACTCACGAGGCACCCATGGAAATCACGTGGGAAGAATTCGCAACGGCCTTTCGCCAGTACCACGCACGGAAGGAATGATGGACCGAAAAAGGAAGAATTGTGGCGCTTAAGCAAGGAGGCCAACGGTGGTGATTACTTGAACAAATTCACGCGCTTAGCTCGCTATGCTCCCGAAGATGTGGCGACGGACAAGGCTAGGCGATCCCGATTCATGAAGGGATTAAACTCGGGATCGCAAGTGGGGTGATTACCCACACTTTTCCGCATTTTCAAGAATTGGTAAACAAGGCTTTGATTACGGAGGATAAGCGCAGGAGCTTGGGAAAATCGCAAGCGCTTGATGACTAACCTGTGGACGCCCTAACCACCTGCGAATGAGGATGACCCCGCAACAGTTTGCTAAGTTCCAACCGCAAGCTGTTAACAAACCAGCAACACCTGCACCGCGACCACCAGGACAGAGTTATCAGACGCTGGCCCAAGGTAACAATGCTCAAGGTGGAGTGCAGCAGCCAGCCGCCAGAAGGTGCTACAGTTGCAATGAGCTGGGGCATTATGCTAATAAATGTCCGCAGAAAGGAGGTATCACGGCAGTACGTTTCAACCTTGGAACGACACCTGCTAAGGCACCGATGACGGGAGCAAATCGAGGAGCTGGACAGGCAGGAGCAACGCCTCAAGCTACTATTCGAGGCGAGTCAACCACATCACCGCCGATGGAGCCTGTGAAGCATCGACGTCGTCTTGGGTAAGTTTTGGTAAACTCGAAGACTGCTGCAAAGATTATTTGATTCAGAGCTTCGCATTCATTTGTCTCTCGAGCTTTTGCATCGAAAATGGTTTGAGCATGAAAAATCTTAAGTGTGTGATGCTAGTCCAAGCCCGTGATCCGAGTTAAGATCTAACCTTGGATGTTTGGGGTAAAGCTAAAAATTAATGGGGTAGAGTTCCTAGCGAACTTGATTATTCTAGATGCCCAAGTTTTAGATGTTATCCTCGGTATGGATTGGTTAACCAAGCATAAGGCAAGATTGGATTGCGGTCAAAGGATTGTATCCATTGAGAGCCCTAGAGGAGAAAAGGTGGAATTCCGAGCGACATCGGTTCGTAGGGTCAATTAATTGTTAATAGCGTGAAAGCCGTCAAGATAGATGACGTGCGGTGGTCGAGGAATATCCGGATGTATTTCGGAGGATCTACCGAATGCCGCGGACCGTGACATCGAGTTTGTCATTGAGTTAGTACCTGGTACAGTACCAATAGCAAAAAGACTCTATCGGATGCCTACCGATGAGTTGGTGGAAATGAAGAAGCAAATCGACGAGTTATTAGAGAAGGGTTTTATAAGACCAAGTTCGTCGCCATGGGGAGCGCCAGTTTTGTTTGTTAGGAAAAAGATGGAAGCCTTAGAATGTGTATTGATTACCGTGCACTTAATGAAGTGACGATTAAGAATAAGTATCCGCTGCCAAGGATTGATGATCATTCGACCACTTGAGAGGAGGTGGAGTTTCTCCAAGATAGACCTTCGTTCCGGATATCATCAACTAAAGATTCGGGCGGAAGATGTTCCAAAGACCGCATTTTCTTCAAGATATGGACATTATGAGTTCACGGTCATGTCTTTTGGATTGACCAATGCGCCAGCATATTTCATGAACTTGATGAATAAGATTTTCATGGAATACTTGGACAAGTTTGTTGTTGTGTTCATAGATGATATTTTGGTATATTCAAAGACCGAAGCGAGCACGCAAATCATCCGAGGCTAGTGTTGGAAAAGCTGCGCGCAATGCAAATTGTATGCTAAATTCGATAAATGCGACTTTTGGAAGGAAAAGGTGGAATTTCTCGGTCATGTTATGACTGCAGAAGGAGTTCTTAGTCGACCCAAGCAAAGTGGAGGCAGTGTTGCATTGGGAACAACCAAAGTCTGTCACTCAAGTCCGAAGTTTTCTGGGAATGGCAGGATATTATCGCCGATTCATAGAAGGATTTTCGACGATTGCGAGACCTCTTACGCAGTTGTTGAAAAAGGAAAAGAAATTTTCATGGACGCCAGATTGTGATAAGGGTTTTGAGGAATTAAAGAAGCGTTTGACAACAGCCCCAGTGTTGGTTTTGCCTAATGTTCAGAACAGCTTTGATATATACTGTGATGCATCAAGACAGGGTCTTGGATGCGTATTGATGCAAGAGGGTAAAGTGGTCGCATATGCGTCAAGGCAGTTAAGACCGCATGAAGGGAATTATCCTACGCATGACTTGGAATTGGCTGCCGTGGTGCATGCCTTGAAATTGTGGCGTCATTATCTCATGGGAAATAGATGTGAGATATATACGGACCACAAGAGTTTGAAATATATCTTCACCCAATCAGATCTTAACATGAGGCAAAGGAGATGGTTGGAACTGATCAAGGATTATAATATGGGAATCCACTACCATCCAGGAAAGGCTAATGTAGTGGCTGATGCCTTGAGTCGTAAAAACTATGTTACAAACATGATGGTACAGGAAGATCAATCGGAGTTGTGTAAGGAGTTTCAGAAGTTAAAATTGGTAATGGTTCCAGAAGGATTTATAGCTGCTTTGGAAGTAAGGCCGACGCTTGAAGATCGATTTGGGAAGGGCAAAGGATGATGAGAAAATCAACCGAATCAAAGCTAAAAGGATGAAGGATTAGCGCGGATTTTACTATGGATGGCCGGGGTACCATGTGGTTCAAGGGTCGTATTTGTGTGCCAAACAGACCAGAGCTTAAGCAGTTGATTTTAGAAGAGGCTCACGATTCCAAGTATTCAATCCATCCAGGAAGCGCCAAGATGTACCAGGACTTAAGGGAGAGGTTTTGGTGGCCGAATATGAAGCGTGAAGTCGCTGAGCATGTTGCCTTATGTGATATATGCCAGAGAGTTAAGGCAATACACCAGAGACCCGCAGGATTACTACAACCGTTAAAAGTTCCAGAATGGAAATGGGAAGAAATCGGTATGGATTTCATCACCGGGTTGCCAAGAACCCAAAGTGGGTATGATTCTATATGGGTTATCGTGGATCGACTGACCAAAGTTGCTCACTTCATTCCAGTCAAGACAACTTACTCAGAGACGGTTAGCGTAACTATACATAGCCGTAATTGTGTGTTTGCATGGGGTACCAAAGAAAATAGTGTCGCATGAGGTACCCGATTCACCTCGAGATTTTGGGATAAATTGCATGAAGCCATGGAAGCGCTTGAACTTCAAAGACGGCATATCACCCGCAGATCGATGGTCAAGCAGAAAGGGTAAATCAAATTACGGAGGATATGTTAAGGGCTTGTGCATTAGCCTATACTACATCATGGGACAAATGTTTGCCATATGCGAGTTGATTATAACAACGATTACTGTGCTAGTTTGCGATGTCGCCATTTGAGGCTTTATATGGTCGTGCACTGTCGTACTCTAACCGAATTGGAATGAGACAGAGAACGTATGATATTTGGCCCCGATATTCTCGGGAAGTGAAGAGCAAGTTGCTATGATAAGAGAGAGGTTGAAAATCGCGCAGTCAAGGCAAAAGAGTTACGCTGATAACCGACGTCGTGATCTAAGTTTCGAGCCCGATGATTTCGTGTATCTTAGAGTTACCCCTCTGAAAGGAGTTAAGAGGTTTCACGCTAAAGGAGAGCTTGCCCCAAGATACGTTGGACCGTTCAAAATTTTGAGCCGTCGAGGGGAGGTTGCTTATCAGTTGGAATTGCCGCGATTCTTTGGCGGCGTGCATGATGTGTTCCATGTGTCACAACTCAAGAAGTGTCTTCGGGTGCCAGCAGAGCAGACGCCTATGGAAGAGATTGAGTTGTAGAAGGATTTGACCTACAAGGAACAGCCAATGAAAATTTTAGATGTCATGGACCGCAGGACCAGGAACAAGTCGGTTCGTTTTTGCAGAGTTCAGTGGAGCAACCATTCTGAGAATGAGGCAACCTGGGAGCGTGAAGAGGACCTGAAGATAGAATTTCCAAACCTATTCCCTAGTCAGCCTTGAATCTCGGGTCGAGATTCATTAAGGGGAGGTTTGTAACATCCCAAAATTTGACCTATAATTTCACTTATGTGCATTTTGTGATTTTCTCAATTTATTGGATTTTCGTAAATTATTTGAATTTATTTTAATTAAGTATATTGAACCTTTGGTGAAAACTAAATGTATATATAGATAAAGTTAATATAAAGTTTTACAAAAATATTTTATTTGAGCTCGTAATGTCTCAAAGTATTTATGAGAATTTTCTGGATTTTTCCCGATATTTTAATTGCCTTAAATAGATTAATCTAATTTCGGGAATTATTTTAAATCAAAAGCTTTTGAAAATCTTGAACAAGATCTTGGGCCAAGCCCGACCTTGTCGCGTGTTGCGCCCATCGCGGGTGCGCCCGTCGGCCCGCTTTCGCGCGCCGCGCTGCGTGTGACCGTTGGATGAAGATCGGCTACCGCTTCATCGCGAAACCCTAGCGCCGCGAGCCGTTGGATCGAGATCAAGTGGTGAGGATTCGCTTGCGTTGTTTTGGTAAGTTTAGATCTCGCCGTTGGATTTGGAAGGAGCGGATCGGATCGTATCGCTCGGATCTAATCGTAGCCGTTCATCGCAGTCGGACGGACCGCGATCATCGTCTCCGATTCGGTTTCGAATCCGCCGCTGCTGCCGCCGCCGCGCGTGATTTTAGGGTTGCCTTTTCGGGCGTTCACCGAGGCTATTTAAAGCGCGGACCGCACTCGAGGATCGCCATCCGCAGCGCATCCGCCGATGCTAGCCTTCGCCGTCGAGTCGCCGTCGCCGTCGCATGAGAGCTCGCCGCAGTTTTTCGTAGCGCCGCGGCCGTTTTTTTAGTTTGCGTCTCCGTCTGCCGCCGTTCACGAATCGGTTCCAGATCCGGGCTCGTCGCGTCAAGCCGCATCGGGTAGCCACTTCATCTCGCCGAGTCGCGCCGAACGCCGCTCAGAGGTCGCCGCCTCCGCCGTGTTGCCATCTTCGCGGAATCGCCGCCGCCACCGCTTCGCGCCCATCTGGAAGCTTCATCGGCCGTTGGATCGAGTTTGTTCGGTTGAGATCGCGCCGCGTGTGCGTTAGAGCGTTAGCCGTTGGATCATCGCGTGGATGTACGCCGCGTGTCGAGCATCGGCTCGGCGGCGTTGCGGCGACCGGCCGATGCGCCGCGTGTCGGGCGCGTGATGCGAGGCGCCGTGAGCCGCGCCCACGGTGGACCAAAGGCGGTTCCGTGGACCGAGTCCATGGCGAGTGGCGTGTCGGTCGCCGATTGGCTCGGGCGGGCTGACGTCAAGATTGCGCAATAAAGATCTTTTCCAATAGAAAAATAATTTCGAAAAATCGGTTTTTCTATTTTCTGTATTTTGAGATTTATTCAAACTTCAAAAGGCTATATCTTTTGCATTTTAACTCGGATTTGAGTGATTCAAATTTCTAAAAATTTGTAAAATCAAGATCTATTTATTGGTGAATTTTATTTTATTTTTGGAGTTTGTTGCTCTCTGTTTTGGTGTTTATTTGCTATTTTGGCATCGTTTCGCGTAGACGTTGAACTGCTCGGTGATCCGGAGGAAGATTCATCGCTTCAAGACCCAAGCTCAGAGCAAGACCAGCACCTACTCCAAGGCAAGTTGTGCTTTGATCATGTTGCACCTAATTTTCACCAAATTGCTATTTTGTCTCTTAAACTTTATGCATGATATTTTATGTGTATAAATGATTTCAATTAACTGGGAATTAGATAATATGCCTATTTGAATTAAATCATACCTTGCCAATTTTATGCCATGATCTATTTGTCACCCTAGGATGTGGAATTATAGTTGGTTAATATTGATAATCAACCTGGGCTAGTTAGACCGTCATAGATTGCTTAGCCATGCCACGTCATCACATGTGTCCGAATGTTGATACTTAATCTTGACTAATGGAATATGGAACAATGTTTATGAATTGGTGTGTCATGTGCTGTCGCACCGTGATATCAAGTTGTCGTGGCGAGGAGGTCACACATCTAGATTGAAATGTTGATGGCATGTGGTGCTTGGTAATCAAGTGGGGTGGTAATGATTTTAGATTGGGGCAAGTGGCAAGGGGCAGTGTGCCAAGGTGGGCCAGGGATGGCAGGGGTATGTGGAAGTCTTGCCTTAATCACTTTAAGGACTTAACCTTGCAAGCCTTTGACCTGAGTCCTTCTTGCAACCACATGTCTGGAATGGGACAGCCTAGCTGAATAATTTGTGAAACCTAGATTTGATCTTGTCGTGGTGAATAGTGAGTCCCGGGTTACGGTTTAACTCACATGGCGCAAGAGGGGGGCCCTGTTGTGGTGGTTTAACCCTTCAGTGTTGAAACCTTAGCGAGCAGTACTGGGTCTAGGTGTAGCATTGTAAAGGCTTTGTTACGATCACTCGCCTTGGTGGTGTTTGGTTGTATCGTGTGGGTAAAGTGCATAACCTCTGCAGAGTGTACAATCTATTCGAATAGCCGTGCTCACGGTATTGGGCAATGCTCGGGAATTACAGCTAAGGGTTAGACTTTGTTAAACAAAACCTATTGGGATGGCAAGGTGCCATGGAAAGTGGAAAATAATTTAGGATTGAGAAACTTGGTTACTTCAGAAATGCTGAATTTATTAATTACTGTATTTGTTTTACTGCTTTCCAATCTATTTACTATATTCTTGTTAAATGCTGCTTTACTGCAAAATAGCCATATTAGCCATTCCTTTGGATTAAGCCAAGCATATAGAATATTAGACTTGCATTATTGTGCACAACTTGTTGAGTGCTTTATGTACTCACCCCAACAACAACAACTTCGTAAGAGGAGGAATCTACGCCTTCGTGGAGGAGGATTATATGGATGCGAATGCTTAGGTCCGAGCCTCATCGGTTGCTGTGGCGAATCGAGCGCCTGCTGCGCTTATTCTATTTCCGCCGCTTTTCATTGATACTTTTATTTAAGCCCTGTGAGGCATTATTCATGTAAGACAACAGTTATTATTAATCATTGAAGTTTATGCTATATTTATTGTGTACGACTATGATAGCATCTATGTTGCGCTGTGTGCACTAGCGTGATCCTCGACTAGTGCGGTATATACAGAGGGTCCGATTTGCAAATTCGGTCCCGACACGGCTCCCGACCTCCGCGGCGGGACGGGTCCTCGACCGACCAAGCTGAGCTCCCGACTCGCAATGGGTCGGGATCCCCGACCGATCAAGCCAAGGCAACCCCGCCAAGGGTCGCGTGTCGGCCTCCACCACCAATGACCACGCACCCCACGTGATGGGGTCAATCGAAGTGACTATACGAGAGCGGTGGCCCTTCCCAAGATGGTTTAATGGCTGCCGGGTCATGCTTCCGATCCCATCGATCGGTCACGCATAATACGAAGACACGCTCCCTCCCGAGGCAAAGCACCAACGCCATGAACAAAGAACGCCAACACTGTTAGGATCACATAAAGCGTGTACGCCATTTCCCGGTGAAATACCTAACCGCCCTGACCAACGAGACTACCGGCCCAGCGTGAGCAGGACGAGCGGTGACCAGTCGACAGGACGAAGGACCGAAGCTCTTAGTATTGGTCACCTCGCCCTTCCCCAGCTCTCGAGGTAACCTGCCCCTTCCTACCGTATAAAGGGAGGCAGGAACCCCGGGGAAAGGGGGGATTCTTCTAGTTAAGCTATGAGTACTCTTGCGCTAGGGTCCAATAACTCTCGTTTGTAAACTTTGTGCAGCCATCTACACTAAAGGCAATACAACACCACCACACGAACTGGAGTAGGGGGTTCGGTCCGAACCAGTATAAACCTTGTGTCCCCTGTTTGGTTGCGTAGGTTCCCCTGCTTAGTGCGCCCGCCGAGGGTGCCATCTGGACGAATGAAGCTCTGGGCCTCGCCCTTCGTACGATCCTTCCCCCTCTTTCTTTGCGGTCGACGGTCCCGATCGTCGACAGCTGGCGCCCACCGTGGGGCTCGAAGTTTCGTTCGTCCAAAGTTCGTCACCTTGGCCAGCTCAACACCTCCAGTTCCACCACCAGCATGTCACGAACGGCGAGCTTGGGCTCGGACGCTGTCCCCGAGTGCCAAGGCTCCACATCCATGCTCTCGCCATCCTTGCCGCCCCACGAACGCCATGCCTTCGCGGCCGACGGACGTGAGGCAACCCCTGGGGCGAACGACGGTGGCCCGGAGACCCCTCGAGAGGTGCATCGGCTCGCCCGGATCGCCATCGACCAGGCCATCGCCGCCATTCGGCGTGAGGAGCGTGGTACGACCGCTCCCATCCGCCGGTTCACCCTCCCCCTCGAACGAACTCCGCCCGAGAACGCCGCGGCCATCGCTGGTCATGATCGACTCGCCGGCCGCTCGGCCCTCTTCGCGGTCCCTGGTCGAAGAGCTCAACAAGGCGACCGACGACGTCACACCCCGACGGCAAGTAAGCTCTCTGGGCTCTGAGTCTCACCCCGTGACGACGCCAGCCGCCTCGTCGCATGATCGCCGGCCGCTTCACCGCCAGGATCTCGCCGCTCGCGCCTAACGCCATCTTCACCGCCTCCCCGACAGAAGGGGCGCGTGGCTCGCCTGTCGCCCGGGCGTAATAACGATGCTCGCCGACAGCGGTATTCCGAAGTCCTCCCTGACGCCCAACTCGGCGACGAAAGATCGCGAATCGCAGTAACACCACCGCAACGACGCTCCCGTCGACCATCACGGTCGACGCGGGGTGCGCCGTCGGCTCGAGTTCTCCCTGTCGGCTGGTGACGACTCCGACGCCAGCAGCAGCGGCAGTGACCTTCTGGCTTACGGCTGCCCGGCGACTGCGGCGATCTCCGTCGCCGCCAACCCGTTTTAGGCCAGCGATGATGGAGCGGTTCGACGGGACCAAGAATCCCGCGAAATTCCTCTCCATCTACTCCACCGCCATCCTGGCGGCCGGAGGGGACGAGACCGTGATGGCCAACTACCTCCCCACCGTTCTGGACGGCGCCGCCCGCACCGCTCTTCAACCGGCGCCCGCACCTTCCGATCGTGGCGCCACCGAGGAGCGCTCCACTCCAACTTCCGAGTTGCTACGAACGGCCAGGCGGGAGAGGACTGGACCGTGTTATCCAGTGAAAGGGGGAACATCTCGCGAACTCGTGGCGCCGGTTCACCCGCGTGCGAAACTCGATCCCCAATGTTTCTGATGAAACCGTCATCAAGGATTTCAAGTTTGGCGTCCGAGACAGACGCCTTACGGAGGACCTCAAGATTGCCACAAGGCTCACCGTTGACAAACTATTCCGCATGACTGAGCGGTACGCGGACGCGGATGATGCTGTCCGCTGGAAGCATGACTATGACCGGGGCAAGCTCGGCCTCGCCTTCGGCGAAACGAGGCCATCCGGCGCTAAGGAAGGAGACCCGGGCCGGCGCGACAAAAGGCGAGGAAAAGACCGCGGCGTCGAGGGCGGCCAGCTCCGCCTAGTCGCCACGGTCGACGACAAGCGTGAAGGGGCGGAGCCACGCCAGCCCGACCGCCGGGCCCCCGGCCTCAGCAGAACCGTCCGCGACCGCAACAGCGCGCGCCGCCCCAACAGGCAAGGTCGGGGACCCTCCACCCGAACATCCGAAGCTTGGGGCGCGGAACAGCCCGGCCGACGCCTACAAGTTTTGCTGTTCCACAAGATCCACGGCCATGACTGCGGGGTGCAGGACATGGTATTCTCGCCGGACGCCTTTATAGGGGACCGGGAAATGCCCACGCTACAAAAAGGCAATGAACGGCCAGGAGGAATCGACGCCGGTCAGGCTCAAGCAGGCCCCGACCTGGAATTCCAACAGGGCGACCGCCGTGTGGACGTGATCTTCGGTGGTTCCTCCGCATACCGATCTCGGCGCGAGCTGAAGGACGCCGCGCGCGCCGTCTATCAAGCCACCGTCGGGAAGCCCGCTGACCAACCCTGCAGATGGGGCGTCGTCCCCATCACCTTTTCCCGGGACGACGCCCCTCCGGGGATATCCCGAGACTTCAAATCGCTGCAGTCGTCGCCCGACCATAAGCAACGCCGTCGTTGGCCGGGTCATGGTCGACGGGGGCAGTTCCCTCAACCTGCTCCTAGCCAGCGCCTTGGACCGGATGCAAATACCCCGGTCGAAAATCAAGAATATAGCGATCCCCTTCTTCGGCATCGTGCCGGGGAGCTCGACCACCCCCCTGGGGCAAGTGGTCCTCCCCGTCACCTTCGGCGACTCCGTAAATTTCCGCACCGAGCTGATCACCTTTGAAGTCGTGGACGGCGATCTCCCCTACAACGCCATCCTCGGGCGCCCCGCCCTGGTCAAGTTCATGGCTGCGAATCACTACGGGCACCGGTGTATGAAGCTCCCAGGGCCCGGTGGCGTCATAACGGTTCGCGGCGACCTTAAGGCAGCGCACGGCTGAGAGGAAAAGGCCCTGACGCTGGCCGACATACTGCCCCAGCCGGGCCCCGAGATCACCCCGAAGGACGCCCGTCGGAAGACGGCTATCCAGCCAAACGGCCCGACCAAGGCCGTGCAGCTTGAGGAGGGGAACACGAGCAAGTGCGTCTGCATTTCTGCCCAGCTCGATCCCAAATAGGAAGACGAGCTCGTCACCTTCCTCCGAGATAACAAAACCATTTTCGCATGGGAACCGGCGGACATGCCCGGGGTCCCACGGGAGGTGATCGAGCACAAGCGCAAACAAAGCTGGCCGCACTGCGGCGCCGAAGCTCGGCGCTTCTCTTACGAGAAGGCGGCGATAATCGAGCATCTCGACAAGCTCCTTAAGGCCGGCTTCATTCGCGAGGTCAACTACTCGAATGGTCGCCAACCCCGTGATCGCATGTAAGAAGGGCGGGAAGTGGCGAATGTGTGTCGACCACACGGGCTTGAACGCTGCATGCCCCAAAGATAACTTCCCGCTCCCCCGCATAGACCAGATTGTGGACTCCACCGCCAACGCCGAGATGTTGAGTTTTCTCGACGCCTACCCGGTACCACAGATCAAGCTCGCCGCGGAAGACGAAGACAAGACCGCCTTCATCACGCCGTTCGGAACCTTCTGCTACACGACCATGTCGTTCGGCCTCCGCAACACGGGCGCCACGTTCCAGCGGTTAATGGCCAAAACCTTAGACCCGCAGATCGGCCGAAACCTCGAGGTGTACGTCGACGACGTCATCGTCAAGAGCCCCTCTAAGGCTAACCACGTCAACGACCTGGCCGAGACCTTCACCAACCTGAACAGGTTCGGCATCAAGCTCAATCCCGAAAAATGCGTCTTCGGCACGGCCTCCGGAAAAGTACTCGGCTACATGATCGGGGTCGGCGTGGGCGAACACGAGAAGATCGAGGCGATCGAGCAGATGACCGCTCCGACCTCAGTAAAGCAAGTGCAGAGCCTCACCGGCCGCATCGTCGCCCTCAGCCGCTTCATTTCTCGGCTCGGCGAGCGCGGGCTGCCTTTCTTTAAGACCCTGCGCAGTCATAAGGGTTTCGAGTGGACCCCCGAAGCCCAGCGGTCTTTCGACGAGCTCAAGGCGTACCTCTCGCGTCCTCCTCTGCTGACAACTCCACAACAGGGAGAGGTGCTGCTACTTTACCTCGCGGCCGTGACCCAGGCCGTCAGCGCGGTCCTAGTAGCCGAATGGGTAGGGCGGCAGCACCCGGTCTACTATGTTAGCGAAGTGCTCCACGGGCCGAAGGAGCGCTATCCCCAGGTCCAGAAACTCCTCTATGCACTCTTCATGGCTTCGTGGAAGCTCCGGCACTACTTCCAAGCACATGCGGTGGTCGTCTGGCGGCCTCCCGCTCGGGAGATCTCGAAACCACGGCCGGGTCGCGTCGCCAAATGGGCCATGGAGCCGGCGAGTTCGACATCCGCTTCACGGCCCGCACCGCCATCAAATCACAGTGCGCCGCGGACTTCGTGGCGGCGAGCGGCGAGCTCGCCCCGAGCCCGAGTCGAGGCCGAGGACCCATGGACTATGTTCTTCGATGGATCAAGATCCTTTGAGCTCGAGGGCGGCGTTCTCCTCATCACCCCTCAAGGTGACCGCTTGCGATATGTGGTCCGCTCGCTTTCCCGCTACCAATAACGCGGCGAATACGAGGCCTCTTGGCGGCCTCCGAGCTGCAAGTCCACAGGCATCCGCCGCCTAATCGTGAAAGGAGACTTCCAGCTCGTCGTCAATCAGTACAACAAAGTTTACCAGTGTTCGAAGCCTCTGATGGCCAAGTACCTCGCCGAGGTACGCAAGATGGAGACATGGTTCCGCAACCTGAGGATCCAGCACGTACCAAGGAAAGACAATTCCACCGCCGATCTCCTATCCAGGCTCGGATCATCCGACGACGAGCTCCCGCCGGACGTCATCCTTGAAACCTTGGCCACACCGTCCGTCACCGACCAGGAAGACCCGGTGGCCTTCCTCGAAAACGTTCCGTCGTGGATGGATCCATTCATCAAGTTCCTCGACCAAGGGGAGCTCCCCGCCACTCCTGCTGAAAGGAGCAGGCTCCGGCGAAGTGCGGGCTCGTACAGGCTCGTCGGCGGGCAGCTCCACCGTCAGGGGGCCTTGGGCGTTCTGTCAAAATGCATCACTCCAGAAGAAGGTAAATACCTGCTCGACGACATACACTCCAGCCTGTGCGGCGCTCACTCCTCTTTCAGGACTATGGTCGGGAAGGCCTTTAGGATGGGTTTTTACTGGCCAACGGTGCTCGAAGATGCCCAGGGCATCGTTCGTTCTTACCAATCCTGTCAGTTTCACGCCCCGAAAGTGAGGCAACCGGCCTACGCCCTGCAGACCATTCCCCTCGCCTGGCCATTCTCGACGTGGGGCCTCGACATTCTCGGTCCCTTCCCGAGGTCGGTCGGGGGGAAGAAGTTCCTATTCGTGGCAATCGACACCTTTTCAAAATGGATCGAAGCAGAATCGGTCTCCGCTATCACCGCCAAGGCCGCGATATGGTTCTTCCGTTCCTTCGTGGTCACAAGGTACGGAGTCCCTTGCAGGATCATCACCGACAACGGGACGCAGTTCACCAGTGAGCTGTTCCAAGAGTTCAGCGCGGATATGGGGACCAAGGTCTGCTATGCCTCGGTGAGCCACCCCCAGAGCAACGGGGCGGCCGAGCACGCCAACAGGCAGCTCATCCAAGGGCTCAAGAAGCGAGTCTTCGAAGAGCTCGGTCGTCGCGATCGGGCATGGGTGGACGAGCTCCCCACAGTCCTTTGGTCTGTCCGCACCTCGACCAGCCGAGCAACAGGAACAAGCCCTTTCCAGCTCGTCTTCGGGGCCGAGGCTGTCCTACCGTCCGAGGTCGCGCTCCGTTCCGTTAGGACGAGCTCGGTCGACTGTGTCGACCTCGGCGAGGCGGTCCTCGACCTTGCCTTGGCGAGAAGAAGTAAGGTGCCAGGCGCCTGCGCTCGCGCGCTCCGCAAGATCTCCGCAGACATCTTTGCCCGAGCCGTCGACCTGTGGGCTTCGCGATCGGGACCGGTCCTAAGACGGATCAAGATCGCCCCACACCAACAAATTGTCCTCGCCGTGGAGAGGCCCTTGAGTCATCTCGGCAAGCCGCACGGAGCTTACCGTCTGGCGGTCCCCGAGGGCAGGGAGCTCGCGAGCTCGTGGAACGTAGGCCAGCTCCGGAAGTTCTACATCTAGCGCTCCTCTTTCACCCATCATTAAGTTAAGGTGCCTCTTTCTTTGTTGATTATGTTCGTTCTCGTGTTACGAACACCGCGCCTCGGCGTGCTCAAGGCTTTTGTGTTGCCATCCCCTGGTCCGGCCCAGGTTCGTGGCCATAAGTAAAGTTTTCTTTCGATTTCCGTGCTAATCTCTTTCGACTTGTAGAAGGGTTGATGTTCCGCCACGACCCTAAGTTGCAGATTCCTTCGGTCAAAGATCACGCCATCTTAAAGGCCCTCGGACGCGGCGTCTCGTCTGTCCCCATTTTTTTAACCAAAGTAATTTCTTCTTAGAACGCCTCGGGCGGCGCGACCCCGCGTCGTGGCTATAAGGGCAACAATAAGGCCACGCGGTGGGCTCGGCCTCGGGGCGTCCATGCGTGTTCTTTCTTGCAGAGCCTGGGGTCACGTTCTCTAGGTTCGCCTCGGGGATGAACAACCCGGGCCTGGGCATTCCCAGGATCGGGGGCCGCGGTAAGGCGATCGTTATCGGTGTAAGCCAGCCATTCCCCCGTGCTGCCAACCATTGAACTTTCTCAGAAGGAGCCCCGAGCCTGATGACTTTTCCCGGGCTCGGAGGTCACAGTTTGGGATTCACCACCGGGGATGACTCTGTCGTTCTAAGCCGACCTTTCCCCCGGGAGCGGGTGGCCAGGTTCGAATCTCTAAACCGCCTTCTGAGGGGGTCTTGCCGGGCTCGATGCATTCCCGAGCTCGCCGAGTCAGACCCAAGGCCTAAAACCGTCCACCGAGCTATCCCAGCCGACCAACCGAAGTTGTGCCCAAACACGAGCATCGCGAGCGAGGCCTCGGTTGGGGCCGCGTTCTCCGGGTTCGCCTCAGGGACGCCAGCATCCCGAGCCCGATGCATTCCCGGGCTCGGAGGCCGCAGTAAAACGATCCTTATCGTAGTAAGCCGGCTATTCCCCTGTGTTACCGACCAGTGAACGTCCTCAAGAAGCGCCCCGGGCCCGATGACATTCCCAAACCCGGAGGCTGCGACCCCTAAGATTACCACCAGGGATGATCTCGGTCGCAATAAGTCGCTTTGCCGCAACAAGCTGACTAATTCCCCGCAGCCAAATTATCAAGACATGTCAACCCGAAGTCGTGCGGCCCGAGTGATTCAGGCGAGGCCTCGGTTGAATCAACATCGGGCATCGAGCGGCTCATCGGCCTAAACTGGGTAATTCGGGCGAAAGGCGGTAGGTCTCGTTGCGAGGGTTTGCAGGAACGTGCTCGCCACGCGCCACGTATCCAGTACTGTTCGACCCTTCCAAGAAATAGCCCGTACAAAGTACACAGTGGCGGCACAGACAGGCAAATAAGCTAAGTCCTCCAAAGAAACACAACTCTATAAAGCTTAGCATAAAGTTGTTTTATCTTTACAAGGGGGAATCTTTCGCCCCCAGACCCATCCGCTAACTTTAAAATTTACAGAGACATGTCTCGGGCGAGTTTCTCCCGTTCAAGGTCGGAAACCCTCCGCCGCAGTACGATGACCTCGGCTTCGGCCTTGTCAACCCGGTCATGGTCGCCTTGGAGCTGGACCAAGGCGTCTTTCCCAGCCCGAGCCACCTGCGCCAGCTTCTCCCCAAGGCTAGCATTCCTGGCCTCGGCCTCAGCCACCTTGGTTTCCGCTCCGGTGGCCCTCGTCTCCAACCCCGCAACCGTCTTCTCGAGCTCGGCCGCTTTAGCCTCGAGCTCGGAGGAGGGCCCCCCTCGCCGTGCGACTTCTGCCTCGGAGCGAAGGTCAGAGATCTCGAGCTTGAGGCGCTGGATCTCCATCGGCCGCGCCGCGCGGTCCTCGTCGAAGACGTCCTGCGCCTCTCGACGGACCCGGGCAAGGGTCTCCTCCGCCCTCCTCCGCTCCCCCTTGATGGCTTCGGAGAACGCAATGGCGTATACCTCCTGGGCCACACGTTCCCGCTCGACCTCGACAGCTCGCGCGAGCTCGAGGGCCTGGGCCTCCTTCAGGCGCGAGACTTCCTCTTGGCCGCGCGACACAGTGGCTTCTAGCTTGGCGATGTCCCTCTGATTGATTTCGAGGACGCCGCATAAGGACCGGAAGGCGAGCACGTGTTCGCGCGCAATGTTGTACCCCCGGGAAACCAGCCACAGACCCTGCGAAGGCAAAGAAAAACCCACCAAGACCACTAAGAAAAGGGAGGGAAGGAGGAGGTGACGCCACGATCGATCTTACCTCCACTAACCGGTCCTCCAGCGAAGACAAGTCGACAACGCCATCGGAATCTCGGGGCAGTACGCCCGCGGCTACATCCCCGGCGGCCTCCGCCGCCGCTGTAGCGACGGCACCCCCCGAAGGACCAAGGAGATCCGCTTCGGCCACGGCAATGGCGGCCGGACCCTCTGGACCGGCGAGTGGCTCGACGGCCCCCTAGCCGCCCTCGATTGCGGGAAGGGTCCTCGGCTCGCCGAAGGTGGACGGATCCACGAGGCGCAGCGCAACGCCGCCTCGATCATCGGGCGCAACAACCGAAAGCGCCCCGGTCGGAGGCACCGGGGTCGGACGATGGACCGGTGCCACGACCGCCCGGTGTATGAGCTGCACGTGGCAAATTATCAAAAGATGCTCAGTCGGCCCCACCACCACGAAGTTAAGAAATGGGGGGGAACTTACCGCGCCGAACGGACGCGCGGCAACCTCGCCTTCTTTACCGGCCCCCCCTGCAGGGGCGATTCGGCTCTCCGCTTTCCCGAGGACTACACCCGGGGCGCGCCACCGGGCGCAGCGACGACGCCACCTCGATTGCGGCCCTTCGACACGGTGCTCGGCAGAAGACCCCAATCACGACGTCCTTGGTCGTGGCGCTTTCAACCAACCCTCCCTCGGTCGCTTCGTCCTCCTCGGAGGACGCGGCAAGCAGCATCTGCCGCGTCTTGGTTCACGGCACGAGGCGGTAATCGTCCTCATAATCCTCCTCCCCGGCCTCGCCCTGGACCACAGGAAAGGTCGGTGCCCCTCGGACGCTCGAACGCCGCGATAGGGTGGGATGACGAAAAATGTACGGAGGCCGTACCTGGCGTGATCGCTCCTCGGCAGCGGCGGGAGGGCTTCCCCCTTGGGAGCTTGTTGCCGGAGCCCGTTGCTCCGGCTGCGTACCCAGGGCTCTTGCGGCCGAAGCCGCCTCTTGTTGCTGACAAAAGCGAGGGTTAGTGGGTGAACCAAAAAAGAAGAAAAAGAAAAAAGGTGGCCGATGGAACCAAGCTCGAACCCGGGTACCCCTGAGCTCGGGGGGTCTAAACTCACCACGACCCGGTCGCCCCACTCGACGTGGGGCTTCTTGGCGATTTGCTTTGGGGCGTCGAGAGCCGGCTTCTTGCCCCCCTTCTTGCCTTTGTTTGGGCCAGGAAACGGTAGCAACTGCTTCGCCGTATCCCAGAGCTCTTTGGTTGCCTACGCGAGCTCACCACAATAAGCATCCGAGTCCGAGCACCCAAAGCAAGGACCAAAGTGAAAGGCTATTACCTCGCTGCTACGCCCCAAGATGTTCTTGGGGACGTTGCCGCCGAGGTCGAAGGAGTTGGCGGCCTTCCCAAAGATCTCCTGCATCCTCGAAACGACCCATGCCGACCTCGGTGCTGCAAGATCAGGAATAAAGCGTCAAGAGATAAGGGGACTCCGACCAAGGTCCGAAAGGATCTGAGATCGGACAACACTTACCCTCGTGACTTTCCCGGGTGGCGTCGCACCTCCCGGTGATCTCAAAGAAGGGGTGCAACCTCCTCCGTAGAGAGAGCACCCGATTCCGCAGGTAGTCATAAATGACCGTCTGCCCCTTAAGGCCCCGCATGGCGCATGTGTGGACGAAGGCGGCCACTTCCTGGTCGTCCACCGAGTCCTCAGGCTCAGGGGTCTCCCACTTCCCTTCGACCGCGGCGCCGTTATAAGCAAGCCCACCTCCCTCGCCCTTCTTCAAATAAAACCATTTTTCCGCCCTCGGCCCGAGCGAGTCCCGGGTCGGGATTTGGAGGAAGGTACAAGGGAGTCCTGCCCGCAGCCGAAAATAGAGGAACCCGACGACGGGGTCTTTCGCGGTGCGGGACAAGGAGTAAAAACGGAAGAAAAGCGAGGGGGTAGGGAGCCTGCCCAAGAACCCCTCGCAAAGATGTGCAAAAACGGAAAGGAGAAGGAGGGAGTTCGGCACCAAGTTCACGAGCTCGATCTCGCACTGCGCGAGGACCGCAGCCAAGAAGTCACTCTCCGGGGTCCGCAGCCCGAAGAGCATGTACTGCTCCGTGCTCACGATCTCGTCATCCCGAGGTCGCGACATTTTCTCCCCGGAAGGAAGCCGCCAGGAGAACGGGTCCAGAAGCCCCAAAGACTCCATCTCCCTCATCCGTTCTGCGATGAGTGTGCTCCTCCCAAACTTCGCCATGGGGTCAAGGTCAAAAGGGAGGGGGGAGAGCGGGGTCGCAATCAAGGGCTAGAAGGCATTGGCGTAGAGGGACAAGGAGGAAGAAGGCAAAAGCACGAGAAACGGGAAGCGAAATCCTAAAGGGTAAGACCCCTCTGGTTTTAAAAGACGCCTCATCTACCGGCGTCACCATCACCTCAAAAGGCGCGCTCGTAGCCGGCGGGCAGAAGCCGAGACGTCAGGGGCCTTTCAAAACCCCCGTACAGGCGCGTCCCTCCACGCATCCGAAAGACCCCATTCCTTCAACTTCCCTGTCCACGAGGCCCCTGGGCTTCCTGGACCCGTCTGAGAAAACAAAATGGCGAAGTCCAAGTATGTGTCCCGATGGGGGAATCCCTCTTCGAACAAGACATCAGACTCAAGAGCGCCTAGAGTCTCAGACCACTTCTTGAGCCTCGAGGGCTGGTTGTCGGGGATCGGACAGCCTGGCGCGCGTCCCCCTAACACGTGTCCGTTCCCCCTCCGTGCCCGGGGGACTGTTCCTAAGCCCAGGCGGAGACGTCTCCGATCTACCGGCCCGGGGCACCGAGCGGACTGTTACCAGTCGGGATCCGACTAAAGGTCCCAAGAGGCCACCGGGGACACTCTTCCCCGACCTGGTGGACCTCTCCGAGCTCTTCCCCGACCTGGCGGACCTCTCCGAGCTCTTCCTCAACCTGGCGGACCTCTCCGAGCTCTTCCCCGACCTGGCGGACCTCTCCGAGCTCTTCCCCGACCTGGCGGACCTCTCCGAGCTCTTCCCCGACCTGGCGGGCAGGCTCCCGACCTCCAGCGGGACGGGGTTCCCCGACTCCGACCAAGCTGAGCTCCCGACCTCCGCAGCGGGTCGGGATCCCCTGACTCCGATCAAGCCAAGGCAACCCCCGCCAAGGGCCGCGTGTCGAAACCTCCACCAGCCAACAGCCACGTACCCCATAGATGGGGTCAATCGAAGTGACTATACGAGAGCAGGTGGCCCCTTCCCAAGATGGTTTAATGGCTGCCGAAGTCATGCTTCCAGTCCCATCGACCGGTCACGTACAATACGAAGACACGCTCCCTCCCGAGGCAGCACCAACATCATGAACAGCAACGTCAACACTCGTCAGGATCACAGAAGGCAGGTACGCCATTTCCCGGTGAAATACCTAACCGCCCTGACCAACGAGACTACCGGCCCAGCGTGGGCAGGACGAGCGGTGACTAGTCGGCGTGACGAAGGGTCAAGCTCTTAGTATAGGTCACCTCGCCCTTCCCCAGCTCTCGAGGTAACCTGCCCCTTCCTACCGTATAAAGGGAGGCAGGAACCCCGGGGAAAGGGGGGATTCTTCTAGTTAAGCCATGAGTACTCTTGCGCTAGGGTCCAATAACTCTCGTTTGTAAACTTTGTGCAGCCATCTACACTAAAGGCAATACAACACCACCACACGAACTAGAGTAGGGGGTTCGGCCCGAACCAGTATAAACCTTGTGTCCCCTGTTTGGTTGCGCAGGTTCCCCTGCTTAGTGTGCCCGCCGAGGGTGCCATCCGGACGAACGAAGCTCTGGGCCTCGCCCTCCGTACGATCCTTCCCCCTCTTTCTTTGTGGTCGACGGTCCCGATCGTCGACACAAAGGTATCAAAGTAAATCATGAGAATATTCAGGCCATTAAAGCTTTGAAACCACCTTCTATAGTGAAGGAAGTTCAAGATTTAACTTGTCAGATGGCTGCTCTCAGTCGCTTTATCTCAAGATCAGGAGAATGTGGCTTACCATTCTTTAAGGTAGTACGAAAACATGATAAATTCCACTGGTCGGATGAAGCAGACAAAGCCTTTAAAGACATAAAAACTTATTTGCAAAGCCCACCCACACTAGTCTCACCTACCCTTGGGGAACCTTTATTGGCTTATTTAGCAGTAACAAATAACATGGTTAGTGCTGTACTGGTCATCGAACGAGACAAGGTTCAAAAACCCATATATTATGTAAGCAAAGTTTTACATAGACCTAAGAAGACATACCCTCAGGTTCAAAAACTGTTTTACGCCCTATTAATGGCTTGTAGAAAATTGAGACATTATTTCCAATCTCATCGGATTACTATACCCTCATCTTTTGCCTTGGGTAACATATTACATAAATAAAAAGCAACTAGTCGGATTACTAAGTAGGCACTTGAACTTGGATTATTTGACATCTATTTTGTTGCTCGCACAACAATTAGGTTACAAATTTTGGTAGATTTTATCGCCGAATGGATAAACAGTGAGCCCTCTATACAAGAGAATATCACTGTTATTGACCACTGGAAATTATATTTTGATGGTTCTCGAGAAATAAAAGGCTCGGGGGCTGGCATAGTATTGGTCACACCTCAGGACGACCAATTATAGTACATAATCCAAATATACTTCCCTGCTACTAATAATGTAGTAGAGTATGAAAATTTTTAGCCAGGCTCCGAGCAACAAAATCCATTGGGGTCCATTGGCTTTTAGCGATGGGCGATTCACAATTAGTCGTAAACCAGGTTAGCAAGGAATACAGGACGTCCGATAAGGTAATGGAATACTACCTGGATGAAGTGAGGAAATTAGAAAAATACTTTAGTCATTTTGAAGTCCAATACATACTGTGAAAGGATAACATCTTAGTAGACTAGTTATCAAAATTGGGATCCTCACGCTCACCTGTTCCCACAAGTGTTTTTCTTGAATATTTGTCTAAACCTTCTATAGATACATCATAGGAAAGTCCCCAACCAGGGCAGAGGTCGGAGTCCTTGAGCAGGATGCAGATTGGACTAAACCATTTAAAGCCTATCTAGAAAATAGGACACTGTCCGAGGATATTCATGAAAAAGACAGATTAATTTGAAATACGCGAATGTACAAAATTCTCGATAATACTCTTTATAGAAAGGGAATACATGGTGTTCTAATGCGATGTATATCCCAGGAACAGGAAAAAATATTGCTCAATAAAATAGATGGGGGCTTATGTGGAGAACATGCTTCATACAGAACACTGGTCATGAAAGCTTTCCGATAAGGTTTTTATTGGTCCACTGCTTTACAAGATGCAATGCAACTTGTAAAAACTTGCGAGCAATGTCAATTTCATGCTCGACAAGTGCATTTACATGCTAATCAATTGAAAACCATACATTTATTGTGGCCATTTGCGACATGGGGTATTGATATAGTAGGTCATTTACCAAAAGCAACTAATGGATTTAAATTCCTGTTTGCTGCAATTGATACGTTCACAAAATGGATTGAGGCTGAGCCTGTAGTTTCCATTATGGCTCAAGCAACAAAAAAATTATTTGTGAAAAACATAGTCACTAGATGTGGTGTTCCTAGTAGATTAATTACTGATAATAGATCACAGTTTATTTAAAAAAATTGTGCTGAAATATGCACAAAGATTTGTTACGCTTCTATTGCTCGTCCTCAGATAAATAAAGCAGTTGAACGTGCCATGGCCAAATTATACAAGGTATAAAGAAATGAGTATTCAATCGTCTTACAAAACACTCGAGGGCTTAGGTGGATGACCTCTGCTCAGTGCTTTGGGCCATATGCATGATGACCAATAGAGCCAAAGGTGAAACACCTTTTCAACTAGTCTACGGAGCAGAAGCCATGTTACCTAGTAAAATCCATTTAGGTTTTACATGAACTACTCTCTATGAACAGGTCAATCAAGACATCCAACATAAAGATGATATCAATCCCCTAGAACAAAAATGGGATCGAGCCCTTATTAGGTTGGCAGCCTATTTACAAGGCTTAAGATGATACTACAATAAAAGAGTTCAACCACAAACACTTAATGTGGGAGACCTGGTTTTAAGGCGTATCCAGAATTAGTCTAACTTAAATAAGTTATCTTCCAAATGGGAAGGTCCTTTCTTTGTGGTATCAATTACTTGACCAGGAGTTACATGCCTTGCTATGGAAGATGGAAGAATTCTATGAAACGTATGGAACATATAACATCTTCGCAAGTTTTATGTGTAAATAAGTTCATTTTAAAATTTTACATTTACATGAATATATCTTTAATGCTGTATGTAAAATTGTTCTCTTTCTTTTGGTCATCTTCTGATAAATCACAAAGTCATAATCCGGCCGACCTCTCTAAAAACAATGTACAAAGTTGCTGGTCAGATTGTGAGATAACTTCTAATAGAGACTTTTCATGTAAGTCAGTACTTACTGCATTGGAACTCATTAGACTGATCTTATCTTCAATCTGTTGCTATTTAATACTAAGTACAATGCATGAGAGAGTAGGTCGTCGGCTTTATAACTATTTGTATTCTGACCACGTTGTTGGTCAATACAAAAACAGTTGGAGGCTAGTGATAGACTCAGAAAAATGTACAATTAGATAAGAGACAAATTATAGCACAAAAGGAGACATTGCATTCATTCATTCAAAAGTTGACATACATATTACTTTAATGTGATCTTTATATTTTTCATATACATGTCAATGGCAGATTGAACTTCTACACGTTTTTTATTAATCGTCTCTTGAGTAATCAGCTTCAGGTCGGGTGCGAGTTTCTCCAACTCAACCACATCCTTGTAGAAATGTCTTAACTTGACAAAGAGGGAACCCACTTGGACTGCGATTGAGGTCCGGAGCGCTGTCTTGATAGTTTGCACCATTGCGGGGATGTGACTTTGGATGATTTTCAACTAGTCATTCATCCCCGTGACTAGCTTATCAAAAAATGTATCAGAAGTTGTAAGTTTTACTTCTTTAGCTTTTAGATCCACTGAGATTTTTTTGAAGCTGTTCAAATATAAAGCTCTGAGTGGATTTCCTACCTTTCTAAATTATGCCCATGTCTTTTATGAAGAGTGAGTTTTTCTTCCATATTTTCCATCTCTTCTTTCATCGCTGACCTCAGCTCTTCAGTTTTCATTTTCTCTATTTCTCTTTAGGAAAGCTTGGTCTACTTGGCCTTTATTATATTTTTTTAGTTCTATAAAAATTAAGAATAAAAGTGTTATTTACCTCTTACAAAAAATAAAAAGAGATAAGCAAATTGGAGTAAAGTCTTACCTGCTATTTCAGACTCCTTTGCCTAAAGAACGGCCTTATGTTCTTCAAAGAGCCATTAAACGTTATCTTCATTTCTTTTAAAGGCCTCATGGAGTCTAGCAGTCTTGTCTTCATGATATTTGACCTTGTTAGAAGCCTCGATAAGATCAAATTTATAACCCTTAGTGGTATTTAGAGCCACCAAGAGTTGCTTTTCAAGCTCCATTATTTGTTCTTCTAATCTGTTCCCAAACAGATTTATTTGAATAAAACCTTTTAAAAACAAAAAGAAGGAAGTCATTCCTTGTACATACCTTTTTACTTCAGCTTTAGCTAAAGTTTTTGCTTGCCGACCTAATAGGTCAAGCAGTTCTTGCGAATGCTATAAAATGCAAATAGCAAATGTAGTAGAACTACTTTTTCTTCAAACAGTTCTTAAGAAAATAGAAGATAAGATAAATACCTTAGCTTGCAAGCTACCAAAAACTTGCTTGAAGTCTCCCCGGTTGAAACGACCAGAGGAAGATGCCAGTGGCAAAGCCATTGGAATGGTGACGTCGGTGGTTGTGACCTTTGTTGGAGGACCGAAATGGTGATCAGAGTGGGGGTGAATGATCACAAATTTAAAACATTCCCCTCAAAGAACCAACCAAGAACCTCACTTTATCAAAGCAAAAAAGAGAAAATACAATTCTAGAATTTTTCAGCAAGGGTGGCACTACCGCAGTTCGGCTTTGGTATTGCTAGATGAATAGTACCCCGGCACTACTGGGTACTGTAGCGGTAGTGCCGCGCTACAGTAATCAGGGTAGTAAATAGTAAAACCAGCACGACTTCAAAATGAAAATCGATGAATCTTTTGATCAGCTGATCCAAACCCTGTGAAACTTTGTAGACACCTTCCTATGGATGTTAGGAACCTATTCCAACCTTTAATCGCAAGGATTGACATCAAAGTTCTGACCTTTTTCCAATTGAAGTAAGAGTACACAAGAACAGGTTCAAAAACAAAAACTTAGCCCTAAGCTTGCTCGTGGGTTCTTGATGATCAAGATGATCCTAGATGGTTTCCCACATGTCATAACAAGCTAGAACACTAAAGATCTAGCCCTTAAAAACTCAAGAACACGATCTACCAAAAATCCTTCTCTCTCAAGCCAAAAAGATCGGTTGCTTGCATAAACTGAGAAGAAGAGGTTGTAGATTGCCTAGATGATTGGGATACGATCTATAGAATATTCATCCAGCAATCATACATCCTCGGCATAAGAAGCACAAACATGTAGAAGGAGGGGAGCAAATCCAACTTGCGAGAATGTAAATTGCAAGAATTAAATTGTTGAATTTAAGACATCATGTAAATATGGAAAATAAATTCAAAATCGTAAGGTAATAAACTTTTATTTCATAGAATAAAGGTTTACAAAGCCTCACAACAAACTAGGCAAAACTCAAAGGAGCACCAAAACCTTAAAGGGAGAGACACCCCTCTCCCCCTCTATTTATAGCAACCATGGAGCAATATCTACATTTGGATGACCTTCTTGGCCTTCAAGAAACCTCATCAAGGGTTGAAATTCACTCACTTACTCATACATGGCTAACCCGCAACCCAATAACATAATGAGTTTTTGCATGCCTTTCAAAGCAAGCTAACTTGACCTCTACACTATCCTCTAAACCGCAATCCAATAGCTCTCCTTGATCCGAGCAGCCCCAAGTTAGCATCTCAGCTGTTCCCTTGTCTTCTAGGCTCGCAACGACTCCATCTCCAGCCATCCTCCAGTGATCTCTGACCATCTAGACCTCGGCGCACCTCGCCAAGTTCTGATCATCCTCCACCTTACCATGACCTAGCACCGTCGTCCTGCAACTATAAAAAATAAGGAAACCCATCACGTAGCAATGTACAAAATGATATACAATAATTATCCAATTACTAAAAATAAATCAGATCTCGTTCATAAAGTTGACACTATCGCCAGCCATAGGCCAGAGTACCGCAAGTCCGGTACTGGGTCTTGGCCGTTGATAGTGCCGGTTGCCCTAGAACCCCCGAGATACCTTCTTTGAAAAATAACTACCAGCTCAAAAAGGCCGATAGTGCCGCTCAGTTGGCAGTACCGCCATTACAAGGTCGCTAGTGTCGCTCCTGACTAAAAACAGCTCAAATTGCTTCAATTTGAAATCTAATTCAAATCAAACTCAAACCTGAGCACTCCTAACTCAAATGCAGTCGAATACTCATCACCAACAAGGGTAGACCTCCACATGGCCTTTCATTTGTAGTCACCACTCCCACCTCTTCTATCTCGTTGGTTGGAACAACTAGCAACTCCTCTGTCGTAGAAAGGAGGTTTTCGTCCCCATAGCAGTGGGAACCTCTCCAGCAACACTGGTCGTCCTGACTACCTTGATCATCATCGGAGGGGCACCGATCTCCTCCGTAGTTGATGGAACTTGTCCAACCAATGGGTCATTAACAATAGTCGAGGGATTTTCACCCTCAACGCTGGATAAATTCACTTGTCCGCTGGTAGGGACATGTTGAGCAGCAGCCTCAGTTGGTGCTAAGGCCTGTTCCACACTAGTCATTGCTAGTGTGACCAGCGGGTTGGCATCAGTACCAACCTGGGCAGTCACTTCCTGGTCCACAAAGGAATTGGGAGCATTGGCCTCAGGACTAAAAAAACAACTTTCTTAGATTCTGAACTTAGAAAATAGAAAGGTAAAAATATATATATACCTGCAATGAAGTCCTGAGTCCATTTCCTAGGATATCAAAGGAATCGATGATGTCCCAACATCCAGGTTGAGAGTCTTCCTCTTACTTTATATAATTAGAGGAACATTATCCTCTTCATCCTCACTCTCACCCTGAATAGAGGGAAACTTGGGGAGATGTTTATATGCTTGACGTCTTTGTCTACGTCCCCGCAGCGAATGCCATCCTCTTCTCTTGTGTAACATCCCAAAATTTGGCTTAATTAAGTTTTTATTGCTTAAATGTGCATTTGAGATTTTCTGGAATTTATTTGGATTTTTCTGGATTTATTGGAATTAAATTTCAAATCAAGTTTATTGCCTTTTATTCGAATCTATTTAAATGTATGCAAAGTTAAAATAAAGTTTTGCCAAAATATTTTATTTAAGTCCAGAATGTCTCAAAGTATTTTTGAGATTTTTCTTGGATTTTTCCTGATTATTTATTTGCCTAAAACCAATTAAATGAATTTCTAGAATTATCTAAATTATTAAAGTGTAAAAAATCTTTTAGAAACAGTATCGGGCCGAAGCCCAATACTGTGCGTCCGTAGCCCGTTTCGGGCGGCCCAATTGGCCCGTCTCGGGTAAAACCCTAGAGCGTTGGATCTGAGCCGCTGATTTTGATCGTGCGCTCGAGTTTCGTCCACGTCGTCGGAGATGCTGGGCCGTCGGATGAGTCTGCGCGATGTACGCGCCGATCTGGCCGCGTCGCTTTTACGAGTTGTCGCCGAGTCCGCCGCCACGTAGCCGTCTTCGAGTCGTGCGGACACGCCTTCCCGTGCAGCTATTTAAGTCACCGAGGCGGGCGTTGATTTCCTCACCTCGCGCCGCGCATCTACCGGATTCCTGGAGCTTCGAGCCGCCGCCGTTTTCGTGTAGAAGCTCGCCGGAGTACACCTTCGAGCCGCCGCGGTTTTTGACGAAAAGCGCCACCGATCCGCTGTCTTCGTGGACCCAAGGACCGGATCTCGAGACCGCCAAGCCGCGCGCGTCGAAGTGGTGTGGTTTCATTGCGTTTTTGTCACCGGAGCTGCGCGCGCCGCCGTCCTCAAGACCGGCGAGATCGTCGCCGCAGCACCATCGGAAAGCTTCGACTGCCATCAACCGTTGGATCTTCGTTGGACGTTCCAGATTGTGACGCGTCGGTGAGCCACTCGAGAGGTACAAGCCGTTGGATTTAGATCGGGCGATTGAGGCTTAGCCGCGTGTCCCCTAGATCTTGACCGTTCGATCGGATCTGGACGCATCAGATTGTGCCATCGCCGCAGCCAATCAAGCATCGCCGCGTGTCGGGCTCGGAAATGAGGCGCCGTGGACCGCGTCTGCGGTGGACCAAGGGCGGTCCCGTGGACCGAGTCCATGGACCGGGACGCGTGGCAACGTCTGATTGGCTGGCGCCAGGGCTGACGCCAGCGTGACGTCATGCTTACGTCATAAGTCGGTTTTCGAATTAAAAATAAATCATTAATTCGTAATTTCGATTTTCGATTTGATGATTTATTTCAAACTTCAAAAGGCTATATCTTTTGCATTGTAACTCGGATTTGAGTGATTCCAGTTTCTAAAAATTTGTAAAATTGAGATCTATTTAATGGTGAATTTTATTTGATTTTGGAGTTCAATTGCTCTCTGTTTTGGCATTTATTTGCTTTTCTTCTTGATGCACGCGTGAGACGTTGAATTGTGCGACGCTTCGGAGGAAGATCCAGCAACTCAAGAGCAAGTTCCAGAACCAGATCAGGACCTATTCCAAGGCAAGTTGTGCTTTGATCATGTTGAACCCATGTTTATAAAATTGCTATGTCTGATTTACCCTATTGCATATATTTCAAATATACAACTGTTTTAAATTAGATTGGGTTTAGCTAATATACCAGATTGATCTATACTCTACCTTGTCATTGTATGCCATGATCCGTTGTCACCCTAGATTGGTTTAATATAGTTGGTTAATAATTATAATCAACATTGGAGGATTAGTCCGTATTAGTTGCTTAGCCATGCCACGTCATCACATGTGTCAGAATCATTGATAATTAATCTTGATTAATGGAATATGGAACAATATTATGAACTGGTGTGTCATGTGGGATCACACGATGAGATTGAGTTGTTGTAACGAGTCATGTCACGCAACGATGTTGAATTGTTGATGGCACGTGGTGCTTGGTAATCAACTGGGTGATAATAACTTGGATTGGGGCAAGTGACAAGGGGCGAGGATGCCAAGGTGGGCCCGATGGGCAGAGGGTATGTGGATGTCTTGCCTTGATCACACTAAGGACTTAACCTTACAAGCCTTTGACCTGAGTCTATCATGCAACCACATGTCTGGTATGGGCCAGCCTAGTTGAGTAATTTACAATGTCTTAATTTTGGTACTATCTTGGTCGGTGTGAGTTCCCGAGTTATGGAGTAATTCACATGGCGCAAGAGGGGGGCCCTGGTTATGGTTTTCAGACCCACCAGTGTTGAAACCTTAGCGGGTAGTATCTGGTTAAGCCAGAGCATTGTAAAGGCTCTGTTATAATCACTCGCCTTGGTGGTGTTTGGTTGTATCGCGTGGGTAAAGTGCATAACCTCTGCAGAGTGTGAAACTATTCGAATAGCCGTGCTCGCGGTATTGAGCAATGCTCGGGAATTACAGTTAAGGGTTAGTTTAATTAATTGGACAACTTGGTTGGGATGGCGGAATGCCATATGGAAGATGGAATTTGACTTAGGATTGGAAACTTGGTTTACTTGAGAAATACTGAATCTATTTACTATTGCTATTTGTTTTTCAGTCTTTATGATCTATTTACTGTATTTGTTCATAAATGCCGCTTATTGCAAAATAGCCATGATAGCCTATCCATTGGAATAAGCCTTGCATATAGATACATAGAATTGCATTCTGTGCACAACTTGTTGAGTGCTTAAGTACTCACCCTTGCCAAACAACAATAATCAACAGTTGAAGAATCTACACCTGTGTTGGAAGAGGAAGTCCAAGAGGACGCGAGTCATTAGGGTCCGAGCCTTGTCGGTTGCCTGTGGTGAACTGATGAGCTATCTACGTTTTCTACTTTCCGCTGCTTAATTACTAGTTTATATTTCCAGTCTTGCCCTGCGTGGTTTAATAATGTAAGTTGGTCATAAGATCATACCTTTAGATATATCAATGAATGAACTATTATTCTATTATCGTTGTGTATGATGTGATATGTACCAATGTTGAGCTGTGTGCACTAGCGTTGATCCTGGGACTAGTGCGGTAAACACAGTGGGTTCGAATCAGTGGATTCGGGTCCTTACATCTTGTGCCTAGGGTTGATCGTGTACACGCTTAGAGCACATAGCACTAATCATTATTAGGGACTGACTAGTGCTGGTCAGATCAGCACTAGTCTGAGTGGTGGTTGGACCCATCGTCTTCGAAGCTCCTCTAGTAAAGGTCCTTGGTTTCTTGGTCAGCGGGGCCAGGTTTGAGATCTCAGGTTGTTCAGCAGCCCGCTTCTGACCATGCGTCTGAAAACAAATATGTTTGATAGCATAAAAATGCTTAACAAACAAAGTAGCCAAATGTATTTCTTGGTACTTACCATGATGCGTTCATTAATGAACTCATCAGATTGCCCGATCAGACTAGATGGCTACTTATCCAAAGTAGCCTAGTCGGACCTGTCAGGAGAAACGCACACCATGTACGTAATCCTTGACCAGGTCTCTTCGATGGTCAGAACTGACAATACCAAAAACATTAGTAAATTCTCTTAATAGAAAGAAGAGGTCGGAAATTCAAAATTTCTTACCTCTAGGCTCATCCTTAGTAGGATCCTGGTCGCCTTCCATTCTCTAGGTGAATCTAAACCGCCTCTTCAGGAGGCTCACCTTGTGGTATAGAAAATCAAAAATGATCTTCTGAACTGATAAGCCCCTGAGACCAACTTGGTGATGACTCTTACGATATCTCGCTTCTCATCGGTGAGGACCAATAAATCCTTCTCCTTTTTTGCTTTGACCCTTGTCTACACTAGGGTCACTTTCCCGGTGAACCGGAGGCGGCTACCCCCTGAAATTTTAGAATAAAACCACTCCCGGCGATAATCACGCCATGTGTCCTTGGTCAAGAGTGGGGGATATTGGGAAGCCATTTTATGTTGGAGCTTAAAATAAGCGCTCCCAATGATATCTTGTCTCTTGCTATTCCTAATGTATTGGTAGAAATAGCGGAAAAGATGAAGAGGTGGAGGAATGCCAAGAAAAGCCTCGCAAATATGCGAGAAGATGCTCAAAATCAAAATAGAATTTGGGGGAAGGTGGTGGAGTTCGATCTCATAGTGATCGAGCATGTCGTCTAGGAATTCGCTCTCAAAAAGACAAAAACCTAACCTGACGAAATAGGCGAAAAGAACTAGGCACCCTTATTCGAGCACCGGCTTCATATGCTCTCCGCTAGGATCCCACCTTAGCATTTCGCGTGGAGGGATCAAGCCTTGTTCCTCAAGCTCCTTAATCTTGTCATCGGTAAGAAGCGACTTATCCATGGCAATGAGTTACGAAGAACAAGATTGGAGACGAAAAGACTTGAAGAAAGGGATTCAAAGATTGTTCTGCGCTTAAACAGCAAAGGCGTAAGGAGTCTAAAGGAAGTGTGTGTGTGTGTGTAGGACGCCGAAATGGGGCACCATGGAGCCTACGCTCCATGATTTCAAATGAGCGGATTCAAGCTAAATTCGGGTATATTTTTCAAAAAGTTTAGTTTTAACTTTGAAAAAATATATTCGAATTCAAAGATTTTAAACGAATTTAGATTGCATGCTTTGCTGATTTATATATATAATCAACACATACCTACAAACAAACTATCATCAAAAAAGGAAACTCTAGTTTAAATTTTAGTTCAAACTTGTTTGAACTAGTTAGTAAACTAGTTAAACTCAACATCCTAAAAATTTCAAAAAATTAAACGTACAATACATAAGAGAATATACCCATTTTGTATCATGGAGCCCAGGCTCCATAGTGCCCCAAGTAATTATACTATATATATATGTATATATATATTACCATGTCAGTTCTGAACACCGTTTCAATTTCTAAGAAGTTATAAAAACCACCTTTTGATGAACATCTAACCAATACGAAAGAATAGGGAATTCTGTCTTCAAATTTCCTTTTAGATCTTGAAACTTTTCACTTCCATTCCTTGATCATACTCTCCATCACAATAAATTGCTAAGATGAGAAATAAGAACGGAATATGAAAGAACTAAGAGAAATCTCGAAAGTAATAGAGTTCAAAGAAGTTTTTTCCTTGATCAAGTGTTTGAAAGTATGAAGTGTAAAAAGAAAGCCTTACTCTTTATATACATTATTCATTAAAGATGGTTAGCGCTAGTTCAGTTACCAAGAGAATTGCAAATATTTCCTCATTTATTAGTATTTAAATGGTTAGATAATTGGTGCATAACCCCATAAGGTCGCAGAAGATAAAGTCTTGAGTAATATACATATTTACTCAAGCCTTGGAGGCTAGCTGATAAGGATTAGAAGCCTCTTTTTCTTCTAAGCCCTCAACAGTTAGAAAACCATACTCTATTAATGGGCCTCTAATGCATAAAACCCATAATATAGAATGAAGCCCATACTTAACCAGATGGTTACGTCTCTGACCTGTTTAGTTAAGATGGTCTATAACATTGCTTCACACTGGTCGTCCTCAACCAGTGATATAGTCACCCTGACCAATGAAACTAGTCGGGATAAGCGGTTATCCCCGCATATGTCTCTGTGCGGGCAGATATATGACATATAAATGCAACTACCCAGAAGTTAAGCTTGGAAAAAGCACCATTTTGGGAAGAAGACACCGTTCTGGCGGGAAGGCACCTCTCGGCTACAAGACACCTTTTTGAGGAACAGCTGTCACCTCTTCATCAAGCATAAATAGGATGCTCATTCGCACTATCAGGGAGAGACGGATTAACATTGCAATTATAATCAAGTTTTATATTCTTAGACTAAGATTCTTGTACTCTGTTAGACCGCTTGTCTAATAAAGAAGCAATCCCCATTTTTCCTTGTCATCTTGTTACACTGGAAACCCATGATTATATTTTAATAAGCTCGATCTAGAGACCCTAGGTCTTGAACATCGATAAAAAATATACTAATTTTATAGTTCAGAATGTCCTAATTGGTATATTCAAACTGAAAGACTATGTGGAGGTCTATCCTTGTTGGTGATGAGTTATTGAGTGTGTTTGAGCTAGGATTGCTTGGATATGAGTTTGATTTGAATTGGATTGTCAAAATGTAGCAATTTGAGTTGTCTTTGTCCAAGGGCGGCACTACCGGCCATATGGGCGCGGTAGTGCCGGCCAAGCGGCAGTACCTGCAAAAGGGTCTGGTAGTTATATTCCAGTGAGGGTGTTTTCGCTGGTTCTTCAGGAGCAGCACTATCGACCATGCGGGAGCAGTAGTGCCGGCCGAGCGGCAGTACCGGCCCTAGGGGGCGGTAGTGCTGGACAACAGAGCGAAATTGAAATGAGTTTTTGGATTATTTTGCATATCAATTTGGACATTGCTATGTGATGTGTTTCCTTATTTTTGATGGTTGCAATTCGACAATGCTAGATCATGGTGAGGTGAAGGATGACCGGGACTAGGCGAGGAGCGTCGGAGGTCCAGACGATCGGGGATCGCCGGAAGATGATCGGAGATGGAGTCGTGGCAAGCTATGAAGACAAGAAACGGTTGAGATGCTAGCTAGGCGCTGCATGGATCAATGAGGTCCATTGGATCTTGGTCTAGTTGATAGGTTAGCGGGTCTAGTTAGTGTGCTTTGAAAACCGTGCAAGAAAACCCATTATGTGTTGTGGGTTTTGAGTGAACCCTTGCATGGCTGGTTGAGTGGGTTAATCCTAGCCCTTGATGAGTGCTCTAGGGTTTAGAAGCTCGTCCAAGGGTGGTAGGTTGCCCAAAGGTAGTATAAATAGAGGGGTAGGGGTAGCCCTCCCTCACTTAAAGGTTTTGAGGTTTTTGTTGCTCCTTTGAGCTTTGTCCACATGAATGTGAGGCTTTGTAACCTCTCCTTCCACAAATAAAAATGTTCACTCAAATCATTTCTTTCCTTTACGCATTTACATTACGCATTTAAATTTCGCAATTTAAATTCCACATTTACTTTCTTGCAATTTACATTTACGCAATTTGGATTTGCCTCCTCTCCTTCTACATGCTTATGAATCTTTGTTGAGGTTGATGTTTTGATGAATGATTCTTCTTCTGAACTTATATTCTCAAACATCTAAGAAATCCATTCGTTCTTCTTGCAAGAAGTTCTTCCTTGCGTTCTTGAATGCTTGATCTTGTAGATTGCGTTGCCTTGAGTTTCTTCATGGTCTCTTGCTTGCTGGGACGTGTGGGAAGACATTCAAGATCATCTTGATCATCATAACCCCACGAGCAAGCCTCGATCGAAGTTCTTTCGATTTTTGTTGAAACTTGGTGCGTTCTTCCTTCCCGGGCAAAAAGGTCAGAACTTTGATGTCAATCCTTGTGATTGAAGGTTGAAATAAGTTTCTGACATCCTTAGGATCACATCTACCAAATTTCATTGAGTTTGGATCAACGAATCAAAAGATAGACCTATTTTCTTTTTTGAACACGAGCTAAAATTATTGTTCACAGTGCTGATTTCCCTGTAGCTACTGTTCATCCAGCACTACCGGGCCTACGAGCGGTAGTGCTGGCCTCTGGCTAATATTTTTGAGTTTTTCGCTATCTCCACTGCTCTTTGATGTTGTGAGGTTGTTGGTTGGAGTATTGGGGTTGGGAAATTTTATTTTGGGATCATTCACCCCCCCTCTGATTGCCATCTCGATCTTTCACAAACATTTTGACAGGAAGTGTGAGAATAGGCATGGCCAAATGCACTAATTCAGAATGTCCTAATTGGTACATTCGGACATTTTGATAGAAGTGTTGTTTTTCCAGGTGCCAGTGCTATTCAATATTCGGAATGTACGAATTATGGATTTTAGAATGTTCGAATTTGGCATGTAATGGCTAGTTTGCATGTTATCGTTAGAATTGTGTTTGTCCAAATTATGCAAATCAGAATGCCCAATTTTTGTCGTTTTCAGTGAAGTGTGATTGCAACGATGCTTTTAAGAGAGTGGGCTATAAATAGACCTCATACCTAGGCATTTGAGCTCTCTTAGCACCTCATAGCAATATACTTGAGTCTTAGCAAGCACATACATCTCTTGAGCATTCATTCCTCATCCTTTGAGTAGCTGTGAGCATTCAAGTGTTGAATTTGCATTCAATTGAGCTTCCTACACTTGATTGGCTTCAAGCAAGCGTCGTCGACTTGTTACTCTTGGAGGTTGCCGCCTCCTAGATGGCTTGGAGGCGTGAGAACTGATGATCCCTTCAAGAAGGTCGTGAAGAGGCCTGTATTGGTGTGAAGGTTGGAGTTCACTTACCTGGAGAGGGAAAGAGCTACCTATAGTGGATTGAAAAAGGCTAACTTGTGCACAAAACTGGCTTGATTCGTTCAAGCTCCCTTAACGTGGATTGGGGATACTGGCAAGTCTCTGAGACCACAAGAAAATTTCTCGTGTGTTCATCTTGTGGTTTACATTCTTGCTCTTTACTTTGTGCATTTAAATTCCAAGTGATTATATTGCTTGTTTGTCACCCTAGGTTTGCAAGACTTGATTAGACTTAGGTTGTTGGTGCACTTAGTGAAACCTAGAATATTTAGGTCTTAATTGTGGAAAAATAAATTTCTTTTCATACTTGCTCAAAAATTGGTTTATAGCTAAAAGAATTTTAAAACCTCCTATTTACCCCTCCAATCGATTATCCTTAATCCTACACGGTGCTGGATCTAGTGGAGACGGAGTCGATGGAGGTGGCACGCGGTTGGAGGAAGACAGAGTCAGGGGAGGTGGCACCGAATCTGGTGGGGACGGAGTCGGGGGTGGTGGCGACTATTTGAGGAAGACAGAGTCGGGGAAGGTGGCATCGGATCTGGTGGAGATGGAGGCAGTGCCGACTCGGGGAAGATGAAAGGGAGGCGGAACCGGCTCAGGGGAATGATGAGGGACCGAGGCAGAAGCATGGCAATAGGGACGAGGCGATGGGGTCCGACGGTGACTCTAGCCGGTGGCAGCGAGGTGATGGGTTGGGGAGGTGATGACGCGATTGGGGAGAAGTTCATGGAGGTGAGGAGTTTGGCGATTAGGAAGAAGACTAGGAGGGGAGAGTATTTACACATTTATATATCAATGGTAAAATGTGATTAAATAACTCGAACGTCAGGAGCAATGTCATATCTCCCACCCGCAAAAAGCCTTCGCTTCTCCTCACAAGCACCTTCTGACTGGCTTCTGCTTCTACGTTATACTTGAGCTTTGGCTTGGGCAGAAGCCGGTCCTTTGGCATGGCTTGTGGCTTCTCGCTGGCAGAAATCGAAGCAGAAGCTGTGCCAAAGGGGTATCTCTGCTTCGTGCAGTTTGCGATCTCACTTCCTGATTTAACTGCAGTTTTACTCTGATGGGATTCCAAGGAAGTGGCTTGTCACAGCACGCTACTTGCATGTTATAGAAGTTTATTAGAAGTTACTATGAAATACTTGGAATCTCTGCCTTTGTGTCAATTGGAGTTTGGAATTATGTACAAAGCAGTGACAGGAAAACAGTTAAAAACTTACTGAGATGCAGTTGACTATATATTTGAAAGCGGCACACAAAGGGATTTGGTTGACGAGCTGCATTCAAGTCTAGAACGACCTGTAACAAATGGTGGGCATTACGAGGAGAGATTTTACCCTGTATTATACTAATAATATATAGTAGATAGTAGAAATTAGGTATAGGTATTGATTCAGTGAGGGTATTTTTATTACTCTACTACTAAAGAAAGTATAAATAATTACTAGCTAATTTGATCCATTAAATCGAAAATAATAAATGATCATATTGAATTTAGTGTATAAAAAAGCTCGGGGAGGAAGAGGTCACGTATCCTTCCTTGACGTGCACCAGTGAAGTGCAAACTCAATCAACTCTGGCTGAGTGCCAAGGGTAATTGCAAATTAAATCCCAGCTTTGAAAGTGCTTCGGGGAAGATATATGGACTTATTTTTTATGCTTGGAACCATCTTTATCATGTAAACTTCATAAAAATTATATTTAAATTTTAAAAAAAATTCTCAAAAAAATTACCATACATAGGGGAGATTAGCTTCTACAATCTTAAAAAAATATAAAGACCAAACTAAATCGTATTTGAAATATATGAAATTGATGAGCAGCAAGATGAACAGTGAAAATCACTATTTAGGCTAAATTTGTCTTTTTCATATCTTTCAAATGTTACTGATCTTAGTCTTTAAATTTTACAGAACTGTAGAAGCTAACCTCCTCTATATATGAGAATTTTTAAAAACTTTTATATATGATTTTTACAAAATTTGCACGACAAAGATAGTTTGTATGTGATATGTCCCCTTTTTATGTTTGCTACTTGTCCAACGACTAGATCAAAAGGTTTTTGCAGTATTCTGTTCGGTGCATGCACGGTGCTCCTCTCCTTTTGGAGATTCACGATGAAAAAACAAATCTATTGAAGCCTATGTTGTAGACAGTAAGAGTCCGTTTGGTTCAAGAGTAAAAAGTGAATATAATAAAGCAATCCATCTTTTTGCACTCATCCCACCGTTTGGTTCGATGGATCGGGTGAATGAGAGCAACCAAGAAACAAGAATATTCCTCATAGATGCTAGACGGATAGAGCCAAACAAATTGGCCAGATGAGGCCATCCAACTCTCACCCTACCAACCAAATAAGAACTCTCATTGTATCTACCATTCAACTCTCATCCCTCCAACCAAACAAAAATTTGGCTCATCCCATCTACCTCTCATCTCTCCAATCAAATATGAACTTTGATTACTTAAGCCTACCAGGGTGGATGGCTCCATCTTATCCATCCTTTACCCTTGAACTCAACGGATCCTAAATCATTTCTGTCAGTGACCTAGAGAAGCTGACGATGACATCCCTAACCCTAGAACAAGAACTATACAACAACAGGTGAATCTTCCCCTTCGTCAATTTCTCTTCCCACATGAGAATTATATGCTACTTAATAGCAGATGTTTGCTTGTTATTAGGTATAAAGGTGTGGAAGAAATTTCACAGGAGATTGCGGGGATTACAGTACCAAAAGATTGCTACAGCGCGGGACAGCATGATTCTGTATACGGCTCCCTCTTTACCCTTATATATTCACTCTAATCCATTGTAAACGGAGACACCATATTAATAAGATAGCTATTTTGCATCTATTAAGCATTCTTCTTTTGTTCATCCTTATTGCATACACATAGAGAGGGAGAATTGGATGACTTCTTTCAAAGATCGTTATGCCTTTCCATTGGAAATTGGGAAATCGATATACTTCATTCGGTGTCCGTGAAGTTCAACACGTGTGGTTTTGGCGAATCGAAAAGTTGCAAGCCCATTGCATTTGGCAGCGGGGGATCAACTAGTGTTCATCAAGAGAGCATGTAAGTATCATAATCCTATGCAGCGAAGATCGGGCAAACACCATGTTATTTTGGGATCAGAGCATCAAGTTGACACGGTAGGATTATTTACCTTAGCTACTATGATATTATTTTCAATCCTATAATCCAGAAAATTGCCCCACAAAAATACCATCATATACCAAGACTTTTGTGCTTAGATTTTTTTCTTAATTTTGCATTATTAAATTTTAATCTATATGTTAGACTGTTCTTTGTTGCTGTCACATTTTTATTCCCGAAACCCCGTATCAGAAGCCTTTGGGGGCTTTTCTGCCCCTCTTTGCTAGTTATGCCTTTATATTATCTATCTTCAATACAAAAGGAACAATACTAGTCATTCAAGCACACATGTACATCGAACTAAAGCTTAGGTCTATTTAGAATGTGAGAATTTTCTATGAATCTTATCGGAATTGATTTGTTTTCTGTGAAAATCCTCCGAAACTTAGGTCTATTTAGAACGTGAGAATTTTTCATGAAGGGGGCCAAGCATGAAAAGGATTGGACTGCAAGCTAGGATCATCTGATCGAGCCAACGAGCGGTATTTTCAAAAGATCTGGAGCGTCCTTTTTTGATCTAATGGTTCGCATGCTGCAGCCCCATTGGATCTCAATTCGCCGAGCACAAGCATCAGAAAAGACCATGCATTCATTCATTTTAGGTCAAATTGCGTTGCTGCTGCACAAATCCGCTCTCACATCGCACCCCACTGTCGGCTGCTAAAAACCCTAGCCCCCGCCGCCAACGAGCAAGGAGACGGTGATGGACCAACCGTGACGCCCGACAGTGAACAAGCGGGGGTTCATCGAGCACACCCTCCAGTCCAACTTACGAGTCGACAGCCTGTCAGGACCCAAAATCGCTGGGTTTAATTGAGGTTGAAATCTGACAGAAATAGCAAAAATGGAATGGAAACAGATGCAAAAATAAATCAAGGAAAGTAGAGAGCATAACTTGTATTAGGTTTTTCCATTCTCGATCTCAATACAAGAAGAGTACTTATACTCTGTTCACAGTTTGTTTACCCCAGTCAAAACACAAAGGAGTTGATAGTAAACAGTAACTGGAAAAGAGGATAAATAGTGAATAGTAACTACTGTGAATGTTCCTGGCCATTGGATCTCTGTGAAACGATTTCAGCTCTTCTCCACCGCACGATTCACTTAAAGCTTCCTTGTAACTTCCTGACCACTGGATTGAACTTAACCAAGAGGTATCCGGAAATCTCAGACATTCGTTTACTGAAATGTCTCTTCAGACTTGAGATTCAGACTCCAAGTTTTCAGCAGCGTGACAAATGCCCTCCCCTTGCGATCCTTGTCCTCAAGGATTGAATTGTGGAAAGATCTTGGAGATAAAAGCAGCATCTTCCCATGTAGCAGCCTCAGGAAGTAAACTTGCCCACTGAATTTTCCACTGAGCTACTGGTTCATTGTGTCTTGGTATAATTCTCCTCTCTGAGATAGTCACCGGTTAAGTCAATATATTTCCTTCAGCATCAACTAATGGCAGATCTTTGTGTGGAATTGCCTTAGGCTCCAAGTGTTTCTTCAGCTGACAAACATGGAAAACAGGATGGATTTTGGCTTCCTTCTGGTAACAAAAATTTGTAAGCCCTTTTTCCAATATTCTCAGTAATCTTGAACGGTCCATAAAATTTTGAATGGAGCTTTAGTATTATGTGCAATCCCAGTGCATTGTTCCTGTACGGCTGCATTTTGAGGTAAACCATATCTTCCACTTCAAAACTCCTTTCAGTTCTATGTTTATCAGCAAAGTGCTTCATTCTAGAATTTGCCTTCTCAAGATTTAATTTAATAGCTTCAAATGCTGCTTGCCTTCGTTGTAGCGTATTCCTAGTTTCCTTAGTTGCAGAGTTTGGTAGCATATTTTCAGTGATAAATGGAGGTTTAATGCCATACAAGGCGGCCTGGAATGGTGTTATTTTCAAAGATGTATGGAAAGATGTGTTATACCACAACTCTACTTGTGCAAGCTAAGAATGCCATCTCATTGGGCTAGCAAATGCCATACATCTTAGATAGTTTTCAAGACATTGATTCACCCTCTCTGTTTGGCCATCAGTTTGTGGTGGTAAGCACTACTAAGCCTCAACTTAACTCCTAAGGCAGTAAAAAGTTCTCTCCACAGTGAGTTTGTAAAGCACCTGGCGATCACGTTCTTGGTGTAAAGGTCCTTCACAGAAACCCCAAAAGGATCAAATTCAACAGAATAGGTATTGTCAAGTGTAAACTGACGAACGAAAATTAGATTTTTGATAATATGAGGAGACACAAGAACGTTACGTAGGTGAAGCGATCTAAGAGCAGTAGGAAAAGATGTGGCACCGGTGGATGTGACAGGAAGTAAAGAGCCATTGCCAACGATGATGCTAGTGGGAGTAAAGGAGGAGGGAGTGTGGGACGAAGAGAGTATACCGGTATCCGACGTCATATGGGAAGTGGCGCCGGAGTCGAAATACCACTCGGAGTCGGTTGGGGGAGTTAGCGTCATTGTGTTAAATGAGTTTGCTAATGACTGCTGATCCCAGCCAAAACCAGGTGCACCGGACAGAGTGTGCATCAGCCATCCAGGCTGCATGGCAGTGAGGCCCGGCACATCAAAGCCCTGTTGTGGCTATGCACCGAAGCCTCCTGTGCCACCTACAACAAAAGCTTGCTGCGGTTGCTGGAATTAGGTCGGCCCACGTTGCTGTTGTGGTGGACAAGGCTCGAGAACACCAGGAGCACCAGGGCCCGAGCGGGGTGGGCCGGACCACACCTGGAACGAGCCAGTCCATGGGTTAAAAACCGTGGGCCACGGTCTGTTCAAGGATGCAGGACCACTGGCTCGTGTAGCGTCGTGCGTGTCGTTCTGGCGCCGTGGCGCCGATCGTGCCACGCCAACCGATGTTGCCGCCATCGGGTTCTTTGGGGCTATTCTTTATAGCGACCATTGTTCGTGTTGGTGGAGTTCCGACGAGAGCTGCTGGAGTCTGCGGATGAGGAAATGGTGACGAGTGCAGATGCATTAGATGACTTGTTCGTCATAGTGAGTTCCTCCAAAGGCAAATCAGCGCGGACTTCAATAAAGGATGGGAACGGCCTTTGGCGCTTGAGCAATGCCGTCATGTAGGAGAATTTTTCATTGAGGCCACGAAGAACGTTGAGGACAAGCGTCCGGTCTTGCACCGATTCGCCGAGGTCACCCAGAGCATCTACCATGGCCTTCATTTGACGACAGTAATCTGTGATGGACAAGTCACCTTGAACGAAGTTGCGAAATTTAGCATCAAGATAGAGAGCGCGAGTCTCCTTGTTGCCCAAGAATTGCTGCTCCAAGCCGAGCCAAATTGTACGAGCGGTGGTCTCGCGGTTCATGACGAGCTCGAGGAGGTCAGAGGAGATCGAGCCGTAGAGCCATGACTTGACGATGCAGTCAAGTCGCAGCCATTCTTCGTCCTCGGTGTCGCCGTTGTCGGAGAGGACGCGGTCGTCAAGAGCATATTTGCCAAGAGTGTTGAGGAGGAGGTTCGACCACTTGCTATAGTTGGAGGTGTCGACGTCGAGGGTGACGGGGACCAGTGTCTTGATGAACTGAACGGCGACCGCTTGAGCATGGAGGGCGGCGCGTGTGGTAGTCATGACGAGGGCACGCTCGGCGGTACGTCGCGTTCGACGCACTCGTGTTCCTCGAGCGTCATAACAGAGAGAAAGAGGAAATGAGGGAAAGGGAACCGGCGATCACAGGCAGCAGCGGCGAACAGCGATGGCTGCGGTGACCGGCGTCGGTTTTAGGTGGTGCGGAAGCGGAGAGGCCGCAGGAGCGAACCGTCTCGTGATACCATGAAAGCATGGAAAGAAGATCAATGAAGATGATCGTATATGTATATAGCAAATAGAGAGAATCGGTACAGCTACATATAGATAAAAGTAAAAGAAGCAACTAATCCTAGGATATTACATGCATGCAAAAGATAGAAAGAGATCATCGTAATTCTAGGTTGTTGTTGTATTAGCCACCGATCCAATGCATGTGGTCGTGCATGCGGACGTGCCGTGCATGCTGGACTTTATATTGCTAACACTGTCAGATATAACCACTACTGTAAGGCCAAGTAACCTATACACATTTTCTAGAAAGAGGTTAGCTACCTTCTGTACTGTATACGGATGGCTCATAGAAATAAAATGTGCATATTTGTTGAACCTATCCACAACTACCATTACTACATCTTTCACTTCTGATCTAGGCAATCCTTCTACAAAATCCAAGGTAATATGGGTCCAAGCCATCTCAGGAACTAGGAGGGGTTGAAGTAATCCAGGGTATGGTAAATTCTCCGACTTGTTCTTTTGGCATACCGCACATGTTTTGACATAATCAGTGACCAATTTCTCCCTGAGGTTTGTGTTTGTACCGACATAAATTGTCAATTTATACTACAATATTCCATTGTTTAATGTGTAAGAAGGATCACTAGTTGCATTTATTCTCAGTTTGGTTTCCAACTCTTTACACTTTTCATCTTGATAACTTTGAGTTACTTCTGAAATCCACTTGGGAATGGCCATAGTAATTTCCATTGTTTCCTCAGTGTGAATGACCCTAGAAAGGGCACCAGCAGCCTTGTTCTCTCTCCCTCTCCTGTACTCCTCTTTATAATTATTGCTACCCAGTAATTTTATCAGTAATTTGTGTTGAATTCCATCAATCAGTATTTGATCCTTGATGTATCTGAGACTTTGATGATCTGTCCTGATGATCAGCGTTGATCCTATCAAGTAATGCTTCCACTTCTTTAGTGCTTCTAGAATGGCCAAGGCTTCCTTGTCATAAGTGGACATAGCAGCAGCTTTAGGTCCAATAGCTTTACTCATATATGAAATAGGTCTTCCACCTTGCATCAATACTGCACCTAATCCATTCCCACTAGCATCTGTCTCAAGAACAAAGGGATGATTGAAATCAGGTAACGCTAATACAGGAGCCCTTGCGAGAGCCTTCTTGATATCAATGAAGGATTGTTGTTGCTCCTCTCTCCACTGAAAAGCATTCTTCTACAAAGAATTAAACAGAGGTCTAAAGATGATGCCAAAATCCTTGATAAACCTTCTATAATAGCCAGCCAACCCCAAGAATATGCTTTACTAAGTTATGTTTATAGGTTTGGGCCATTCTTGGACTGCTATAATTTTATTTGGGTTGGTTGCCACTCCTTGGCGACTTATAATATGACCTAAATACTCAACTTCCGCTGTCCAAAGACACATTTACTATTCTTGGCATACAATTTGTTTGTCCTCAAAACTTCAAGCACTTGTTTCATATGTGACTTATGTTCCTCCAATGTTGAGTTGTAAATTAAGATATCATCAAACAAAAGTAGCACAAAATTTCTCAGAAAACCTGCCAGAATTTTATTCATTAAAGCCTGAAAGGTTGCAGGTTCATTAGTCAACCCAAAAGGCATGACCATGTAATCATAATGGCTTGTTTAAGTGATGAAAGTTGTCTTAAAGATATCTAGTGGATTCATTCAGATTTGATGATAACCTGATCTGAGGTCTATCTTTCAAAAGTATTTAGCCCCATGCAATTCATCCAAAAGATCCTCAATTACAGGGATTGGATACATGTTTTTCACTGTACTAGCATTCAATTGTCTGTAATCAATGCATAGCCTCCATGTTCCATCCTTTTTCTTCACTAATATGGCTGGAGACGAGTAAGGACTGACACTTGGTCTGATTGTTTTAGTTTGTAATAGATTTTCCACAAGTTCTTCCATAGCATTTCTTTTATAGTGAGGAAGCCTGTATGATCTAATATTCACTGGTTTGGCCTCTGTTTCCACTGGAATAGAGTGACCACATTCTCTAACTGGGGTAGTTCAATAGGTCCAGCAAATACATCAGAGAACTATTCCAGCACTTCTTCAATTTCTGTTGAATTCTCAAGTTGCTCTGTGTCACCAGTCAGGATAGCTTTAACATAAATGATTGCTCCTACAACTCCTTTGTTCATCGGTTTCCTTAACTTTTGATCATTGATAACACAATCATCCCGAGATAGTGTTTCATCACTGAATGTCAACCTTTTATTTACATCCTTACAAATGGAAAATTCCTTGGTTCTCAAATCCAAATTCACTAGGCTGTGTTGGTAAATCCAGTCTGCCCCAAGTATTACATCATACACTTTTAATGGTAGCACATTAAAATCAGAGGAAAACAATTCTCCTTGGATGGTGTATTGACAGTCTCTACATATCGAATTGCAATTGAGTTTCATGCCATTAGCTACTGACACTTGCACAGGTATATGGTTATTGATTTTGCAATTGGCCTTTACTGCTAAGACATGAGTAATGAATGTAGAGGTGTTGCCACTGTCCACTAAAGCTATAGCACTGATTTTACCAACATTCATTCTTAGGGTGAAGGTAGTGATTCCCACATTAGTACCCAAAACTGCATGAGTAGATAATAGAAGTAATTCTTCCACTCCCTTCTTGTGCATAAGGCTTCCAGGTGGAGTATTGTACTCAACATCAGGACTCTCCTCAAGTTCTTCATCCTCATCTTCAATGGTGATCAAGTGAACTTGTTTCTGAGACTTACACACCTTATTGTGGCTGGGCACTCAAGGCTCTTGGCATTTGAAACATTTCCCTCCTGACCATTTACTGTTACTAGCAGGAGTTGATTTTTCATTGGAATCCTTCCTACTCATCGTATCCTCACCCTTCTAATTTGTATTCCCTCATTGAATAATTTTGGTATTAGCTCCAGAAGGCCATGCAGTGTATTTCTTATATGGAGTACTTCCCTCATAATTCTTTGCGTGTGCATAAGCCTCCACTAGGTTTCGAGGATCAATAGATTTCAATGGAACCTTAATATAGTTTTTCAAACCTGATAAGAAATAGTCCAAGAAATATCCTTATGTTAAATCCGGGTTGTTCCTCTTCACTAGACTCATAATTCCTTCGAATTGGTCAATATAAGTTTCAAAAGATCCAGTTTGTGTCAAACCCTTAAAATTATCATTCACTTCAATTCTTGTTCCAGCAGCAAATCTTTTGCCAATCATATTACAAAATTGTGGCCAACTCAAAACTCTAGTGTCAATTTTGTTACTTCTGATCCACTGGTCTGCCCTTCCAATTAAGTACACCAACTATAGCTACCTTTTGTTCTTCAGTTGTTCTGCCAAGTTCAAAACATTTCTCAGCCTTCCTAATTCAAGCATCAGGGTTATCACCATCAAATTTTGGAAACTCTACTTTAGGACCTTTACTGAAGTTATTGGTTTGTTGATTCCTGCATTCATTCTATGGTATCGGCCATTCAGGTGCTCTAGGTCCTGAGTAACCCCTTGGATAATCCTATCTGACATGTGGTAAATACCCCTATTGCTGATATGGATTGCTGTAAACTGGTCACATGAAGGGCGCATATGGTGGGTTAGAGGCTGTGAATTGTGGTGCAGATGTTCTATTGGACAGTATTGATGGGTACATACTAACCCCAAATGTTCCAGTACCATCTGCACTATGTATGTTTAAGGGAATAGGGGGGAGTGTCGTAATTGGAATTATCTACAAGGGTATTTAGTGCAATGAGTGTCCACTACCAGGAGTTCCATACATGTGTGCATCTGACGTTGTCGACCTTGCAACAGATCTTGCCAAGAATTCTCTATCCACGTCCAGATTAGCCATATTACTAGCCACCTCCACATGCCCGGATTTGTCAATTAAGTTCTTGAGCATATCCATCACCTGATCAATTTTGGCATAATTTCCTTGCAACTATCTATGGAACTGATCCACCTGCTCCCTCACTAGAACTATGTTATGCCCCATTTGTTGATGTAGATCTATCAACTACCTCTTCAGCTCCTCAACATCTCCCGTCAGATCTACCCCAGCATCACCATCAGAAACCTCTCCACCTTTCGACATCACAACAACTTGATTCGATCACTTTCCTAATAGAACTAGGATTTTACAAGAAGAAACCCTAATTCTTCCCAACCTTCTCTGTTACTATTCACGCAGATATACACTTTCCCAACAATGGATCGAAGTTTTCCCTAAGCTAGAATTTTAACAGGGAAATCCGTTCCCCAACCTTCCCTACTCAGGGGCGACTTCCGATCTACTCATGGCCAAGGATCGAGGGGCTCTAATACCACTCTGTTAGGACCCAAAATCGCTAGGTTTAATTCAGGTTGAAATCTGACGAAAATAGCAAAAATGGAACGGAAACATATGCGAAAATATATCGGGGAAAGTAGAGAGCATAACTTGTATTAGGCTTTCCCATACTTGATCTCAATACAAGAAGAGTACTTATACTCTGTCCTCAGTTCGTTTACCCTAGTCAAAAGATAAAGGAGTTGATAGTAAACAGTAATAGAAAAAGAGGATAAACTGTGAATAGTAACTACTGTGAAAGTTCCTAGCCATTGGATCTCTGTGAAACGTTTTCAGCTCTTCTCCACCGCACGATTCACTTAATGCTGTCTTGTAACTTCCTGACTACTGGATTGAACTTAACCAAGAGGTATCCGGAAATCTCAGCCGTTTGTTTGCTGAATGTCTCTTCAGACTACAAGTTTTCAGCAGGCTGACATGACCGCCGCCCCTTCGACTTCCGCCACCTCAACATCGAGTTCGGCAGGTGCTTCCTCAGCTCAACCCCCTCCCCAGTCCCCATCCCTTCTTCTCTCGTCGCGCGCTATGCGAGCCTCGTCGAACGCCGAGCGGCGGCGACCAGTTGATGATCTTGTTGCGCATCTTTGCTTCTCCGGTGCGTGTGTGCTTTGGGCGTCTAATGATAGTTCCTGTTGGAATCTGCAGGGAGAATGGCTCGTCAGAGGTGCAGCTCGGCGACGCATGTGATGGCCTACGTGACCGCTCAATTGGTGCAGCCGTACAAGGACAGTCCTAACGATGGGACGCTCGCCATATTCACGGAGTTCTCTCCCATGGCTGATCCTGCCTTTGAGCCGGAGCGGCCCGGGAAATCCGCAATTGAGCTGGGCCGCGTCATCGATCGCGGCCTGACGCCTGAGGTCCCCTAATTTGCTGTTCTGATGCTTCGTGGAAGTCTTTTCAGTGTAGTGTCTAGTCAGGCTTTTCGGTGTTTCTCATGGAGTGCCGAGCTCTGGATATGGAGTCCCCCTCTGTGTTGTTGCCGGGAAGCATGTCTGGTCCGTGCGTGTCGACCTTCACATTTTGGACAATGGAGGGAATGTGTTGTTACATATTGTCTACTGATATAATTAATGTGCAAACACTACCGGTTAGAGTCAGTGTTACTTGAACACGGACATGGGAATCAGAATCTGACTTGGATTCGGGGTATCCGATTCGACAAAAAAATTTGGACATGGGAAATGCTACTCGGAGTCAGACACGGTGTCGGAATCAGACTCGGATTTAAGTTGTCCGATTCGGCAAAAAAAAAATTACACACGGGTGTCCGAGTAACACTAGTTAAGAATGTTAAACATGCCAAATGCCATGGTTTTACCCTTTAGACCCTATTTAGATGAGTGGTAATTCCTTCAGAGGTTTTAAGATTTAGTTTAAATTTAAATTATATCCTAAATCATTCCAGTAGAATGACCCTAATCCAAACATCGCTCAGGAATCTTATTGATGCAGCTAGCGTTGCTGCATTGGCTGCTTTGTCTACTTTCCGGAAGCCTGAGTGCACGTTTGGAGGGGAAGATGGTCAGCAAGTTATAGTACACGGAGAGGTAGGTATAAACTTGTAAGATGTCATATTGTGTACTGTCTTGCTGATACATTTCTCAAAGGTCAAGCTCACCTATAAAACATCACATTTCCTAGTTTATTGTGTCAGTATAACGAGAACTAGCTAGTCCCTCCGTTCACTTTTATAAGACTTATTTTTTAAATAGTTTTGTTCACAAATATAAAGCTTGCATGTAGATTTAATGAGGCATTTCCTTCTACACCCCTATTTATTCTCTCTCAATCATATGCATTTATCCATTACCACCCACACAAAGTGTATCTTTCATCTTACAAGACAATTAAGTGAGGGCATTTAAATCATTTTTTCTTGTACCTTTCTCAATTTTAACGCAAATAAAAATAAACGGAACTAATTTATATGACTTCCGTACCTTCCTGTAATATGCAATCACAAAAGCAGCACCCATTGTGAACTCTCACATGCTGGTCCCTTTGTTGATACTGACACAAAAATCATCTTATTTCTTATGTTCTATTTTTTATTAATATTACAGGTTAGGGATCCGCTCCCTGTAACAATTTACCATCTCCCCGTAGCTGTAAGCCTGTAACCTTTGCATATTTTGGTGAGGGTAACATCATGGTATGTTCCAGTATTTCTAAAGATGAGGGAGCCTATTATTACCGGCCATCATGTTTTTTTCTTATCCATCCTATATTACAAGATAAGCAAAACATAACTAAGCAAAGCCAGTTAAGTTCAGTCAAGAAGTATAATTATCTTGTAAAGTGACTGTATCAGAACTTTCTCATCGAAACACCAACTACTGGTTCGCCTAACTGAAATTGCATCAACATAAAAAAATTGAAAAACCAAAGAAACTTCTGCACCATATGATTATCTAGCTGTACTATATCACATGTAAAAAGAAGAACGATCTGTCTAGCGTAGAAGCATTTTTTTTCAAAAAAAAAAGACACAGACGTATATATAATAGAGAGGCATTTATATGTCAACACTTCGTTTTGATGAACTAATATATGACACATATACATGATCTTACCAAAAAATACAGTCGTGCGTGCAGTCTGAAACTGGTGGAGATTAGTAACTGTGATCTATGAGCTGTCTACACTAAATTCTGCACATGTGCGACATCAAAACGACTGAAACAACAACAAAAAATAAACGCAATAAACAAGTTCACCTGAATGTCCAGAACATTGTGAGGCAAGATCACTCATATCGGACGGCACAGAAGCATTTTTCCGAAGTGAAGGTGCATTGCTAACAACATCAGAGCCTCTAAAGAAAAGGAAGAATGGATAAATAGTATGGGAAATAGAATATTGTTGATCTCAGATTTGATAACTAAACCAACGAGTATATTACCTAGTCCTCAAATCTGCATTGCTTGTCTGACGGTGCAAGGATTCTGCACAAGCGTTGCATGCACAACAGAACAGGAACAAGTCAAAATCACCAGAATTTGAGAAACCACATTGCATGCTTAATTGGAACAAGATTCACATGAAAACTTGGTAGGTGGATAACAAGCGACAACATAAGTTGCACAGGGAGTTTTCATCTGGAGTTACATACTAAAGAAATGTTGAATAGCCCTTTTTAAAAATAAAATGGAAACAATATATCAAGAAATCTGCAATCCCTGTTTCAAAAAAAAACAGAGAAAACTGTAATGCTTTGATACCTCTAGGTACATCCTTCTTAGTAAACACTGTAAAAGATCAATCAAATCAAACATCCTCCCAAATGTGGTCTCAGATATGGACTGACTATTAACCTGCAGAAGGAAGCAAAACAACAAATCCGTGAATGTAACATGTTTGCGAATCTTTTGCTACAGTGAAATCTTGAGGTGCCCCAATCAACAAAACAAAGAGCCTGAGATGTTGAAATTCCCTGTCCCAAACATGAGGCAACCTGAAGAACCACACAAAGTATCCATGTCGTTAACTCACCAAGCCTTTGCTGGAACTCCCATATTTGCTCTGGATCTACAACAACATTCAGCAACAAAGAGTTCAGAATCACAACAACATGAGAGCGTAGGGAGCACGGAACCCTCGAACCGATCCTCTTCCGCAGGCGCTGCAGAACGAAGAAGTGAAACCACGAAAAACAGCACGCGATTCTACATAATAACGCAGCGAGCCCGGAATCCCTGAAACGATCCTCTCACACAAGCAGCACAGCAGCAAGAAGCGAAACTATGAAAAACAAAACAGAAACATATATGGCCCGCACAACCGAAGCCGCCAAGTAGACGGATGAAAAGAGGCATTTCTGGAGAGTAAAGGCGGTGGTGGCGGCGACTGTGGCAACGCGACGGCGATGACGGAGGGCGAGCAGAGGACGCGAGGAGGCAGCCGAGGATGGTGGCGAGGGCGGGCGGCGCGATGCTCCTCGAGGTCTCCGCGGATGCCAGAGAAGCGGCGGGCGGCACGAGAGGGATGACAAAAGGGGGAGGAGGACCGGCAGAGCGCGCGAGGTCGCGTATGTGCTGTAGTTCAAAAAAAAAATCACCACAGTATTTGCGCTACCACGGAATAGAACCGAGGACCGAGCGCTCACAACCGGGGGCGGCCTAACCAACTGAGCTACGGCGTCGATATCGAAATGAGAGGGGCGGCAAAATACTTGAACCGTCTCACACGATTAATCAAGTGCGCGAGAGCCCGCCGTACGCACGGCGCTCCATTTCACTATGCACGTGGGCGACGCGGCGATCAACGCGCATCCACGCCGCGCCGAAGGGGACGTGGATGCGGCGAGCGAGCGGAAAACCTTCCACACTTAATATACGAAGTAAACTTGAACCGTCTCACACGATTAGTCAAGTGCGCGAGAGCCCGCCGTACGCACAGCGCTCCATTTCACTGTGCACGCGGGCGACGCGGCGGTCGAACGCGTGTCCACGCCGCGCCGAAGGGGACGTGGATGCGGCGAGCGAGCGGAAAACCTTCCACACTTAATATACGAAGTAAGTATTTGACTGAAATTTTTGTGTAGGATATCGATCCAACATACAAGGAAGAAGCTGTTATGGGAGGAAGGATGACCGCTACAATTAACTAGAATGGTGATGTCTGTGCCATTCAGAAAACTGGTGGAGAGGGTGTCATGTCAAGTGTTATCATTCAGTGCTTAAGGATTTGCTTCAGTTAAGGCTGCTGATATAACAAGCAGAATAAAGGAAAAGGTGGGTCAGCAGCATCAGTCATTCCAGTTTATATGCCTGATTTAATGCTTTATGAAATGTACTATACAGCTTCTGATCTTCCTTCTAGTTTCAGTGATTGGATTTGCATTTCATCCTAAACATCAAGTCATTTGATTATTTTGTCCAAGTTGCCTTGTACTCCTCTAATAAGGTATCACAGAAAATAAAGCATTATTCAACCACAGTGCCTAAAAAAATTAACGTTCCTGATGTAACTATGGAGGAGAGCACTCATGGTGCTTTGGAATGCAAAACTACGAAGACATCCAATGATGTTCAGCAGATAAGCAAAGGCGATGAGGATCTATGAATCACAGATACGTGATACCGGTACGGCGATTTGGCGATACGCAATTTCCTCAAAACAAGAATCTGACGATACTGTTGATTGTTGATCCAAATTCAAAGAGAAGGCCAAACTTCTGCCGGAAGGTAGCGGAGGCCTGTCGCCGGTAGGCTTGGATCATTTTTGACCTAGGTCACGGCCGCCTATATATATCCCCTCTTGTAAGCCGCACGGGCGATTCGTCCCCTGCGTTTGTAACTCTCCAGAAAAATAGTGAATTTCTGCCACCGGCGCCCGTGGTTTTTTCCCGAAAGGGTTTTCCATGTTAAATCTCGTGTCTCTTGTTCTCTTTGTGGTTTGATCTGCTTCATATTTTGTTCGTCGTTGTTTTAACAAATACGGTGAGTATATATGTGTTTAAAAAAAAGTAACAGAGAGAAGGCAACAGCGGAGGGAGAAGGCGACTGCGGCTTGCAAAGGGAGAAGGTGTTGACGAGATTGTAGAGGGGAAAGACGACGGCGGCGGCGATTAGCAAGCTGGGTGGCGGGCTGGCGGTAGAAAGAGAAGGGTGGCGACAGTGGCTTGTAGAGGGAGAAGGCGACGACGATCGTTGGGCTGGGTAGAGAGGTGGCGACCACGAGACTGCAGAGGGAGAAGGGAGCGGAGGCGGTAGTGGTGGCCCATAGGCTCGGTGGAGGTTGGAGAGGAGGTGGCAGCTAGTAGCAGTCGTCAATCAGTTGAGTGGAGGGCAATGTCTACCAGGTTTAGGGATTTTAGGGGAGTCAGCGGTAGGAGAGATGACTGGGTGGAATGAGTACAAGAGATTTTAGGGTTATGAGAGATGGTTTTGATTAGGCTTAGCTTTGTGTTTTTAGCGTGGAAGTATCAGGAGTATAGGAGAAGGATCAAGATTATTTTTATTAATTTTAAATGCTGAATTTGACCGATCCTTCTTGATACGGTATCGGGAAGGACTGTGGAGGATCGTCATATCCGATTAGTATCGACATTGGTACGGCAATTTTGCGAAGGATCAGTGATTTATAGACGAGGATCATCAAAATATACAAAGGAATTCATCCTTGACTGGGGACTGAATTGTTAAACACAAACAAACATCCGCACTCATTGGTGGCCCATCAAATTGGTAGTTATTGGAGCGTTGTACTTGTTTTTGTAAATCCTAGCATTAAATATTTGCTCGACACATGTTTTGCCAACAGGTCCTGATTTTTGCAATGTAGGGATCCGTACTCTAAAGGAGTTTCATTAAGCTCCCTCAGAATCTCGCCTGGTACTGTTAATTTTGTTTGCCTGTTATTCTTTTTTGTTTCAAATTGTATTCTATGCATGAACATATAATCTGCGTGCTTGCTTACTATGAGAAACAACTATATTAATGAAATGTCCAAACATCTCGTGTTCCCAGTTTGGAATCATGCTTTAGTTGACATTGGTAGTTCGTAATGCTCACTATTCACTAACCATGAAAATATCATCTTTGTGAAATGTCTCAAAACACATAACTCTCCTTGTTTCTATGCATGCTTTGGCTGAGTGAACCATATTCAGGTTTCTCAACGGCTAAGTGAAACCAGTGATATATCTGTTTACACGATTCTTTTCAAATGTCCAAAACCAGGTCGTGTTACATTGCTCTGCTCAGATCATGTAGATCTAATTTTCTAAGTTATTTACCACTATTAGAACTACTGAATGCTATTTTCATATGTTAGTCTCGAGAAAACTTTTGTTCTCTTATGACAAGCGTACCCATCCTTCTGATAATTTGCCTTGCATTATTCGGACCCACCATCTGTAGTAAAGGAGAAGAAACATGAGGATGTCAAACCAATGTTAACTGAATCTAATCCTGAGGCAGAAAGCTCATCAAATCCTGGGACTGCTGGAGAGGCACAAGAGGCCCAGGAGAGTACATCGACTATGCTGTCAAACCAAAAAATAAAAGAAAGAAGAAACAACATGACAGGAGTTAAATTAACTGTAACTTACTGGCCTGCCATGGAAGAGCTATTTATGTTCTTGTTCTATGTTCGCCCTTTTAATATTCTTGGTAGTAACATTCTTTCTTCTTCTTTTGCTAACTGCACCAGTGTCAAATAGGATGATTGTGGACCTTTGGTTTTCTTGATGGTGCTCATGCTACAGTTTGATGTATTTTTGTGAGATTCGAACCAACGTGTAATATTGCTCTCTTTCAGTGCCTTTATTTCTCCAAGTCACGATTACTGTAATCTTCACAAACGGCTGTGCTCTACAGGCAGTCAATCGAACATCTCCGCAACACCTAGCCAAGTTTTCCTGATTGAAGGATCTTATTTCGATTATGTCTTCTGAGCCTACCATTGTGACAGAAATTAGTGTTCAACACATGCAAATTTGTTACAATTGTAGAACACTATTCTAGAAATGGTTTTAAATTAAGTTTTAGATTAGATTCTGCTACTGGTCTTCCATTGCTAATTGTGCCGTTCAATCCTTCGGAATCCATCGATCTATACTGTTCTTGTCCAGTTGTCCTGTGTACCGCTGATCTGCAAAGCTACATTCCAGAGTAGGGTGGATATAGAGCCAACTTGGCTCGACTCGACTCGGTTAAACTCGTTAAGATAACGAGCCAGCTCGACACTCAACTTTTTATCTTAACAAGCTCAAACCTCAGCTCAGCTCGGCTCGATAAAAGTTCGAGTTGGCTCATTAAGCTCGTTACAAATGTGAGCCCTACTAGGCCTCGACTCGGCTCGACTCGACTAGGCTCGGTCAAACTTTTTTCACTTCTCTACAATTTCTAGCTCACAAAGCAATTGTAAAATCATGTGCTGAAAATTTGGCTTAGTAATGAAATTGGCATTGCAAAGTGGTTGTGTTCATGGCATATGCTGTGCTTTTGCATTTGCTGTTTCAGATAATTACTTGATATGCTTGTGATAGCATGGTAATGGTTTTGCTTGATGCAATGCGCTCGTGTGAGTGGTTGCATGGACTGATCTTGAGTCAAGTCGTGGACTTGTGCTCGGAATTATTTCTTGTTTGTTCATTTGCAGGTGTTGCTCGAGGGCAGATGTGATCGATGACGGGACCGGAACTAGGTTCATGGAGGAACTGAGGTTCGAGACTAGGTTCAGAGAGGAACTGAGGTCTTAGTGGTTGTTGGCGTCAAAAAATTGAAGTAGGGTTTCTAACAACAGCACACCGGACGAACACCTGGTTCAGAGCGTGCCACTCGATTTGACCTGTAATCGACAAGGTAAAAATATGAAATTCACTCAAAGCCGATCGTGAAGATCAATCGGCTTACACTCAATCAGGTTGAAGCCGATTAAATTGAGATAAAAGGGTAAGTCTAACTAGCCGATTAAGGCTAATCAGAGGATAAAGGTAGATCAATTCTGAAGAAGGCGATGCGCAAAAAAATCAGAATAAATCGAACCTGTGGCGTAATTTGAAGAAGATCAACAATCGACGATGCGCAACTTTATTGATCAAGATCGAATTACAAAAACTAAGCTACAAGAACTACTCCTAGTCGACAGGAAAAAGTAATATAAACTTGTATGTTTGATTGTGTTGGATCCCTCTCGCAGCTCGCTTTGGCCCTTCTTTTATACCCGTCGGCCGATCGTGTCCTATTACAACACGTTATAAAACCTGATCTGTATCGGTCTTATTTTGGATAGCTTTCCCTCAAAGATCTTGCCGTTGCCAAATATCTTCAAATCTTTCCAAATCGTCTGTTAGTTACCGTATGTTGACTTTCTTGCCGATTTTGACTAGACTTACCAAATTCTAGTGCAAACATATGCCCCCTATTTTTGAGAGATGACTCGTCATCTTTCAAAAATTTCAACTATCAGCTTTTCTCAGTCGGCTAACCGTTAAACTTTATATAGTAATTGCTGCTTTAATTGCGTCGTAATTTTCTGACATACGTGTAGTGCGTTTTAACTGCTTGTGTCTTCTGAGATTCATTTCCCGCCGCTTCAAATTTTTACCATGCTATATAAAGCGGCCCCCATACGGTCATTCTTCACGCGCTCAAGCTCTCGCACCATCTACAATCGGCTTAAACTCTCTGTTCGACGGTCCCCGAAACAAGTCCTTAGCTCAATCATCCTCCCAGATCGGCTGCAATGGACTCAAGACAGGTACTCATTTCGATCCCGCATAGCAACGATCAATATTTTTTGGGTCCCTTGGGAAATCTAGATGTCAGTACCATCACAAACCAAGAAATTCCTCGTCTTCCTTTATCGGCTTCTGGTCATAACATAGAAGGTTGGAATAAAAGTTTTAGGACTTGACCGACAGCTCTCAAGGGGTGGAGAAATTGGTTTATCAGAGTGGCAACCCAAAGGAGGGGTGAATGGGAGAAAATGGGCATAGCCGAGTGTATCCCCCTTTCTTTAGCCGATCCAGAAGCCAATAAGCCCTTGGTGGCCACGGCCTGTTATTTTTGGTCGGACTGCTGTAATGCTTTTTTGTTTCGTACCGGTCCCATCAGCCCAACTATTTTGGACGTAGCTCAGTTGTGCTGCCTTAGGCCAGATGGTGAACAAGTGTCGGCTTTTAGTGGTAAGCCAAAATATAAACTTATCCAATCTAAAGGTGAAGGGTGGGCCAAATATATCGGAAATAATAATAAGGTTAATGGTCGGATATCGAACGAAGAACACGTTGCTTTTCTGAACCTTTGGTTAGATCGCTTTTTATTCTGTGGGGCATTCCTTAGGCCGACTCAAGTCTATCAAGTAATAGCAGAACAGCTTGTTGAAGGACGTCGGCTAGCATTAGGGAAAACCTTCCTTGGCGCAGTATATCAGATGCTCTATGTGATAAGGAGTCGGCTTTTCACCGGTTTTGAGAATTTCACAGTTGGGAATGTGGGCGGTCCGATGTGGTTTGTACAAATATGGCTTTACTGCCTATTCGGTCGTTCTTTCAATCTGGATTTAGCCGATAGAACTCCTTTTCCAAGAGAGGACACCCCAGAAGGAACACCTTTCCAGTTTAGAGAATGCCGATCCTTTGGTGAGAGATTTAAATGTGCTCCAGTAATGAGACAAGAATCTCACCCATCGGCTGTAGAAAATTTTTGCCCTTTTTTCTGCAATTAGACACTGAAGACTTCAAACAACAAGACTTCTTTAGTTATGGTGCCACAGCCGATTTTCCTTGGCCTTCTTTTCTGCATTTGGAAGCCGACAGCTCTTTGATGCCTCAGGAGACCTTGGACTTGTATAGAATCTTCATCTCTCCATGTGTCTTTCATGTCGGCCTTCATACTAGGAATCGGACATTCCAGCCTTCGTATGGATTTTACCATCCCTCAGTTTACGCAAGGTAGCTCGGCTTTGGTCAGGTGATTCCAAGCCTGCCACTTCTTGACCGACTTCAGCCCAGAGCCAGGGTTCGCAATGCCACTTCAGCCGAGCTGGTTTTGGAGTTAGCCGATGAGCTTCAACTTTGCAACCTTCCTCACTTCTTCCTGAATGCTCGCCGGGCAGGAGGCTTCACAACATGGTGGTCGGCTATTGCAGAGTCGATATATATGAAAAAAAACTCCATCATTTATAATCAAGGAATTCTTCCTCGATCTGCCAGAGCCATCCTTAGTGTCTAACAGCGATTCTAGCAGTGAAGCTAGTTCATCGGGTTACACTAACACAAGTTTAGAAAAAATATCTAACGAGGTATTGGCTTTGATCATCATCTCTTAATTTGCCTTAATCTTCAGACATTTTACTAACCTTTGTATGCTTTACAGACTAAGGCTGCTGGCAAGAAACCTGCCGTTGGCCAATCGGGTAGTGGCCAACAAGGCAAAAGGCCACACCAATCGACTGGCCTTACTGGGTACACCTCGGGTACCCTGGGCGTTCAAAGCCCGTCATTGTCAGACATAGAGAAAAAACAACCAAGTAAGATAGTACAATCGGCTGTTATTTCTTTTACTCTTTTTTGGAACTAACCTTTAACCGATCATAATTTCAGGAAAGAAGAAAACGAAGTACACCAAGACTCTGGCGAAAAGGGGGTCTAAGCCCCAGGAGCAAAGTGGCAAGAGCTCGCCACACGCGTCGGCTACTACAAAGGTAAGCAGTATATTTTAATAAAGTTTTCTGATGATGTTGGCTTACTCTTTCCGTTTTTCTTTCTGATGACATCTTCAAAGACAGTCATTGCAATCTTGGCGACCTCCTGCCGCTACAGTAGGAATCCTTTCTCCTTCATTGCCGACGCCACCAGCCATGGCGGTCGAAGCTCAGCCAGAAATGTTCGACCCAACCAACTTGTTGGGTTTTACTCTGGCCGATCTTGATGATCCTGAGATCATGGCCGCTGACGACTACGACGCAGAGATCAAGAAGATTCTTGAAGTCTCAAAGGAAGCGTCGGCTGCTGTCGCCTCTGCTCCTGGAATGCAAGAACGGCACAACAAACTCTTCGATTTGGTGATGAAGCCACAGTTGGAGATTTTGGCAAACAACCAGCGGATCAGAGATGCCATGGCTGCAGTTGAAGCCAATCTGCCTCCAGAAGCCATGGAAGCTCTCCTCAATGTCTGCCACTTAGACGAGAGGAGGTCTGAAGTGGAGGCAGCTCAGGCAAGGATAGCGCAGCGTGAAGCTCAAGAGGCCGATCAGAAAATTCTGGACGAGCTGGTCGCTGATGCCAAGTCCAAGAAACAGAAGTTTGATGCCGATACTGAGCTGCTCAAAACTACAAAGACTTCCATCGGCAAGCTCGAATCGACCAAGAAGTTTCTCATGGAAGTGTTGGCCAAGACAGAGAAGCTAATCCTTGAAGGCCAACAAACCTTTGAGAAAACTTCGTCGGCCATCAAAGATCAAAAGCTTGGCATTGCTAAGGCCGTGGTCGGAGTAAAGAAACAAATGGAAAAAATAGTCCCGGTGCCAGGGAGTGCCAAAGAAGACGATCGCATTATTGATGAAGTTCAATGTGTGATCGCCAAGGCTGCCGACGCTCTGTCGGCTTTGGGCGCCACACTTCCAGGATCTGGCATTCAATACTAAACTTCTCTGAGATGTAAAACTTTTGCTGGATGTTATGAAACATAACTTATGTAACTCTGTTGTTTTATAATCGGCTGTTTAACCGATTTATATTTGGCTTTATGTAATTTCATTTTTCCTAGCCGATTGACAGCACCGTGTTAATTTGGCCCTTAGAACGATCTTTAATCAACTAAGCTCCAATCCAAACGCTAGGATACTAAGTCGGCAGCAGTATCATGCCCTGTTATAAAAAATAACTGCCAAGGGGCAACAGATACTAAGTCGACAACAGTATCATGCCCTGTTATAAAATCAGCTAGAACTTGTCCTTTAACTGCTTTAGCCGATTCGTAAGACAGGTCGAACTCTATCAAGGCATAAGCCCATTTGCCAAGTCGACCTCGCAAAATTGGAGCCGATAACGTATATTTTATAACATCGGTTTTACAGATCACCTTACAAGTCGATGCTAAAATATAATGTCTTAGCTTTGTACATGAGAAATATAAGGATAGGCATAATTTTTCAACGAAAGGGTACCTGACTTCGGCATCAAGTAGGTGCCAGCTTAAATAAAAGATAATCCTTTCTTTACCATCGACTTCTTGTGCTAAAACAGCTCTGATAGTTTCCTCCTCAGCCGATATATATAACTTGAAAAGAATTCCTTCTCATGGTGCAGCCAGAACCAGAGGATTAGCTAAATATCCCTTGATGTCATCAAAAGCCTTTTGCTGGTCAATTCCCCATACGAATTCTTGATTGTCCTTTAATTTGAACAGTGGGGTAAAAGCACGTATCTGACCAGAGAGATTTGAGATAAATCTTCGGAGGTAGTTAATATTGCCAATCAGCTTCTGTAACTCGTTTTTACATGTCGGCGGCTCTGTGATGGCTATAGCCTTCACCCTTGCTATATTAACTTCGATACCTCTTTCGTGTACCATAAAGCCCAAAAACTGTCCAACCGACACGCCAAACGCACACTTGAAAGGATTCATCTTCAAGCCATGTGATCTTATATTCTGGAAAACTTTCTCTAAATCGGCCAGATGCTGTAAGTTATCTGAAGATTTTACTACAACATCATCAATGTATATTTCGACAATATGACCGATTAAGTCATGAAAAATCAGATCCATGGTTCGCTGGTAAGTCGCCCCAGCATTTTTCAAACCGAAAGTCATAACCGTCCACTCAAACAATCCTATCGCACCAAGACACCTGAAGGCGGTTTTTGGTATATCGGCTTCTGCCATGAATATCTAATTATATCCGGTATTTCCGTCTAAAAAAATTATGATTTTATTCCCTGATGCAGCATCGATAAGCATATCGGCTATCGGCATCGGGTATTCATCTTTTGGCGTGGCTTTATTTAAATATCTAAAATCGACACACACCCTTAGTTTTCAGTTTTTCTTCATAACTGGGACGATGTTGGAAACCCACTCCGCATATCGGCAAGGCCTAATAAATTTTGCATCCAACAATCGTTCTATTTCCTCTTTTATAATATTATACAGGGCCAGATTAAAACGTCTAGGATACAGTTTAAACGGCCGATGTCCTGGTTTAATAGGCAACCGATGTTCCACCAACTGTCGGCTTAAACCAAGCATCTCGTGATACTCCCAAGCAAAACAATCTTTATAATCTCTAAGAATTTTGACCAATCTTTCTTTACATTTTACATCTAATTTTGCACTAATAAAAGTTGATATTTTTCTATCACCACTACCTATATCGACTTCTTCAAGCAGATTAGTAGATTTGAAGCCTTGGCCCAATTTTTCAACTTCTTGAAAATCTTCTATGGCCTCATAGCTATCTGTTATTTGCCGATAGCTTTGCATTTTATCTTGTAAAGCTTTCATTGTTTTTCTTGTCCCCATCGGCGTCATACCTCGTTTGTTCGATCAAACGTGCCCGGCTTGACACTGATCAGCATAAGTCCTGTCTTACTCACACAAATGAAGTCACAATCATCCAGCGTTTTCCCAGATATGCATCCAGCTTCTTCGTGTTGCCAATTCGCGTCAGAACTGGCCATGGTGATATGAGCCGATGTATCGGCTGTAACAACCTCAACTTCCCCTCCATTCCATTAAACAAGTGCATGATGCATAGTCGACGGGATGAAGCAATTGGCGTGAATCCAATCTCGACCAAGCAGAACACTGTAATTTCCCTTGGCGTCAATAACAAAAAATGCGGTCGGCAAAGTTTTACTGCCAACAGTCACTTACCCAATTTCTTGCAAGTGGTATACGGCATCAGATTTACTGTACCTCACCATCCACCAGTATCCTTGATATCGGCTTGCCATTTATATAACCTTTCAGATACAATGGTTTTAGATGCCGATGATCATCTCTCGGTTTCTCGAAGATTGCATTTTGGACACCTGAACACGACTGAGTAAAAAGTTTCTTTGGCCGATTCGGTCTTAATTTTGAACTCGACCGGCAATGTGAATACCATATTGATATCCATCAGAGATGTGTCGTCCCTAATCATAGGAGAATCCAGGTCATCCGCTGACTCAAAATCTTCTTCAACCTGTTCCTTTTTCCTCCACTCCTTCTTGATAACCTTTATCGGCCGAAGCTCATTGAAAGTCTCATCCCTCTGTTTTTCTGCATTAGCTTCTCTGATTTCTTGAGTCCTTAGTCTCTAAAGCCGTCTGCGCTGTGATCGGCTAAGGCCAGGTGGGCACCACCTAGGTTTGGGTTCTATTGGCTTACGTATTTGGCCAACCAAATCTTCCCGATCAGAACTAGACTTTTGTGTTACAACCTGGTCTGGTACCTGATTTGGTTCAGATATTCTTTCGCTAACAGATCTTCTGTAAAATTTGTCATGGTGATCTCGTATCGGCCCAGACAGCCTATCTCTAGCCGATCGGTTGGGCCAATCTTCTTGGGGATAATGCTCCATTGGGCATGTATACGGAGATGGCAATGCTACTCCTATTTTCCAACAAAATTGCCAAAAAGGACATCTTCTATGCGCTCTCTCTATGTTCTCAGTGTGATATAGATTGTCCGACCGACGAGTAGGACATCGTGGTCGATTATTCATTCTTTCATACTTCTCCATCAACTGAGAAAACGTCGGCCCCAGTATTTTTGTTGTTTGTCTTGATGGTGATTTTTCGGCTTTATACCATTTACCCACCTGAGGATTTCCCTTGGGTTTAATGGTCCTTGAATTCTTTCCTTCATGATCGGCTTCTATTTGTAACGAACCGATTGTAATCTTCAATGTCTGACTGCCGTCTGAGGTTGACTGAATGTCAACTTGCCGATCCCCTTTTGGCTCATCATGCATCGGCTTTATTCTTTTGCTCGAGCATTGAACCATGTTAATAGGGAATGGATCAGCATCAACTTGCATGGTCGGCTCATCAGCGAATTTTAACCGATCATCCATGATAGCCGACTGGATCTGTTGATGGAAAATATTGCAATCATTAGTGTTGTGAGAAAAAGAATGATGCCACTTGCAATACTTGCGTTTCTTGATCTCGTCAGCCGATGGTAAGACGTGTCCTTCGGGCAATCATATTATTTTCTCTTGCAACAACAAATCGAAAATACGATCACACTTGGAGACATCAAAGGCATACTTGACTTCCGACTTATTCCTAGTCGGTTTAAGCCAAGAACAGACTAAGGATTTTTAGACCCTTTTATCCACTCGGCTATGTTTATTTCTTCTTCATCGTCTTCTGAAGAATCGCTCGGACTATAGTCGACCATATTAACTTTGGCTTTATCTTTCTTTTTACTATTACCATTTTTAAATCTATCTTTAAACACCCTATTATCCGGGAATCGGCTTTCCTGAGCAGACACGCGATGAAGCAGATGACTCAGATCGATGAACTCTTGTCCTCCAAACTTCTCTCTAAGTGGTGGAATTAACCCTTGAAAAGCCAAATCAGTGAGTTGGTTATCGGGTAATATGACACTAAAGCATCGGTTTCTTATCTCTCTAAATCTTTTAATATAATCAGTCACCGAATCTCCAAATTTCTAACAAACAAATCTTAGATCGGAGATCCTAAGTTCTAAACTGCCTGAGAAAAAGTATTCGTGAAATCGGCTTTCCAAATCGTTCCATAAATGAACCGAATTTGGAGGCAGACAAGTGAACCAAGTAAAAACTGCTCCTGATAATGACAATGGAAATAGTCTGATTTTCAATCCATCGAACTGAGATGCTTCGCCGCAATGCGCGATAAAGCGTCCGATATGCTCCAGGGTAGTAATCGAGTCGTCACCAGAGATTTTCGCAAAATCTGGGACTTTGAAATTGTGAGGATAAGGCATGCGATCTATGTAATCGGGATACGGCTTTCTATAGCCGATAACCTTCCCTTTCGGCTGTATGCCGAATTGATCTCTCAATACGTCAGAGATTTGATCGGCCCAGTTCGCATTATTGGCCACTGGAATAGTAGGCCCTTGATAATGCTGGTCTTAGTTGGCATTCTGCCCCCCGAGTGCAAACTCGGGTTGCCAATTAGGCTGAGCAGATGGCAAACGGGTATACTGATCGTACCTATTATTTCTAATTTGGGGTTATGGTACTGGAACAAAAGGTTCTGAATAGGTCACTACCTTATGCAGACCTGGATTTCTAGGCAGGACCGATTCATGACGCTGTGGGTATCTGTTAGGTTCAATCGTTTGTGAAACCGATAGTGGAAAAATATAGAACGGGGCTGACGGTGGTAGGTTCGCCGATGCGTCCAACTTGGCAGCATCGGTGTAAGCCTGGTAATGGTTTACCCCACTTGACCGAGGATCTCTAAACAATATGATAGTGGGTTGAGTAGGCATCATGGTAGGGGGTGAGGTCATAGCCGATGGTTTAGGATCGGCTAGTGTGCTCTGCGTATTTTGCTCTACTGAAAAAACAGGGTAATTTGGCAGAGCTTGCAACGGGTCGAGCAGACTTCCGGACGAGGCCAATTCCTAGGCGATAGTTTTAACGCTATTTGCTATCATCGGCTTAAACGTGGTGACAAGAGCCGATGACTGGTTTATTAGAGCATGGTGTACAGACTGATTAATCATAGCCGATAATTTGGCTTGAGCAGGTAGATATCGGCTTACCGGTTCTGTGACACCTGCATCCCCCAGGGCATTGATCGTCGGCAGAGAGGTTTTTAGTGACGCCACGTCTAGTTTTCTGATAACAATTTAGCATCATCTCTTCTAGCGCAGTTTTCCGATCTTCGATTTCTCTACGTTGTTCTGGCGTCAAATCGTCCATCGTCAGGACGATTATAGCTTCTGCGTTGAGATCGGACGGTGGAATCGGCTTCCCTGATGAAGACATTGGGTCCCACTGGGCGTGCCAAGAGTGTGTTGGCGTCAAAAACTTAAAGTAGGGTTTCTAACAATAGCACACCAGACGAACACCTGGTTCAGAGCGTGCCACTCGATTTGACCTGTAATCGACAAGGTAAAAATATGAAATTCACTCAAAGCCGATCGTGAAGATCAATCGGCTTAGACTCAATCAGCTTGAAGCCGATTAAATCGAGGTAAAAGGGTAAGTCTAACTAGCCGATTAAGGCTAATCAGAGGATAAAGGTAGATCAATTCTGAAGAAGGAGATGAGCAACAAAAATCGAACCTGGGGCGTAATTTGAAGAAGATCAACAATCGGCGATACGCAACTTTATTGATCAAGATCGAATTACAAAAACTAAGTTACGAGAACTACTCCTAGTCGACAGGAAAAAGTAATATAAACTTGTATGTTTGATTGTGTTGGATCCCTCTCGCAGCTCGCTTTGGCCCTTCTTTTATACCCGTCAGCCGATCGTGTCCTATTACAACACGTTATAAAACCTGATCCGTATCGGCCTTATTTTGGATAGCTTTCCCTCAAAGATCTTGCCGTTGCCAAATATCTTCAAATCTTTCCAAATCGTCTCTTAGTTACCGTATGTTGACTTTCTTGCCGATTTTGACTAGACTTACCAAATTCTGGTGCAAACAGTGGTCAAGGATATCATGTGGAACATTCGGGCTAGAGAACGGTGCACATGGAGGCTAGTTAGTCACGTGAGTGCAGCAGGTGGGTCGTACGCGTGCAATTTTAATCATTTGGGGTAGTTTGCATGTATTGGGCCATGTTGGACCAGGTGGATATGCATGTGAACTGTTGCTCATTATAAATAGGAGAGGAATGTCTCCTGTCTAGTGAGAGAGCTGAGTATTAGGATTTTTACTCTTTAGTTTGGAGTACTGTAATTAGACTAGATAAAAAGAATAAAATCAATTTCTTCAGCCGACCGAGCAACCGAGCACGAAGCAAACGATTTGGGAGAAGGAGTCACGACGCTACAGTAACCGCGATGCTATAGTGATTGTCATGGTACTATTCATGGGGAGGTTTGCTACAGTATCTTCATTTTGATTGCCCTATTTTGTTCTTGTAGATTGATTCATTGTCTCTCTTGATTCAACGAGTTTAATCTTGATTTGATCCATCAAAACCTTCCTAGGGCATCAACTTAGTGTCTTTCAAAGTTTTGTTGGTTAATCTTTTGTAGATTGTGATTAATCACGGAATTAGGGTTAAGTCACTTCTCGTCATAATTTGTCACAGTAAGCTTGCGAGGTTCATAACTTTTGATCCGTAGGTCCGATCGAGCTGATGTTTTTTTGTTAGATTCGTATTGGAATCTAGTTTCCACAGTTAACATTGCAGGTCAATCCGACGGTTGGATCTCCAGGAATTCGCGATTTACCGAATGTATCTACTCTGTTTTGTTGAATACGAAGCAATTATTTGAGTCCGAATTGGGGTGGATTTTTAGTAGATCAAAGAATTGATTTTAGCTTCCGCGCAATCATTCACCCCTCCTCTGATTGCTAGTTTAGTGTATATCGATCCTACAGCAATTGCCTATCACAGATGCCAACAATACATTCCTTTTTTTAATGTAAAATTTGACTGGTACAATATCCTCCAAACATCATTCTATTAGCTGTGTTGGAATATTCATAAAGAACTAATTCTATCTTGTTAACACATACCATGCATAAACAATAATGAGTAAGTCTCTGACATGAATTCTAGAAGCTGCAAGGAATCAGAATTACTATAAACTTATACGCGGCGTGCCACGCCGCGGGCGCCGCTCTCCACGCGAGCAAATCGAGAAAACGCGCGATCGACGTTCCACACACGAGCAAATCGAGAAAACGCGCGAAAAGGACCTAAACATGATTTTGTGTTTTCCGCAAAAGGGCTTAAACGTAATGCTAGAAAAACGCAACAAGGACCTAAATGCAATGTATATTTTTTTCCAAAAAAAAGGACCTGAACGCTTTTTCCTTTCACGAAAAGGACCTAATCGTAATTCCTTTTTTTGGTAAAAGGACCCGAGCGCAAGCCTTAAAAATGTATAAAGGACCTAGACGTAATATACATTCTTTTTTCGGAAAAATGACCTAACTGTATTTTTTTCGGGAAAAGGACCTACTTGTAATTTTTTTTCGAAAAAGGACCCGGATGTCATTTTTTTCGGCCGGCTCGGCTCGAGCCGCGAGCCGAGCCGGCTTGCTCCACGGCTCAAATGAACCTTGTGGCCGGAAACCTGTCGGCTTTAGTAAAGGTGGTATTTGTTACCGGCTTCTTATGGATTCCTAGTTGGGCCCAGGTGATGAATTCTAGAAGCTGCAAGGTGAGAGTGTCCAAATTTGCAACCTGGAACCATCAATGGAAATGCTCTACTTGACTTCTATGCTGCATGCAGGTGAAAGATTATGGAAAATGTACCGGTGAACTTATTCTTCGTGAAAGATCATGTGGAGGTCTATCCATATTTTTTATGAGTTATTGACGGTGTTTTGAGCATATGGTGCTCAAGTATGAGTTTGGTTTTGAATTTGTTGTTGAATTTGAAGCAATTTGAGCTGCTTTCAGCTGGAGTGTCACTAGCGGCCTTGGAACAGCGGTAGTGTCGGCCTGCGGAGCTACCGGTCATGGGAGCGATAGTTATTTTACAAAGAGGTATTTTTCTCTAGGGTGTGTAAGGTATGGCACTACCGACCATGGGGGCGGTACTACCAGGGGGTGCGATACTACCGGCCTTCAGTAGGCGGTAGCTATTTTCCAAAGGGTGTTTGTGTTGAGTTCCAGAGGGAGCGGTACTACCGGCTACCAAGAAGCAGTAGTACCAAACTTGTGGTACTACTGGCCTCTGGTTGGAGGTAGTATCGGACTTGCGGTACTACCGATCTCTGGTTGGAGGTAGTACCAGGTTTGATAGCAATTTGTGAATTGATGTTGCATTATGTGATGATTAATGCATATATTGTGAACAGTGTTATGTGATTGTTTGTTTGTCTATGTGGTTACAAGACTTCGGAGCTAGGTCATGGTGAGGCGAAGGAGACCAGGACTAGCCTCAGAGAGCTGAGGTCCAGAACGGTCAAGGTACACAGGAAGATGACTGAGGCCAGGAGGTGGTTTCAAGCTAGGAAGACAAGGAACCGGAGCATGGTACACTGGTGATCGACATGGAGGGTAACGGTACAGACCGGGACTAGGCTCAGGGAGGAGTTGAGATCCAGAAAGATCAAGGAAGCCGATGCCGCTATGGTGAAGCGATCAAGGACACATGGCGTGCCAAGTGACTTGGGCCCGTTTGCAAGTGAGGACGGTTCGGGGGTGTTCGGAGATGTGAGAGGCTTAGCGGCAAGTCATTGGGACCATGTGAAAATCGACGAAGCATGGGTGATGCTTCCAGGAGAAGGAGGACCGGCCATTGGAGAAAATTGGTAATTTGTTCATTACCGACAGCTAAGGCGGTTTGGAAAACCATGGCAGTGCCCTAAGTGGTTTAGGTCACGCCAAAGTGGAGTTGGAAGCAAATTCGGGCTTGCGGAGCGGATTTGGTGTCATTGTGAAGGCCGCTTTGAGAAGCGAGCTTGTGTGAGTGTAAAACCTGGTATGATGTTAGGTTAACGGGTTAGCCCATGTAAATATGGATGGTATCCACATATGTGTCCAGATTTTAGGGTTAGGATTGCCTCCACTATATAAGAAGATGTAGTGGGAGATGACGCTCTAAGCCACTAAGACTAGAAGGAGGATTAGGATTTTCACAAGATTTTGATTTTTTTTTGTGGGTGTGTGAGTGCTCCTTGGAAGCTTTGCTCTCAGGTGAGAGACTTTGTAAACCTCTCTCATTATCTGAATACAAATCATCTCCTTGCTCAAGTTTTTGCCTCAAGTTTGATCTTCTTCTTGCTTTGCTCTTGATCTTTTCTTGTGGTTTCTTTCTTACTTGATCTCGCGCTGCCAAGGATATATTATTGATAGATGTATCTTTTGTAGATCATCTCCTCAATCATCTAGGCAAGCTTCTTCTTGATCATCCAAATTTCTCCAAAAAAATCGGTTTTTAAAGTTGAGAAGAAAGTTCTTGAGGTAGATCTTGATCCTACTTGTTTGAGGGATCTTTCTTGGGTGTTCTTGCTTGTGATGACATGTGGGGGGCTCTCTAAGATCATCTTGATCATCAAAACCCCATGAGCAAACTTAGGGCTAAGTTCTTATTCTTGAACTCATTTTTGTACACTCTTCCTTTAACTGGAAACAGGTATAACTTTGATGTTAATCCTCATGATTGAAGGTTGGAATAGGTTCCTAACATCCATAGGAAGGTGCCTACAAAGTTTCACAGGGTTTGGATTAGTCGATCAAAAGATATATCATTTTTTGAATTTGAACTCATGCTGATTTAACTATTCATACACTATTTTACTGTTCACCAGCACTACCACTACAGTACCTGGTAGCACTGGGGTTACTGTTTATCCCAGTACTACCGGCCCTATAGCGCAGTAGTGCCGCCCCTGTGCTGATTCTTCAGAAGATTTTTGTTCATCTATTGTTATGAGGTCTTGAGAGGTTTTGGTTGTTTTCTTTGGGAAAAAATTGATTTTTGATCATTCAAACCCCCCCCCCCCCCCTCCCTCTGATCATCATTTCTGGTCCTTCATTTTGAGTTTGGGTTTTTATTGTCTGCTAGTGTTTAGCCCTTGAGGAGAATAAATCAGTCCATGCTGAGTTGAAGAACTCAGAGAAGATGGCAATGCAAAGTGTTCAAGAGAAATCTGCTACTTTGGAGATCTATAGTTTTTGAAAAGGAAATGGCAGGAGCTCTGCCTTGCCTTATAGATAGAAAGCGTGAAAAGAAGAAGTAGATCTCCAATACACACATCCATGTAGCTATAGATCTCCATACACACATTCATGTAGCTATAGATCTATAGCTCAAATCCTCAGCTCATGAATGCGTCACAATTCCATGGTCGATTTGTATATGTGTATTGGAGATCTATAGCTCAAATCATACAGCCTTATATTACATTTAAGTAAACGGAACTGATCTAGCCAGCCTAACATGACAAATGGAATTCATCATGAATGCCTACGGTCGACAAATGCATCATGAATGCCAGAAAGCTAAATGATTTGACCACTATTTCTTCAAGTCAGTAGAACATGCATCATGAATCCAGCTGATCAAGAACTACTTGCAGAATCAAACAACCAAAAACCTTAGCTACACATACCGATGTCGGCGCAGATGCGGGAGTAGGGGAAGCAACATTGGACTCGATCGTGGAGGCTTTGCACGGTTCGTCGCCATTGTGACCGACGCCGGTGACACACAATCGGAGCCAGGGACGGAGGGGCTAGATGAGAGACTCGGTGTGCCTAAACCCTAGGCGGGCCGGATCCGGCTGATGCAGGGAGGGGAGGTAGCGACGGGAGCAAGGGGGAGGGGAGGGGAAGGGAGGCAGCGACGGGAGCAAGGGGGAGGGGAGGCGGCGGCGGGAGCAAAGGGGAAGGGGAGGCGACGGCGGGACAAGGGGAGGACGGGGCAGGCGAGAGCAAGGGGGAGGGGAGGCGGCGATGGGCGAAGGGGAGGACGACGGGCCGACGGCAGCACGAGCAAGGGGAAGGGGAGGCGGTGGCGCGAGTAAGGAGAGGGGAAGCGGCACGAGCAAGGGGAGCCGCTTGTGGTTTTGTGGACCACTGGACATGGACCATACGAAGTGAACTCGTTTAACTCACTAACTCGCTCATTTAACTCGCTAATTTAACGAGTTAAAATACCAGCTCGGTTCAACTTTATTCGTTAAGTAACGAGTTCGAGTCGAGTCGAGACGAGTTTTCGAGTACTCATTTAACTCGTGAGGTTCGAGTTTTTTTCCGCCCCTGTTCCAGAGAGACCTCTGTCCAAAGATTGCACATTGTGTGCAAGTAAATTTTGGCCCAACGAACACACACATGCAGAATCCAATTGGAAAGTGGCCTGCCTGGGTTGAAAGCTTGGTGAGTGGATCCAACTATCGAAGCCGATGATTAACCCGCTAGCCAGGCCTGATCTGATGAAACATGGAGTAATATATGGCTACGTTTTTGCTTCTCTTGGATCGGTTTACATGCACCCCTGCAGGTGCAAGCTCAAGAGGCTCCTGTTGCTTGAGATGATACTATCGCCGCACCAGAAACGTTGATATCTTAGGGCTGTTTGTTTTTTTTAACGTGGATTATGGCCCGAAAAACTGAATAAAAACAAATAGTCTGATTCTAGAAATCAATTCTCAAAATCTAGTCCGCCCATATACACTAGAATCCATAATCCACTTCATATGTACTTCTGTGGATTCTGAGGAATACAAATATGAGAATGCTACTGAAAATTCAAAGTAATTACCCACCAAATATCATCCTAGAATCCAGAATTAACTTCTCTACAGCCACAATCCAAAATCAGCTTTTAAAAAATCCATAGCAAAAATAAACAGGCCCTTAATTGCAAGTCAGCACATTGCTGAACTCTCAAAGCATACACACCCTCTGTTTATGAATAGATGTCATTTTAGGTTCTTGTACTTCTATTAAAATATATCTATAAAAGATTGTATTACTTCTTTTTATTATATTTTTAGATGGTGTATCTTACTCTAGTATATGGTACTAAATGAAACTAGAAATAACTAAAAGTGGGTGTAGAAGGAAAAATAGTAAAAAAATATCTTAAAATTGTACAATGATATGTATTTAAAAATAGAATTTGAAAGTTATCATATCATATATTTCGAAACAGAAGGAGAATTAATTAAATAATAATCACAACACTCACTTCCATAGTTTTATTTTTAAAAGCCCAGGAGTGATCTGAACTTACTGTACAAGCAGCCTCTGAAGTCATGTCAGGTGCTCAAGTCATTCTTGTTCACACTTTTCCAGGTTCATCATTTTACTAACTTCGTACCAAATTTTTGGCAAGCTAGATTTGAAAAAATATCGCACAGGATTGGAAAAGTGATGCTTTGACTTTTCGAAGGCCTGCTGTTTAGTCTCTTCCGGTTTGCATGCCCTTCGTGTGTTTTTCACTGTACGTCAACTCGTCAAGGCTGAAGGTGGGCATCGTGCCGTGCCGGGCTGGTCCGGCACGGGCTCATCGTGCTTTGGGTCTAAACCGTGCCGGGCCGCGACGGCCCGTCGTGCCGTGCCGGGCTAGTCCGGCTCGTCTTCGGTGAGCCCAGGCACGGCCCATTTGCGTTTCGTGCCTGCTTCGTGTCGTGCCAGTCCAGGTCCAGCCCATTTACACTATTGCGATGAGAGGAAAGGACCCGAAGTTGTTTGTAGTAGTGTGCGTATACAGTACTACGGTATGCAATGAATGTATAGCCTAGTTGGCATTGATGTAGGAGATTATGGAAGACATCGACCAGTGCACGTTACGAACATATATATAGTCAAAAAATAAACAATCGATTAATGCATACTAAATAGCAATACATGCACATTCCTATGTATGAGTACATTACACCATCACATGTATTATCCTTGGCTCCCTGCATACTCTCTCTCCCCTTTTCCCTCGAGCCAGCCACTCCCACGGCCCACCTCCCTCAGTCCCTCTGCCCGGCTTCCACCTCCCCTCCGCCTTGTCTTCCCCGCTCCCGTCTCACCTCCCTACCGCCTCACCAGCGCCTCCTCTCTCATCTCCCACCGGCACGGGTTGAGCACTCGAGCTCCCCTCCTCTACTCACCTGTCGAGGCGGACGCGATGCGGCATGGGAGGTGAGAAGCTCGGCACGTTGTCGCGGGTTCGACCGCGTGCCGCCGCGTTGCCACGAGCTCTGCTGCGTGTTGCACGGGCCGACGTGCCGTGCCTCGGCACGAACGGGCTCGTTCGGGCGTCTTGCGGCCGAGCACGGCCCATCTTATCGTCTTGGCGGGGCCGCCATCGTGCTTGATTGGCGGGCCAAGACGCCCAACCATCATGCCGGCCGCCCGGACAACCGTCACGGCCGCCCGGTCCTTTGAAAACAGATGTCATGCCGCAACCTTGGTCGTCTTTGGGCGGGCGTGCCTCGGGCCGGCCCAAAATAGCCCGGCCCAGTGCCCACCTCTAGTCAAGGCTGAAGAATTGATCCGACTGAATTGTGTTTTGCATGCATGTAGCAAATTTGCAACGCAGTTAGAATGGCACTATGCGTCCCCCTCCCTCGAGTTTTGAGACCTTGACCAGGGTTAATAAAATTGTGGTAAACCGTTCGGTTTTCGCAGTTTTCGACCGTATCGCTCCGGTTCAAAAACAAAAACCGAGCGGTTTACCGATAAATTTAAAAATAAATTTGTAAAAATTAAAAAATTTGAAAAAAAATTATGCGATGAAAACCGCTCGAAAACCGTTGAAAACCGCGGTTTTCGCAAAAAAATCGCTCGAAAAAACCGTTTTTCAAGAACCTTCAATTGGTGGGCTGGTTTTACGCGAAAAACCGCGGTAAACCGCGAAAAACCGAGCGGCTTTTTGTCAAAAACCGCGGTTTTCGCGAAAAGATTTGACCAAAATTCGATTTTTTTTATTTTTCAAATCGTTCGGTTTTTAGCGATTTTCGGCTTCGAAACGAAATTGTGAAGCCTGCTTGAGACCCCTTCCATGCTTCCTATACATGTTTTCGTTGCACATATGGCTGATCAGTCTGACTATCTGAGGCCTGCGTTCCAATTACTCTGCAGGTTCCTGAACTAGGGTCTCGTTACAATTTATTTCAGCCTCTCGCTTCTAAATATTTGGAGGATTTTGGTTCCTTTATGTGAGTCCACTTTTTTGTCTTGGCTTCTTTGGAGCACTTCTTTAGTTTTGCAATGGGTTTCAAAATTACAATCGTCTACGAAAGCGTTCTCTTCAAACGTTTTACCGCATATATTTATTTTCGAAAAAGGAAAGTCCGTTTGAAAGTATCATCGAGTGGCTGATTTTCATGTGATATTTTGAAATATTGGAGGAAACTAAAATGAGATCCTACTTAGTAGTGCCATATTGACGGAGTACCCAATCAATTTAGGCTTTCCTCACCGGAACTTATGCAAGTAATCAAAGAGAGGTGTTTATATGTAGTTTTTTTCAAAATACAAGTTGTACAAATATTAAAACAAGCGAATGGATAATTAATTATTATTTATCATTCATTTATATTTTAATATTTGTATAACTTTTAGAAAGAAACATACAGAAACACTTCTCAACTATTTTATGCCGTGGGTGTTAAGGCTCTACTGTAGAGTGCAGTCACAGGATGGGCCAAATATGCAATCTTGGTAGCGTTTAGAATGCGTAACATCTGAATCTTATATGGTTGTTATGACCCCTAAAACAAATCTGGGAAAATGTTCTACCACAGTCCTCTTCTTAATCAATAATAAAACTTCGTGGGCTTATGCACGCATGTACTCGTTTGGTACTTTGGTCACTCTAACGGAGGACATACCCGTTTGGTGAGAGCTATACATTCGACGCCGTGCCCTTGTTTTGTCCATGTGTTGTGTACGTGTTAGGGTATCAGTGTTATCTCGATAGATTTGGATAAGGGTGATAATGGCTTGAAGCTCAGCACAAGTACGTTCTAAATCTAAATTTTCGTTTCTTTGATCCGGTTCAGTTCAAACCTAAAACTAATAACCCTATGTTCAATCCAGACCTAAATAAAGGCTTGGGCCTTGATCCGAGCCATTTACATGTACAACCTTCGTGTATATGGGATCAGAATTAACACATAATACGTGCAGCACAACGATTTAGTAGAAAAAAAACGTAAGGTTCAAGTCTGGTCCAATTCGATCAAGATCTGATCCAAATAGTTATGGATCCAAAACGAGTCAAATCCATTTGCAGTTTTGGACCGGTCTAATCTAAAAGCCTAGACCGGTCCAAGCACATTATCACCCCTAGATTTGGATGAGTTTGTTGAATGGACTCTTTAAAAAGGACTAGGCATTTTAAGTTTATTTGGAAAGCGATAAAACAAAGTAGTGTCCTCGCGCGAGGAACTTCGGATCTGAACCGATTGGCGGGAGGATGCTCGGCGGCGGAATGGCGCAAAACTTCGGCGGCACTGCAAAGAACTACGGCGAGCTCTGGCGATGATGGCGTGAAAGCAGCGAAGAGGCTAGAGCTCTTGCTGCATTGCGCGAGCGAGGAACATCGGAGTGCGGTGCGGCTTTTATAGCCTCGGCATGCGCCTGGAAGGAAACCTAAATCACGCGGCGGCGGCAGCAAGCGGCGGATTCGAAACGAATCGGAGGCGGCGGCCGGAGACCATCCGATCCAAGATGGCGGCCAAGATTAGATCGAGCGATACGATACGATCCGCTCTTTCCAAATCCAACGGACGAGATCTAAACTTACCAAAACAACGCGAAGCGTCCGACCACTTGATCTCGATCCAGCGGCTCGCGACACTAGGGTTTCGCGAAAGAGGCGACCATCGATCTTCATCCGCGGTCACGCTGGCGATGGCGGTGACGGGCCGCCTGACAATGGGCGCGCGCATGCGATCTTGGGCTTGGCCCGATCTTGTTCACTCGATTTTCAAAAGCTTTTTGATTTAAAATAATTCCGAAATTAGATTAATCTATTTTAAGTAATTAAAATATCAGGAAAAATCCCAGAAAATTCTCATAAATACTTTGAGACATTCTGAGCTCAAATAAAATATTTTTGGTAAAACTTTATATTAACTTTATCCATATATATTTAGTTTTCACCAAAGGTTCAATATACTTAATTAAAATAAATTTAGATAATTTCTGGAAAAATCCAATAAATTCAGAAAATCACAAAAATGCACGTGAGCGAAATTATAAGCCAAATTTTGGGATGTTACAAACCTCCCCCCTTAATAGAATCTCGACCCCGAGATTCAAGGCTGACTAGGGAATAGGTTTGGAAATTCCATCTTTAGGTCCTCTTCACGCTCCCAGGTTGCCTCATTCTCAGAATGGTTGCTCCACTGAACTCTGCAAAAGCAATGACTTGTTCACTGGTTTGCGGTCCATGACATCAAAATTTTCATTGGATGTTCTTTGTAGTCAAATCATACGCAACTCAATCTCTTCCATAGGTGTATGCGCTCTGCTGCTTTTAGAAGACACTTCTTAAGTTGTGACACATGGAACACATCATGCCGCCTTTGCCCGACAAGCTGCGGCAATTCAAGCGATAAGCAACCTCCCTCGGCGGCTCAAAATTTTGAGCGGTCCAACATATCTTAGGCGAGCTTTCCTTTAGCGTGGAACCTTTTAACTCCTTTCGGAGGGTAACCCTAAGATATACGAAATCATCGGGCTCGAAACTTAGATCACGGCGTCGATTATCGGCGTAACTCTTTTGCCTTGATCTTGCGCGATTTTCAACCTCTCTCTTATCATAGCAACTTGCTCTTGACTTCCTTGAGAATATCAGGCCAAATATCATACGCTCTCTGTCTCATTCCAATTTAGCGGGTCACGAGAGGCACGACCATATAAAGCTTCAAATGGCGACATCGCAAACTAGCTTTGGTATTTGTTGTTATAATGAACTCTGCATATGGCAAACATTTATCCCATGATGTAGTGTAGGCTAAAGCACAAGCTCTTAACATATCTTCCAAAATCGATTTACTCTTTACATCGACCATCGATGCGAGGATGATATCTTTGTGCTAAAGTTCAAGCAGCGTTCCCATGGCTTCATGCAATTTATCCCAAAATCTCGAGGTGAACTCGAGTACCTCTGTCGACACTATTTTCTTTGGTACACCATGCAAACACACGATTACGGCAATGTATAGTTACGCTACTTAGGTCTCTGAGTAAGTTGTCTTGATTGGAATGAAGTGAGCAACTTTGGTCAATCGATCCACAATGACCCATATAGAATCATACCCATTTTGAGTTCTTGGCAATCCGGTGATGAAATCCATACCGATTTCTTCCACTTCCATTCAGGACTTTTAGCGGTTGTAGCAAACCTCTGGTCTCGATGTATTGCCTTAACTCTCGGCATACATCGCACAAGGCAACGTGCTCGGCGACTTCACGCTTCATATTCGCCACCAAAACCTCTCCTTTAAGTCTGGTACATCTTAGCGCTTCTGGATGAATTGAATACTTGGAATCATGAGCCTCTTCCAAAATCAAGCTGCTTAAGTTCTAGTCTGTTTGCACACAAATCGACCCTTGAACCACATGGTACCTTGGTCGTCACGGTAAAGTCCTTTGCTAATCCTTCATCCTTTTTAGCCTTGATTGGTTGACTTTCTCATCCTCTTTTTGTCCTTCCCGAATTTGATCTTGAGCATTGGCTTCACTTCCAGCGACTAGGAATCCTTCTAAAACTACTTCCAATTTTAAATTTTGCAATTCTACGCACGATTCGTGTCCTTCTGCACCATCATATTCGCCACGTAGCTCTTGCGACTTAAGGCATCGGCTACCACATTTGCTTTTTTCGGATGGTAATGAATTCCCATGTTATAATCCTTGATTAATTCCAACCATCTCCTTTGCCTCATATTGAGATCCGATTGAGTGAAAATATATTTCAAACTCTTATGGTCCGTATATATCTCACATCTATTTCCAATGAGATAATGGCGCCACAATTTCAAGGCATGCACCACAGCGACCAATTCCAAGTCATCGTAGGATAATTTCCTTCGTGCGGTCTTAAGCGCCTTGGCGCATATCGACCACGTTACCCTCTTGCATCAATCGCATCCAAGACCTGTCTTGGCGCATCACAGTATATATCGAAGTATTACGAACATTAGGCAAAACCAACACCGTACATTGTTAAGCGCTTCTTTAATTCCTCAAAACTCTTATCACAATCAAGGCGTCCATGAAAATTTCTTTTCCTTTTTCAATAAGCGAGTAAGAGGTCTATGATCGTCGAAAATCCTTCTATGAACGGCGATAATATCCGCCATTCGAGAAAATTTGGACTTGAGTGGCGGACTTTGGTTGCTCCCAATGCAACACTGCCTCCACTTTGCTTGGGTCGACAAACAACTCCTGAAAATCTTATTCATCAAGTTCATGAAATATCTTTGGCGCATTGGTCAATCCAAAAGACATGACCGTGAACTCATAATGTCCATATCTTGAAGAGAATGCGGTCTTTGGAACATCTCCGCTTGAATCTTTGGTTGATGATATCCGGACGAAGGTCTATCTTGGAGAACACTCGGCTCCTCTCAAGCCGGTCGAACAGATCATCAATCCTTGGCAATGGATACTTATTCTTAATCGTCACTTCATTAAGTGCATGGTAAACAATACACATTCTAAGGCTTCCATCCTTTTTCCTGACAAACAAAACTGGCGCTCCCCATGGACTCTTTAAAAAGGACTAGGCATTTTAAGTTTATTTCGAGTAGTGTTTCTATACATCATCTTTTTAATACAAGTTGTATAAATCGGGAAGCAAATAACGGATATGTAATCATTATCTATCTTCTTTTAATGCTTTAATATTTGTGCATATGTCCGATAGTGATGTATAAAAGGGTCTCTTTTTTTTATCTCTCCTTCTCATTATTTAAAAGAGCGAATTTTGATATGTGAAAATCTTGGCATTGCCTTTTCACGTGTCTGAAAGCAGCCGTGTATGAGCAGGCAGCAGCATATGCACAGGGAGTCGGTTGGCTTCCTTTGGTCCTCCCCTAGCATGTGTAACACAGGCATGCGGAGTGGCCCACCGACCAGCTGCAGCTGCACATAGTCTCTGACAGGCCCCGACCCCTACTTTCCTCATCCATCCAATTGGATCGATCGGATTAGATTACCTCTAATTAAATCCTCAACGTCCGTGTCTGTCAGTTGCGTGTTGCATTGCACCGCCATGTCTGAACCAAGGTTTCAAATTTCGGTTTCAGAATAAATTTCGCTCGGACCGGATAACGAAATTTCGGCGAAAACTCGAAATTTCGGAATTATTTCGGACAAAATTTGAATTTGAAAATTCAAATCCGGTCCAATCCGGAAAAAAAACCGAAATTCGGCGAAAAAACCCGAAATTTCGGGTTTTTTGCATTGGCTGAAAAGTGGTCTAAACGTTATCGAAAAATTTTGATATTTTTTTTTGAAGGTTCCTGACACAATGCAGATGTACTCACAAAAATTTCAGCTGATGATCACATCTGAGGAATTTTTAAAAATTCGCAGAGTTGTACTGTCCTGATAAAACACTGACCGACAAGTTTGATCGGAATGGAAAATGGTACAAATCAAGTTATAACCTGTTGAAATTTTTTTTTCATGGTTATGATCCATAAATAATGTTCTCATAAAAATTTCAGCTGATTATCACATGTGAGGAATTTTTAAAAATTCGTAGAGTGGCGCTGTCCTGATAGAACACTGACCGACAAGTTTGATTCGAACGGAAAATGATACAAATGAAGTTAGAAACTGTTGAACTTTTTTGTGCATGGTTATGATGTATCTATAATACTCTCATAAAATTTTCATATGATTATAAAACTATATTAATTTTTAAAAATTCGAACAGTACTACTGCCATGTTAAAAGGTTTACCGGCAAACTTGAACAAAATGAAAAATTATGTAAACCATAAATTTTTTTGAAAATTTTAAAGAATGGTGATAAGGAAGTTCTTAATATCCCATAAAAATTGTGATTCATGATCACACTCCAGTGAATTTATAAAATTCTTACAAGGCACAGTACCATTTATGTTCTTTTCTTTTTGATTTTTGAAATATAATATAACAAACGAAGTTCAATGCTTACATAGATTTGATTGACCAAACAAAAAAAGTTTAAATTTTTTGAAAAATTTATATAATGTTACTGAGTCAATTTTTAATCTCTCAAAAAAAATTAGATCATAATCACACTCAACAAAATTTATAAAATTCTAACAATATAACTGTCCCAATTATGTTCATTCTGTTTTTGATTTTTTAAAGATAACAAATGAATTTAAATTATTTTTAAATTTTTTATGTATGATCCTAATCTACTAAGGATATTACCATAAAATTTTCAGATTATTATCATGCTTGTAAAAATTTATACAAATCTGACAGTGTTTTGCCAAAATTTTAAAATATTTAAAAAATTAGGTTTTTCAACAAATTTTCATAGGATATGACTTTCCTAAGGGTTATTGGACCAAATCTGGTCAAATCCAGCCCTAAAAATTTCAAAATCGGCCAAAAAAACATGAAATTTCGCCCAAAAAACAAAATTTCGGATTTTACTGTAGCAATTTCAAAAAATTGAATTTTTTTCGGCCGGTACTTGAGATTTCGGGGTGGTCCGAAATCCGAAATTTTGAACCTTGGTCTGAACAAGGCTCGGCGTTTACGCTCCCAGCGCATTTTTACCGGGAATTGACTATTGAACTTGCACTTTTGGTCACAAGCGTCTTCTGCCACTGTTTGCTCCAAAATTTGGTATGATGTGGTTTATTTGTAAGGCTAAAAGATAAGCATGATATTTTTGGGCCGATGACGGTTTTAAAAAGGAGAAATTGGGTTAAATTTACGATTATGATCGATATTGATTCAAAGATGTGATTTTTATCTGTATAAGGCTTATCTCTACTACTTTTAATTAGGAGTTGGTGGCAGTGGTTCGTTCTCCTCTAGAGCATCTGATTCGTTGGATCTGATATGGCAGCTGAGATAGAAGAGGATTTAATCATATTTTAGATGGAATGATTTTATCATATCTTTTTTGAATAGAAATATTATTTTAGCATATCTCTATTCACATGTTCTTACTATGGAAAGATGTTATTCATATATCTTATAAATGAAAGGATTTTCTCATCATGTCTGCATGGATGGAAGGATATACTCACCATATCCCATAATACAGAACTCTATCTCATCATATCTGGAAAATGCATAGATTAAAAGGAAAGAATCACGCAACCAAATCACGTGCCAATCATGAAGATGTCGAGAAGATCTGGCTTCCATCCGTCTGCGTACGCTGTCTTCTGCTTTCATCTACTCCCTATTAGAGGGCACCCACTCTCATCTCTAGGAGGATAGACCGGTCGGTAGTAGAGACACACGCAAAAAGAGAAGAGAAGAGAAAGGTTGCGTGCAAGAAGCAAGAAGATTTTCTACAAGAGAAAGGCAATAACTTTCTCCCTTTCAATGGTAAGAATTGATATCTCTCTACTAATTCTAATTAAGAGTTGGTGGCGATCGTCCGTTCTCCTTTAGAGTACTTGATTCGTTGGATCTAAAATGAACGGTTGAGATGGAAGATAATTTAACCCGATAGTCAAATCTCTTCGGAGTAACAAACTTTTTCTACTATTGAAACATAACTAAAGTTAGTGTTCTTTGCAAATAAATTTTTTGTCGCAAATTGAGTTTTCGTTGCAACGCACGGGCACATGACTAGTACGGATCGTGATTGACAACGTATCGGAGAAGGATACGAGCGGCCGATGCACTATAAAAAGGGGATCGAGAGCAAACAGAACAACAATTAATCAAATAACTCGCATCTACTTTTTATTTACTTTCATGTCAACTAGGAGTAGCTCTGTAATTTAGAATCTCTCTTGTAATCCGATTTTGATCAACAAAGTTGCGTATCGCCGATTATTGGTCATCCTTAATTACGCCATGTTTGAATTTCTCTGATCTTGTTGTGCATCACCTTTTTAAAAAATTACCTTTTACCATCTAATCAACTTTAATCGGCTGTTTAGATTTATCATAACCTTTGATTTAATCAGCTTCTAGTAGTTATTTAGATATTTGCCGATTGTTATTTTAGATCGACTTTGAGCATATATTTTCTATCTATCTTGCCGATTGCACGATCAAATCGGCTGGCACACCACGAACCAATCTAAACCGGTGTTCTCGTATGTTTCAGCCGATTAATCCATCATCATATTTTTTGGCGCAACAACTACGGTACGGTACTATCGAATATCTAAATATGGGATATGAATACGTACCGAAAACATGAAGACTATACCATATATGCTCAAGCAAGCGTTTAGAAGCTCCGAATATCTCAGACCCGACCCTATGGGATAAGGTATAAACGGAGGGGATATCTCCATACTAGAAAGGACTCGATCGCTTTCCTGATATGAGGAAACCGACTCGAGTACGCCTGGTATCCAGGGAAGTTTGGATATGCTGTGAAGATCGACGCGACGATGGCCTCATCATCAGCTATGATCTGGCATCCCAAACCGACAACAACTCAACTTGAGGCAGGGTTATCCCGAGCCGGGGTAGGTATCCTCAAGGGGGAGCTGAGAGAAGACGCAGAGTAACCAGGAGCAGATGGACCACGCTTCGTCAACCTCTAGCCATAGTTTAGCTATTGTTTAGATCCAATCTTCATTGTAACTAGGGCTAGACAACTCACTTTATACTCGATAAACCAAATACATATATCATCCGCAAAGAACGTAGGGTATTACTCCATCCGAGGGTGCGAACCTGTATACATCGTGTGCCGCTATTTTCGTGCTTGACTCTGACACCGAAGGTACCTATGATCATAAGTTTATTGTTGAATTCTGACCATCAACGGGTACCATAACAAGTTAGTGTTGTCACGGTAGCGGGCACAAACATACAAAGATAGCCTAGTAAGCGGTAGGATGGTTCGTTGCAGTCATACAATACACTAGGTGAGCTATCAAGGTTCGATAGCGTGTCAGGAGGTTCTATTGCGATCAGTAGCACACTAGGTCATTTGCCGTTGTAGGTCTTCCTGAGTTGTCGAGCTACCACTTGTTATTGCGCTGCTATAAACCTAATATAACACTGGATTATAGTATGAGACAGATGTAGCTCGCCGTTGTGACCAAGAGGGCACCAAATCCGAAAAAACGACGGGGAGACGACCAAATCCGATCAGGCTTCATGGCTGAAAGAAGAAAGATCAAAAAGCAGCAGTGTCCGCACAGGTCGCTGTGATGGCTGCTGTGCACTCCAAAAGACAGACGAGAAAAATATCTGAAATACTATGATAGGAAAGAAAATAATTTTGATTTCACAGAAAAGGAATAAAAACATGGAGAGATGAGGTGGGGCCGTGGCGTCAGAGCGTCGTTGGTCCGCTCCGTTGGGACGTGCGGGTGGTTGGCTTTGGCGTGTGGACACGGCGGAGCGTGTCCCGCGTGCTCGCCGGCCCGTCGCCGCCAACCACCCATGACCGGCTGCAGCCGGTCACGAGCCTCCGGGCTCTGCAGATGGTCTCGTCCGTCGGTGCTAGCACGTACGGACCACTGGCCTTGTATGCCTCTCGATTTTCTTTTCGCTTTTTCCCGTGATTGTAGTTGAAGTTTTGTGAGAGTTTTTGTCTTATTTGGTCGCGTGACAATATTTTTTTTTTACTTAGCCTTCTTGTGAATTTATAAATTTAGTGGACCGTGGAAGCAGCGACAAGTAACACCTTGTAATATTTCGCTTCGTTAATATGAAGACTCATGTGAGCCATGTGGAGCAGTGGTGAGATTAGTTCCATATTATTTATCTAAAATGAGTTGTTGTAGTATATATGCCTATTAGTTCTAATAATAACACTTTCGGGTTAACCCTTTTATATAAAACGAGTACGAAAATATAAGTAGGATGTTATAGGTGCATAGATCCGTCCCATAGTGGGCTAGAATAGGATATTACAGATGATATGATAACATCAACCTTCGTTGCATAGGTGTATGAGATAGGGACGCGGGCATACGACATATGTCACGTGTGGGTCTATAATGGACACACAACATAGTATATACGCCGTCACTGGACGCACGAAGTATCTGTCCCATGTGCGGGGTGCTGTCGAAGGTGTTAGCTCTTAAAAAAGGTGAGCGTAATACCCCGACCCGTTAACATGAAGATCCGTAAAATAAGCAAACATCCACGATGGGCTAAGCATTGTGTGAATTTGGGATAGGATGTTACACACGTGTCACTTAACGTGCTCTTGTAAGGACGAGGATGCCGACTAGAGGGGGTGAATAGGCGGCTTTTAAAATTCTCTCGCCAATTTCTACAAAGCAATTCACCCCTAATTATTCTAATACCAAAACCTTAACAAATATTAATGTGGAAGCGATAAACTAAGGTTTTCACAATTAAAGCCTAAATCAACTAGGCTTACTATGTACATTAACTAATTATGTTTCTAACAATAATTGCAATTCTAAAGACAAGCAATCAATCAATTTAATTCTATGAATATAAATTGCTTGAATATAATTAATGAAAATAATGCAAGCACAAGAGACACAATACTTTTTACCGTGGTGTTCGAAGACTTGCCGGTCTCCCCTAGTCCACGTTGAGGTTAGCCCAAACACATTGGTTCGGCTCCACGAATTGAGCATCCACCTCGAATCCACTAGTGGTAGCTCCTTTTCCCTCCCGGGTAGGCGAGCTCCAACCTTCACAAACTTCGCCGTGACTTCTCACAACCTCCTTTGAGAAGCTCACCGCGCATGACGCTCTACGCCGTCTAGGAGGCGGCAACCTCCAAGAGTAACAAGTTAAGCCTTCCGCTTGAACTTCACCAAGTGCAACACATGCACAATGGTGATCTCCTAAGTGCAATATATGCACTATGATCCTCCTCAAGTGCAACACATGCACAAGAGGACCTCAATCCACTTCCTAATTGCAACACATGCAAATAGAGCTCACTCTTAGCTCAAAAACCAAATGTGAGTGTGCAACACATGCAACACTTCACCCAAAACCTTAATAGAACCAGCCACACCCATATGCCAGCCCTTGGCATCCTTTTATAGCTCTCCACACGAATCTAGCCGTTAGGGGCAAAATGGGCAAAACTCAGCATTTTCGGTACTACCGCCCTTCTAGGGCCGGTAGTACGACCTCCAGCCAACGGCTAGGAAAACTAGCCATTGCGCAGGAAACCCGGTACTACCGCAGGCAAAAGCCCGGTAGTATCGCTCTAGCGGTTGTACCGACCACACAGGTGGTACTACCGACTTCAGCGCAAACTCCAGAAACATGCTTCTCTGGAAAATAGCTACCGGTGTCTTGGGCTCGGTACTACCGCACCTCCGGTAGTACCACCAATCTACCGTGGTAGCTCCGGCCTTCAACTGAACACAAAATCCGCTCTTCTGGAAAAAGACTACCGGTCATCACTCGATAGTACCGGACCTCCGGTATTACCGGCCGCACAATGGCGGTAGTACCGATCGAGCGGCAGTACCGGCTCCCATAAGCGGTACTGCCGGTCCAGCGGTACTACCGGCCTTAACATGTCGGTAGTGCTGGATTTCTAGACAGGACTAGATTTTTCACAGAAATCTTTTCTCTTCAAATCAAATATTAATAATGATTGATTCTTTGAGCCATGTGATGATCAACACATGATCAAGTCAATTTGCAAAACACATTTGCAAACCTTATTCACATGCTCCAAAGAACGCATTAAACTCAACTTATTTGCAAAACATATTCGCAAATAAACCAAGAACTTATGATATCAATCATCTTAGTCTTGTGATGATCAACACATGATCAAGTCAATTTTCAAAACACATTTGCAAACCCTATTCACATGCTCTAGGATTGAAACCCATAATCTCAAGTTCATATGCAAAACACATTCGCAAATAAACCACGAACTCATAAGATCAATCCTCTTAGCCATATAAGGATCAACACATGATCCCGGCACTTTGCAAAATACATTTGCAAACGCCAACACATGCTCTAGGATCGAAACTCATAACTTCGAGCTTATTTGCAAAACACGTTTGCAAATAACAAACCCATTCAATCATTTTGCAAAAACACATTTTGCAAACTCAAAATACAAACCAAGCTTAACCTTGTGATGATCAACACATGATCCCATCACAAGCTAAAACACCAAAGCATGAGCTCTCTATTTGCAACACATGCAAATCTCTAGCTCCATACAAATCACAATTCAAACTTAAGTGCATGAGCTCTCTATTTGCAACACATGCAAGTCTCTAGCTTCATGTAACCACTTTAAACAAAAATTACTTGAGCTCTCTCCTCTTGCAACACATGCAAAACTTAGCTCCAAGCAATAACCACATAAACAACATTGCATGAGCTGTCTCCCTTTTTGCAACACATGCAAATCCATAGCTTCTTGCAAAAAAACCAAATCGATAAGATTCAAATAAGATGTAAGCATGAGCACTCTTATTTGCAACACATGCAAATACTTAGTTCATGCAAAATCCAACGCACGAGCTTCACCCAATTGCAACACATGCCAAATGGTTAGCTCCATGCAAAAACCAAACTAAGAGAGTGAGCTAGAGTGAACCGGATCGAGTTCATCAACACATGATGAAGCTCAAGCTAAAAGACTCAACCCCTCTTAATAGTACGGCAACCTAACTAGCAACCCGGTCTCTCATCCAAACACCGAGACCGGTAAAAGACTAGGAACACATCCTTAGCCCTAACTAGTTATACCTTTGCCTCTAGCGATACACTTGGAGCTTTTATGATTTCCAATCATCTTCTCTCCAGGATCACATCTTCTTCATCTTGTTCATCAACACATAATGAACCTTCTAACTCTTCTCTTCACTTTGGGATTATCTCTTGAAGCTCATTAACACATGATGACTTCTCGTTCCCGATTCTTCATTATCTTGGACTCAACCTACTTCACAATTCATAGAAGATTGTTAGTCTAACAAATACGGTTGTCTCAATCATCACCGCACTCCATTAACACATAATGGATGCCTCCAAGATCGATTGAGCACAACCCAAATTAATTTGAATGATTAATTGTTGTCTTGAGTACTTTGATGCAACTAATGCTTCATTATACTCAAGAACTTTTCGCTTGTCTTTAATTAATAAGGAACACCATCAACACATAATGAAATGTCCTTTGATTGATTGAAAGACAGTCGAACTCAATTTAAACCCATTTAAATTGACATGAGTATATATAACTACCCAAGTTTCATATACTCAATGTGATGGTTAGAAATGATCCATATATGTTTGAGTGATGGAAATAGGATCAATATATTTAGACCATCAACTATAGAATAAACTGCATTAAGTATGTACATATAGCAAATTGATCATAGAATCAATGTACACATAATCAATCTTAGATTGCATATGAGTTTATTCTATATTTGCATGAGTATACTACAACTACACAAGTTATATATACTCAAATGATTGTTTCAAAATCTTAATCCTTTATATGTTATTTAGCAATAAGACATGGATCAATACTATTGAAACAACAAGTTAAATTATAAACTCCCCATAGATGTGTGCATTCATGTAATATATGAATTAGGAACATAATGCACATATTTGGACTAAAGCAACGGAAGAGTTCATATTTTAACTTGAATCCTAAGTATGCATTAAGATAATAAAGTGAATACAAGTGCATACCTTAGGTTTTTCATTTTCCATCCAAATATGAGACTAATAAGAATATAGCTTAATAAAATATGTTAGTCTCATAATGATTAGATTTGTCATTAAACAATGATTAAACATTAACATTAAACCAATCACCAAAACTAATGGAGTTTGAACTTACAACTCTTCGACCGCCACATCTCACCGACACCTCGGCACCATGTCAACCGTGGCAAGTGCATCGACCAGCGCGGCAAGGAGCACGACAGGAACCCCCGCGATGGATATGCCCTATCTGACGTGATGCACTATTTACTCCATCTCTTATCCATATCAACTGGAGTAAGCAATAAAGTTAACTTGTACGATAACAATATCTAAAGATGTCTTTAGATGCTATGCAATAACTATCTCTTCTCTCTTGTACATAACTAATCCATCTTGTTTCTTGTGTCATGTTGGCTCTTGTATAAGACTAAGCTCTCTTCTCTCTTTTTTTTCTTACTCTTTCATATAGGACAAAATTAATATATACAGACTAAGAGTAAACTGAAGTGACTTTATTCTAATGGATAAGCTAATCAAGGTTCTTTCTGCAAAGCGCGAGTCGAGACTCGTTTGCCTATGCTCCGTTTTGTCTTAACTGCCTTGTTAGCGTTTGGACTTTGCCCAATCAGATCAAATCAAATGATATGTACCTCGGACATTGCGGTGGTGGTCAGGGGTTCAAAAAAATCGACAAAAATCGCTATTTTCACCCGTATCGATGCGGCTCGGTTTCTAAAACCGTTGAAAAAATTGGTCTAATTAAAAAAAATTATACAATATAAATCGGTCAAAAATCGGTAAAAATAGCTCGATTTTCTAAGAAAATCACTCAAAAATTCACTACAAAAAGTCCAACTAGTCTGTCAAGTTTTCATAAAAACGGTTGATTTTTTATTTTGAAACTCTACGATTTTTGACCGATTTTTAGCTTGATATTTTTTATTTTCGAATTTGAACGATTTTCTTTGAATCGATATTGTTAACCCTCTGCCGTGGGGACCAATAAAATGCCATCACGCTACGATCTTATAAAGAAAGAAAAATATTTCTTGTGATATTTCTAAGATATATCATGTACCATGGTGCAAGAAAGCGGCTTTAACGGCAGCAATGCAATAGGATGAGAGTGGAGCATCTCTGATTGGACTCCCAAGCCTGCTCGGCCAAGAATATATAAACACCAAAAAACCTGTCTCCATATCAGCAATTGACGCAAAACAAATAAATATACACACCAAAACAAGCGCGACCGTAGATTTAACAGTTGGAATGCAGCTTGTCCTCTGACCAACCTGCACAGGCTGCGTGTTCCATAAACTATCATCATCATTATTATTTATCAATATTTTTCTAGTATTGTTAATTTGAGAGCGTCTGCTCTCACCGATTAAGGATACATTAAGAGTGTGTTTAATTGTGTGTACAGTGTCTTAATCGTATGAGTGGATGCAATTGTATCTGTTAGACACATGTTTGGTTTCCTGTTCATCTAGGCCAGGTACTCATACATGATGGAGGAAATACAGAAATTGGGCTTCTCTCCAATACAGGTCCGTTAGATGCATAAACAAGCAACCAAACAACTCAACTTGCATCCGCTCATGCAGGCCAAGGCTAGTCTGGATAACTCATACGGAACAGACTAGAATGGTATAGATAACCAAACACACCCTAAGGTATGGTCGCACAGCGTCCCTCCCTTCACTCCTTTTTCTCTTTCCCACCCTTGCTTCTTCTCTAACACAGATAAATCAAAATTTTCGATTCAAAAACTTTACATTCAATCGAAAAATTTCAATTTGAAAACTTTTGGTTCGAAAACTTTCAATTAGAAAAATTCAATTCAAAAACTATCAAAATTGTTAAAAAATTCTATTAAAAAACTTGAGAGGAAATTTGAAAATAAAAACATTTGAATTTGAAAATAAAAACATTTGAGTTTGAGTAGAAGGGAATGAAAGACAAAAGGGGGTGAAATGGATGCCACAGTGTTACAGTGCGAGAGCGTTTGGAATTGAAGACAAGTGAGGGAAGAAAAGAGGTGCCGTCACAAATTGTAACAAGAGGTTATTGTTGCTAAAGAATTAGTGAAGGTAACCTCAAATTGGCAAAGCCGTTTTTTCCATTGCTATATCCGTTATGCGTGTATTTCATTGGTTGAAAAAGGCTGATATAAGACTTACAAAACAAGGGATCACGTAAAAACAAATAGTATTTCTTCCTAGTTTCCTCTCACGCATCTTATAGATATGCATCATGCATGACAACACACTGTGACCCCAGGCCAGATCGTTGGCCGTGCTGCCTCGCTCTTTTATCTTTCTTGTTAAAATATATATATCTTGTCTCGATGGATTACCAGCGCAACTTGGCAAAGTTGCACGCGTACTTTATCATGGCGCTTTTCACGCTGAAACTATGCATCCAGATCCACTAGGACAAAGATAATCTTCTCTCTGTTTTTCTAAGGAGGGAAAGAGTACAAGAAAATCTTTTCTTAATTAAAAATACCATAATATCTCTCTACCCGACTCATGAGTCATGACAGTCTACCAGTTGATAAGAGATAACCACAGTCATGTCTCCAGTGCAAGTGACTCACCTACCTGACTTTTTTTTTTGTTTTATCACAAATAGTTGTTTTGAACACAGACTTAGTTAAACTTATAAAACCTTGACTATCGATATATTTTAAATATTTAAATTGGATATATGAAAAATCATACTGTAGATTTATCTCGAAAAGTACTTTCGTAATATTATAATTTTATTGGGTTTTAGAAATATATTATAATAGAAATCAGTGATCAAAGTTGTGTTTGAAGACCGTGTCGATATCAAAACGATAACTATTTATGATTGGAGAGTAAATCTTTCAACTATAATTGGGATTGCTGTAATTTGGCTTTAAGAAAATCCAAAGAGGTATTTGGACAGGTCAATGCTCCTTTTCATCGTCGCAATGACGCAAGGTAGAAAGAGGTGTAGATTCGGTGAACAGTCTGAAATCCTATTTTGTTACGGCAAGACGGACGAGTCCTCCTTGAAACCTGCTACCGCTCCAGGTCAATGCGTGACAGTAATCCCGGCTGATAAGTTGATACTCTCCACAATCATACTTCCTATGCGTGCGATTATGGGAAAAACAGTTGAAAGTTGGTCTCTATGACGAAGCAAATTTTTGTTTGGTTCTTAACTTTACCGGCATGCCCCGCTGGTGAGTTCAGCTCTGACTAGTTAGGCCGAGGCATATAAGAAAGCTGCCAAGATTTTTTGTTTGCGAAGATTAACACGATGCAAGCGTTTTGCAACTTCTGCTTTGAAATCTGTCCCTCTAATTTGTGTTGAATTCTTTCACGAGAAAGGTCGAGAGGAGAAGAGAGAATGTAGCTATCTTTTATAAAGAGGTAACTATATAAACAACATAAAGCACCGTTACGCGAGTTATTGTATATGATAAATACTTTTTCGTACCATATTTAAAAGATTGCAGAATCTCATAGAGACAGCTTTAAAATTTTAGTTTTGACTTTAGATGACATAAACGAGTATATAATCAACGATCGTTTCTACTATTACACATGCTCTTAGCAAGAAAACGAACGGAGAGACGGATGTGGAGGTGCAAACATAATCCTGCAGAAACAGATACCGGCTATCAAGGTTCAGAATTTCGACGAATTTCGGCGAAATTTTGGATTTCGGACCCCCCCGAAATCTAAACTACCGGCCGAGAAAAAAAAATTAAAAAAATTTGAAATTGCTACAGTAAAATCCAAAATTTCGTTTTTCCGAGCGAAATTTCGCGTTTTTTGGCCGGTTTTGACCGTTTTAGGGCCGGATTTGACCGGATTTGACCCAATAACCATTAGAAAAGTCATCTCCTATGAAAATTTGTTGAAAAACCGAATTTTTTAAATATTTTAAAATTTGGGCAGAAATACTGTTAGATTTTTATAAAATTGTACAAGCTTGATAATAATCTGAAACTTTTATGGTACTATCCTTAGTATTTTAGGATCATACATAAAAAATTTCAAAATAATTTAACTTCATTTGTTATCTTTAAAAAATCAAAAACAGAATGAACATAATTGGGACAGTATTATTGTCAGAATTTTATAAATTTTCTTGGGTGTGATTATGATCTAAAACTTTTATGAGAGATTAATAATTGACTCAGAACCATGATATAAATTTTTCAAAAAATTTCAACTTGGTTTGTTTGGTCAATTAAATCTATGTAAGCATTGAACTTCGTTTGTTATATTATATTTCTAAAAACAAAAAGAAAAAAACATAAATGGTAGTGTCCCTTGTAAGAATTTTATAAATTCACTGGTGTGTGATCATGAATCAAAATTTTTATGGGATATTAAGAACTTCCTTATCACTATTCTGTAAATTTTTTAAAAAAATTAAACTATTTTTTACTGCTAAATCAAATCTATGTATTGATCATCAGACTTTTATCAGGACGTAGCACTGTCAGAATTTTTAAACATTATTTGAGAATGATCATCATCTAAAAATTTTAATAAAACATTAATGTTATATCAGGACTATCCACAAAAATTTTCAAAAGTTTTTAACATGGTTTACATAATTTTTCATGTTTTTCAATTTTGTCGGTAAGCATTTTAACAGTATAAGAGACCAATAGTACTGTTTGAATTTTTAAAAATTCATACAGTTTGATCATCATTTGAAAATTTTATGAGAGCATTATAGATACATGATAACCATTCACAAAAAATTTTAATAGTTTCTAACTTCATTTGTATCATTTTCCATTAGGATCAAACTTGTCGGTCAATGTTCTATCAGACAGCGCCACTCTCCGAATTTTTAAAATTCCTCACATGTGATAATCAGCTGAAATTTTTATGAGAACATTATTTATGGATCATAACCATTCACAAAAATTTCAACAGTTTATAACTTGATTTGTACCATTTTCCGTTCGATCAAACTTGTCGGTCGGTGTTTTATCGAGACATACCACTCTCGAATTTTTAAAAATTCCTCGGATGTGATAATCATTGAAATTTTTGTGAGAACATCGAGATTGTGTCAGGAACCTCAAAAAATTTCAAAATTTTTCGATAACGTTTAGACCACTTTTCACCAAGCAAAAAAAAAAATTTGAAAATTTCGAAATTTGGTTTTTTTGTAATTTCGGTTTTTTTCCGGATTGAACCGGATTTGAATTTTAAATTCAAATTTTGTCCGAAATAATTCCGAAATTTCGAAATTTCGCCGAAATTTCGTTATCCGGCCCGAGGCGAAATTTATTCCGAAACCGAAATTTGAAACCTTGCCGGCTATACGTCGAGACCAAAATGCTCTACCGAAGAGGACTCGTTTGGAACACGGAACTAAGGTACGGCAGATTAACGGACGGAGTCCCGCTCCCATGCGACTCTGGATAGGGATTCTGGTAAGGAAGATAATCCATTGCCAAGACTAGAGGAATCCATTGCCAAGAGGAAACCGAGGCCCGAAATCGCCGAGCAGAGCATCACCGGTCGGCCACAACCCTGCCCACCTTCCGTCGCCCGCCGCTGCCCCCAACAACCATCCCGAACACTCAACCGCGGTCGCCGTGCCACGTCACCGCCGCCCCCACCAACCCCACGTGCACCAGACAGCTCACCGGCTGCACCCGGTAGCCGCACCACTTCACTTTCCCCACGGCCACCCGCTGCCACCGACCAGGGGTCCCCACCGCTCCGGCCCCAACTGCCATGCTCTGGGAGACGGCTTTATTACGCGCCGTCCCTCCCCGTCGGTGCCAGCCAAGCCTTCTCGGCTGCCGGCGACGCCTCCGTTGCTCTATAAATAAGACCCGCTCCGGCGCCGGGCTCTTTTTTTTCCCCACCACCTCCCCTCGCCTCGAGATTCGCGCGGCCGTGTCGCCTCCTCCGGGTGAGTCTGCGCTTCCGTTCGCCGGACGGCTTAGATCTCGCGCTCGCTCGCCGGCGCTCGGCCCAGATCTGGCTGGAGATCCGTGAGGAGGGGAGGGAGGGGGAGACATGGAGCCGGCGGGGGGCGGCGGGATGCGGCGGGCGGCTTCGCACACCTCGCTGTCCGAGTCGGACGACTTCGACCTCTCGCGGCTGCTCAACAAGCCGCGGATCAACGTCGAGCGCCAGCGCTCCTTCGACGACCGCTCGCTCAGCGACGTGTCCTTCTCCGGTGGCCACGCCAGGGGAGGGGGCGCCTTCGATGGCATGTACTCCCCCGGCGGCGGACTCCGCTCCCTCGTTGGCACGCCGGCCTCCTCCGCGCTCCACTCCTTCGAGCCCCACCCCATTGTCGGCGACGCCTGGGAGGCGCTCCGCCGCTCCCTCGTCTTCTTCCGCGGCCAGCCCCTCGGCACCATCGGCGCCTTCGACCACGCCTCCGAGGAAGTCCTCAACTACGACCAGGTGGCTACCACTACTCTTGCTACCTGCTACAGATTCTACAGTGAAATTTTAAATTCAAACCTTGTGAATCGCATGCTTTTGATGTATGCTCATCTGATTTGGGGAACTTGTGGGGGGCAGGTGTTTGTGAGGGATTTCGTGCCCAGCGCGCTGGCGTTCCTCATGAACGGCGAGCCGGATATAGTCAAGAACTTCCTGCTGAAGACGCTGCTGCTGCAGGGGTGGGAGAAGAAGGTCGATCGGTTTAAGCTGGGGGAGGGGGCCATGCCGGCGAGCTTTAAAGTGCTCCACGATGCTAGGAAGGGTATTGATACCCTGCATGCCGATTTCGGGGAGAGCGCAATTGGGAGGGTTGCGCCGGTGGATTCAGGGTTCTGGTGGATCATACTATTGCGCGCGTACACCAAGTCCACCGGGGATTTGTCGCTTGCAGAGACACCCGAGTGCCAGAAGGGGATGAGGCTCATACTGAGCCTGTGCTTGTCTGAGGGGTTTGATACCTTCCCGACATTGTTATGCTCTGATGGTTGCTGCATGATAGATCGCAGAATGGTAATAAACTCTAGACTAATGCTCTAGTTTTCAATATGTTTCAAGTCTATAATTAGCATTTCTATTACAGTCTTTTGCTAGAGAGCAAATATCAGTGCTGGAGTCATCTAACACGTCTTTTGAACTTGTGTCTCCCATTTATCTGCAAAGTCGTGATATTTGACTCTTAGATTTAGTGATATGTGGTTGTTGCTTAAATCCTGCAAGATATCAGCTGTTCTGATGATTGTTTGCTCGCTTTCTGTGATATCTGTCATGAGCATGTAAGATATAACTAACTTTTGCTTATAGCTTCAATGATTACATATCTTCATATAGCTAAAATGTGGCAGTTTAGCACTAAAGGATACCATACCCGGGGGGGGGGGGGGGTATGGATTCTGAATTTCTGATGCCTTTGAACATTTGACTTAACTGTTGTCTGAATTTGGTGTCGTGCTGCAATTTCCTTGGACCTACATCTTATTAGAGCATGCTAAAGAAAAATATGTAATTGTTCTATCGCAAATATGATGTCAAATGTCTTTTAGACTTGTATTAGTTGGTGCAGCTGAATCCTACTGTTACATCTGCAGGTGAACAACCTTGCATGAAAACTAATACTTCTATCTCTTTCATTCTACTGATGGCTGTACAATTACATTGTTATTTTGGACAATGGCACTATATCCTGCTACCTGTCTCCGTCTGCAATATGTGAACTCACAAGTTTTTCTTTGGTTCCTTACAAGTGCTAAATAGAATGATGACAAATACAAAAAGACCAATTTCCTTGTAAGCATTTCTTGAATGATGTCTATTGATCTTAGCCCTCCTTGTTGCTGACTTCTGCATATGCATGTCTCTTCCGTGAGTGATGGATATGATTTCTGTATTGCTTAGTTAAAATGCAATGTTGGTTTCTATCTGAGCTTCTTTTGCTTATTCCTATTATTAAACTTTTTTTTTTGTAGGGTGTGTATGGCTATCACATCGAAATTCAAGCCCTTTTCTTTATGGCACTGAGGTGTGCTCTTCTAATGCTTAAGCATGATGCTGAAGGGAAGGAGTTTGTAGAGAGGATCGCAACTCGTCTTCATGCTTTAAGTTATCACATGCGGAGTTATTTTTGGCTGGATTTCCAACAGCTAAATGATATCTATCGTTATAAGACGGAAGAATATTCGCACACAGCTGTCAACAAATTCAATGTTATTCCAGACTCTATTCCGGACTGGCTATTTGATTTTATGCCTTGTCAAGGTGGTTTTTTCATTGGTAATGTCAGTCCTGCAAGGATGGACTTCCGTTGGTTTGCGCTCGGAAACATGATTGCCATACTATCATCTCTTTCTACACCTGAGCAATCTATGGCCATAATGGATCTCATTGAGGAGCGCTGGGAAGAGCTAATTGGTGAAATGCCTCTCAAGATATGCTATCCTGCTATTGAGAACCATGAATGGCGAATTGTGACAGGCTGTGACCCGAAAAATACCAGATGGAGTTACCACAATGGAGGATCATGGCCAGGTTAGCAAGCTTTGTGTTACTTGGATTTCTCTTTTGAATTATTTCCAGTTTGAGGGTTTTCATACGTGAAAAAGCATCCTGCTTTCCTTCTGTCCTTGTATGATTTGGATGCTAAAATTAAACTAAACGATAACCATGACAACACTATCTTTCGACACATAATGAAGGAGCAGCATGCCAACTTGATGAACTATGATTTACGTCATCTCATTTTGTTCTGTTCTGAAATGAATCGTTTTATGCGTTGATAAGAACAATACCTCTTTTTTTATTGAACGTGATGCCTTGCACGTTGCATGCACCACAGAACTCTTTCGGTCCTCTGTTATTTTTTATTTTATCATTTTCTGATCTTTCTAGTAGTATAAATCCATGACATGACATGACATATTGAATACCTTCATCATTGATTCAATATGACTAGTTTTCATGCATCAAATTTCACATTTTCCCCCATTCTTTCTGCAGTACTTCTCTGGCTGCTCACCGCAGCATGCATCAAGACTGGACGGCCGCAAATTGCAAGAAGAGCAATCGACCTAGCTGAGAGAAGGCTGTTGAAGGATGGCTGGCCCGAGTATTATGATGGGAAGCTTGGAAGATATGTTGGCAAGCAGGCGAGGAAATTTCAGACTTGGTCCATCGCAGGGTATTTGGTCGCCAAGATGATGCTGGAGGACCCTTCGCATCTTGGCATGATATCCCTGGAAGAGGACAAGGCAATGAAGCCTGTTTTGAAGAGGTCTGCCTCATGGACAAACTAAAGATGTCGACGAAAACTTTTAGGGAAGTAAATTTGGTTTGAAAACATGAATTCTTCGGGTAGCACTTCTCTGCTCATCCCTTCGTTCGACTTTCCCAACCGGAAAGGTTTGTTTTATCTGGATTCCTCTGTTGTACAATATCTCAGCTCATTTCTTGAATTGAAAAAGAACCAATTGCTGAAATGGGCGTTTTGTTTGTTTTTTTTTCAATCCCTTCGTTGTAAGAAGATAACTCTGATTCTTGCTTGGGCCATCCTAAAGCCTAAAGTGTCGGGTCCTTGTAGTTGGACCCAACTTTGTTGTACGAGTAGACTATACGGATGATTACTCTGATTCCAGCTTCCCTATGATGAACACAAGTGCTATTCTAAGGAATAAAGATTTGCTCCTTTTGCTGCACTGCTACATACGTATTTCAAATCCGTTCAATTTGCTGCCTATGTCCTATTAAGGCAAGCCTTCGTCCAAAGCGTGCGTCGTGTGATTCTTGTAAATTTGAAGTTGTGTAGAAGAAAAGGAAGCTTTGGCTTTACTAGTCCCCCTTGCAGGCTTTTTTTTTTAGATATTTGATTTCCATTTGATGAATTTGCAAATTTTGCCTTTTTCATTACTGCGAAGCAGTGACAAATAACATATGTCACATACTATGTACCCTACCGTACAATCCCATCTATGGGCGGATGTAGTATAGGGACATATGTGTCACGGGACATATGTGTCACATGCTATCTACCCTACCGTACCATCCGTCTATGGGTGGATGTAGTATAGGGACATAGGTGTACAGATGTACACCCAAATTTTTCGACAAAAAACTTAGTATATAACAAGTATATTAGGTAGTGGCGGTTCTAGTATTTTCAGAATGAATGTTCGGAGTTATATAAATATTAGTATTTTCAGAATGAATGTTCGGAGTTATATAAATATTGTTCAATGTAAAATATAAAGATTCACAATAGCAAAATATATATATATATATATATAAATTACAAATTGTCTTCACTAGAGACAACACCTAAAATAATTTAGAAATTTGTGAGTTGGGGATTTCAAATCTACATGCTTCCTCTTTATTTTTGAATGTTCTACCTACTACATTTAAAAAAATCACGATTCACCGTTACATATTAACATAACATTGATAGAGTTGTGAATCGAGGATCTCAGATGTGGGAATCAAGAATTAAATTCACTTGTGTGGTCGCCCAAGCCGAATGCTCAGTTATTGCTTGTTATTTTAGCACTACTTCCTGGCCTGCCGGTTGCCGCCGGTGTCTGAAAACATCTAGGCCTCCTATTCATTTTGGTTTTGGTAATTAATGACAACCGCGATTAAAAGACTAATATTTTCTTTGAGCATTTTGAAAATAGGTTGGTCCTAGTCATGGAACGCGATGAAGCATGAAAATGGAACGAAATAAAAACAAAAACGATCATCATGTCAAGCTAAAAAACCAAGGTATAAAATTAAAAACCTTTTCATAGCTTTTGCCGATCTCGGTGTTTTGGAAAAAAGATCGGATTGCTAGTTCAGGTGCCGTACTATTAAGAGGGACTCTTGGCTAGTAGCTTAAAGTTTTTAGTGAAAATGGCTCAATTCGATGCTCATATCTTTGCATTTTCCTAAAATAAACTTGAAAAATCATCTCTCCCTCTAGCCTTGTCGGCACTACCGCCATAGGGGTGCGGTACTGCCGCAGGGGGGGCAGTATCGGCCCTACGGCCAGTAGTTATATTCCAATAGTGGTGCATTTTAGGGTATTGCTCAGGCGGCAATACCGCCCCATGGGAGCGGGTACTGCCGCTCAGGCAGGGTTACCGGCCCCATATGGGTGGTAATGCCAGCCTACTGTAGCAATGGCAAGTCTGTCAGTGCATTAAATTCTACAGTCGACTGTTGAACCTAAGAGTGGTACTATCGGCCGGCCATACATGGGCGGTAGTGTTGGCTCTCCCGAATTTTTCAGGGTTTAGGTGCAACGGATAGAATTCTCGGTGGTGTAAGATCGAGGATGCCGATTAGAGGGGGGTGAATAGGCGGCTTTAAAAATTCTTTTCACTAAATACACGCTCTATTTATCCCTATGTCAAAACCTAAACAAAAATCAATGCGAAAGCGATAAACTAAGGTTTTGACAATTAAGCCTAAGTCAACTAGACTCACTAAGTGCACTAACTATTTATGTCTCTAACAACAATTTGCAATCCTAAATATAAGCAAGCAATCAATCAATTCTATGAATATAAATTGCTTGAGTATAAATAAAGAATAGAATGCAAATCACAAGAGACACACCGATATTTTACCGTGGTGTTCGGAGACTTACCGGTCTTCCCTAATCCACGTTGAGGCAAACCCAAAACACTTTGGACCGGCTCCATGAATTGAGCATCTGTCTCGAATCCACTAGTGGTACCTCTTTCCCCCTCCGGGTAGGTGAGCTCCGACCTTCACAACTTTGTCGTGTCTTCTCACAATCTCCTTGAGAAGGTCACCGCGCACGACGCCTCCACACGCCGTCTAGGTTTTGGCAAACAGCAAGAGTAACAAATCAAGCCCTCTAGCTTGAGCTCCACTAAGTACAACACATGTACAATGATGATCACCGAGTACAACACATGCACAAGGCTCCTCTCAAGTGCAACACATGCACAAGAGGCTCCCAATCATCTCCTAATTGCAACACATGCAACTAGAGCTTATTCTCAACTCAAAAACCAAATTGGAGAGTGCAACACATGCACAACTCAACCACAAAGGGCAATGAGCTCTCCAAAATCATAGCCACAAACAAATGCCAGCCTCCAATGCTTTTTATATAGCCTTCACAAGAAAAACTAGTCGTGGGGGGGGGGGCAAATTGGGCAAAAATATCTAGAAAACCCGATCATACCACCCTAGAGCCGGTATGACCGGCCTCTGGTCCAACGGCTAGAAAAAAACTAGCCCTTACTCAGAAAATCCGGTCATACCGGACATAGGGCGGTCATACCGCTCACACCCCGGTAGCACCGTCCTTCAAAAAAACAAATAAAACCCTTCTTTGGAATTTTCACACCGCCTGGGGCCCGGTCATACCGGACTAGGGGTGGTATGACCAGCCTTAGGGCGGCATACCGCTGCTACAACGACTAAAACGGTCATAACTTTTTACTCCGAACTTCGATTTAGGCAATCTTGGACTTTATACGAAGCTTATCAAGAGGACTACAATATTCACCTTTTTTCAAGATTTAAGCAACCATATATATTTTTAAATATCACAAAAATAAAGACTCTAATGTAGTCATTCAAGTCTAAAATCTAATTTCTCGAATCCCTCACATAGACTTGATCAAGAGCGTGACTACAAACTAGCAAGAGTCAATAAGATCAAATCTTGAGCCATGTAATGATCAACTCATAATCAAAATAATTTTGCAAAACACATTTGCAAATTCTAATCACATGCTCCATTATCAAATGCATGAACACCAATATTTTGCAAAACACATTTGCAAATATAAATTTTGCAAACAAGAGCAATCAAGATCATATTTTTGAGCCATGTAATGATCAACACATGATCAAACCAATTTGCAAACACATTTGCAAACCCTATTCACATGCTCCAAGATAAGATTCAATTAAACCATATTTTGCAAAATCTCAATTTGCAAACACAAATCGTAAACCTATCTTAACCTTTGTGATGATCAACACATGATCAAGTCACAAGCTAAAACTCTAATGCACAAGCTCTCTATTTGCAACACATGCAAATATCTAGCTCCATACAAACAACCACTTAAACCAACTTGCATAAGTTATCTCCCTTTTGCAACACATGCAAATCCATAGCTCTATGCAAAAACCAAATCAAGATTCAATAAGAAGTAAGCATGAACTCCCTTATTTGTAACACATGCAAATACTTAGCTCATGCAATAACCAACCAAGAGAGTGAGCTAGAGTGAACCGGATTGAGTTCATCAATACATGATGAAGCTCAAGCTAAAAGACTCAACCCCTCTTAATAGTACATCAACTTATACTAGCAATCCAGTCTCCCATCTAAACACCGAGACCAGTAAAAGACTAGGAACACATCCTTAGCCCTAGCTAGTTATACCTTTGCCTCTCGCAACCACTTGGAGCTTTCACGATGACCAATCATCTTCTCTCCAAGTCGGTATCTTCATCTTGATGCTCATCAACACATGATGACGCACTTGTCTTAGCTTCAGGATCCTTTCTTGACGCTCATCAACACATGATGACATATTTGTCCCGTTTATCCATCTCAACCTTGGACTTAACCTATTTCAAACTCATTAAAAATGTTAGTCCAAAATACATAGTTGTCTCAATCATCAATGCACTCCATTAGCACATAATGGATGCTCCCAAGGTCCTTTGATCTTTTCTTTTGATGATTGACCACAACCCAAAGACAATTGATTGAAAAATTAATCGTGTCTTGAGTATACTAGTGCAACTAATGCTTTCATATACTCAAGAACCTTCGATTTTCCCTAGGATCAACAACGTGAACCATCAACAAATGATTAGTCCTTTGTTGATTGAATGGCAACCAAATACAATTTAAATTGAATTTAAATTGTCATGAGTATTATTAACTACACAAGTTTCATATACCCATTAGATGGAGTCTAAAAGTAATGATCCAATTTATATGGAGTGTTGGAAAGGGATCAATACTCTTCAGATCATTAATTATAGAATAAACTCCATTAAATGTGTGCATACAAATAATTGAACTTGAATCAATATGCACATATTTAATTTCTTGATTGCTTTGGAGTTTATCCTATATTGCCATGATTACACTACAACTATACAAGTTAAATATACTCAAGTGGTTGTTTCAAAGTAATGGTCCTTGATATAGAAAGACTAATTAGATCAACACTATTGAAACATCAAAGTAAAGTATGAACTCCCCCAAATATGTGCATTCATATATATATATGGAATTGAAAACATTATGCACATCTTAAGATTGAGACGACGGTGGAGTTCATCTTTTATCTTGAATCTAAGTAATGCATCTAGAAATAATGGAGTTATATTTGATGCATACCTTTAGTATTTCCATTTTTCAAGAGATGAGACTAACCAAAGATATACTCAATAAAAGAGTTAGTCTCGTATTTTGGATTTATCAATATGATCATTGGAACCGGCTTGAAGTTGATCAAGCTTTCCCAACGTGGATTAGAGGAGACCGACAAGTCTCCGAGACCACATGATAAATTCTTATGTCATTCGCTCTTGTGGTTTGATTTCTTGTTTCTTGTGTGAAATTATTTTTCATAGCATTTTAGTGTAGTGATTTTGTGACTAGGATTGTATTCTTGCCTAGTATAGATTGTCGATGCACTTAGTGAAACTTAGAGAATTTAGGTTTTAATTGTCAAAAACTGTAATTCTTGATTAGAATTCTATTTATTGCAATTAGAGCCGAAGAATTTTAAAAATCTCCTATTCACCTCCCCTCTAGTCGGTTATCATTGATCCTACAGTGTCGCACTTTCCATCCCCGACTCGATGCTCGCTGCAGCATAGGGCTGCCATGCAACTCACCGCGCGCCGCTCCTTGCCCCGCTGGACACCGCCGCCTTTACCTACCAGCCATCGCCGGTGTCACACGCTCCATCCCCGAGTTGATGCTCGCTGCGACCACAGAGGCCATGGCTGCCTTGCCATACACCGCTCCTTGCGCCACTGCCTACCCTGCTGCCTCTGCCCGTTCGCCGGTGCTAATGGCTGCTCGGCACTCGCCCGTTGCCCTGCTCCCTGCTGGCTTGCGCCTACTCTATGGCCCTCATCCGTCGTTGTCGGGCTGCCACCTACCGCCTACGCCGCCATCACAGAGTGTGAGAGAGCACAGAGTGTGAGAAATGGAAGGGTAGTTGGGTGTTAGGCTTAAGAAATGGAGGAAGATGGGCCTTAGCGATTGGGCTGCGCACAGAAGATTGAGAGAGGGAGTGGGTGGGATAGACTGAAATGGATTTGAAGGTTGAAATACGTATTTTTGAGTCCACTTAATAGTATATACACTTAAGAAAAATACAGACTTTCTGTTTCGTACAGACTTTTTGTGTCAAAAGAAATTACTACTTTTAAATTTGGTAGTGGTATCGTCATGAAAACTAATAGGAACAAGAAAAAAATTGTTCTACTTACTGCTTCATACTCCTCGTTTTTGTCCCAGACAATCATCTTCGGCAGCTGTGAGCTCTTCGAAACATGAAGTCTCGGTGAGTTCCTCCCACTGCTTGACTCCCACATATCCAAACACTAGATCATGGTTTGTATTGGCGGCAGACCTCAAAACTTATGTCAACTGTAGGAAATTTTCATCTGACTCATCCTTCAAAATTGCAATAACAACCTTCCTATCATCATCATTCAACATCTTGACAGTCTCTGTGTTGATGGGCACAGCTAAAGGCAGTAGGGATTGCCGTATAAAGTCGTCCAAGAAGGTATATAGGATACGCTTTGCAGTTTGCTCATTATATTTCGGGTTAAGAGAAACTAATGCCGGAACCTTGTCAAAATCATACACAACCATCATCAGAAATCCTTTGCTGCAGAAAACAAAGCCTTCTTCTTGTACTTTGCTGAGTTTGCTCCATATTCAGCGATCGGAAAGCTTTTGATTGCTCAAAGAAGTAGTGCCCTGCCTTGCCTGGATGATAATCATTGTACAACTGTACAAGCATGTTGAGTTGGAGTCCAGTACAAATTCCTACTTTATCTCTAATTAATCAACTCTATCTTTTATCTAATTTGTACCTCTATAAGTATGACTCTGTAGTCTAAGGCAAAAGCAAGCGCTCCATTGTAAACATCTCATATAGTGATCGCTTTCGAGCGCCCGTAGTTTTTTTTCGCAAGAGCTTTCCACATAAAAATATGTGTCTCCTATTTCCTATTTTCTACGCGAGCACAAAAAATTAGATCTGCGAGATCAAAACAAGGCGGTGCAGATCCGATAACGAAAACGCAAGCACAAATCTACAGCGGCCAAGAACTAGGGTGGAGCTGCGAAGAAGACGAGGATAAAGCTTAGATTCTGCACCATGATCAGACGAAAGCTACACCTGGTTTCTGATCTACATAGACGTAGTAGTGCATCATATGCTACTAGCCTGCGCCTTGGGTAGTCACGGACGGACGAATTCACGAGACGGCAGGCGGCATCAGCATCTCTCGGGGCGAGGGGAGGAGTAGGCGGCGGCGAGAGCACCCCGCAGCAACGCAGACGCAGGCCTCGTGTCGAGGGACGGCCGGCTCACCAAAGATCTCAAGCCGCGACACCTCGGTCCCCACGGCGACAGCACCCGGTCCTACACGACCCCAGGAGCACGTGAATCAGAGTAGCGCAGGAGAATCGGATCGAAAGCAGGGAGTTCGCAGGACATTAGAGTCAACCAGATACGCATGCTAATCCAGCTGATATGTTGATAAAATCAGTTGCAACCGTTAAGTTTGGGTTTTATTTAGACTTAGTTGGTATCACTCGGTTGTTCTTTGGACTCGTGGAATATAAGGTATTCATGATGATTTATTTCGAAAAGAGAGTTGCATTATATTATGGCTATAAGAAAAATTCGTCTCAAGGTGGAGATTGTTGAGTTGGAGTCTGATACAAATTCTACTTTATCCCTAATTAACCAACTCTATCTCTTATCTTTTTGAGTACCCATGATTTTTTCCCGTAAGGATTTTTCCCGTAAAATGTTCCTTATTTTCTACGCATTATTTTGCAACAAAGCAAGAACGGATGTGGAGTGCAACTTATCTCCCCATTTTGGCGGATCTCGACGCGCCCGGTTGCCAATTTCGTCTTCTTTCTGCAACCCAGCCCAATCCATTTAATCTATTGGATCACTCACCACTAATCGGCATCAGTTAAAAGACCTCCTTTTCCCGTTCGCATGCACTTACATACTTGAATAATCCTATTCTCCTTGCAAACTCTTGCGAATCCTAAGGCTCTAACAGCTCGGACAGTTCGCTTGGGCAAAAACTAGAAAATTTACAGTGCATTGTACTATACTACTAATATACAGTGACGGTAGAAATTACATCTAATCATTGATTCGTTAAAATTATTTTCTACTAAAGTATAAATAAATAATATCTAATATGATCGACTAGATCGAAAAGAATAAATAGTATATATTGAATTTAGTGTACGGTAAAAGAGCTCTAGAAGTGCTACTACTAAGTAGCATTGGGGGGCAGACGTGGGCATCGTGCCTGGCCGGTATGGCACGGGTATGATGGGCTGTGGGCCTGGACCGTCACATGCCGTGCCATGCCGATTCAACTCATCTTCGACGAGCCTAGGCATAATCTATTAGTACATCGTGTCACCTTCGTGCCGTGCAGATTCTGGTCTGGTCCATTTGCACTATTGCGAGGAGAGAAAATGAGCCGAAGATGTACAGAGCTAAGGTAGTGGACACAAATATTGAGGAAAAAAATTAAATTTTATTCATTCTCCGCAAAAGCATGTCGAGATAGTGGTTGATCTATACTCATGAATTCCATTACGACGTACTCAGTGCTCCGGAAGACGAACTATGCGTCTTGCTTTTTATCTTCTTTCACACGTTCAAAACGCTCAAACCGCCTCGTACTTGTTACATTGTTGAGGCAGTTCTTCTTGCTTCACTATTGCTGCTAATTTTTTCATATTATTTATCAAAAACTGTAAAATAAATTCGTGCCAAAGCCGTTCCATGATGCGTCGTGCCTATCAACCTTATAGCATGCCATGCTAACCCAAACACGACCCTTTGAGACTTGTCGCACCATGCTACCTATTGTGCTCAGCTCGGTATGACCCTGACAATTGTGTCATACCGGTCTTATCTATATACATACATGTCGTGTATTGGGCTATGCCGTGGCTACCATGCTAGAAAAAAATTACGATGTCAATGTCCGCATTCCAAGCAGCACAAACATGGCCAAAAAATTGCACCTTGTGCAATCCAAGCAGCACAGAGCTTTAGGAGGATCGTTACGATGTACTGAGGATACTAGATAATTGATCGTGGCATGCTACGCCGTGAACATCGCTCCACACGCGGGAAAATCGAGAAAACGTGCGATTGCCGCTGAGAAAATCAAGGAAACACGCAAAACGTTTGAAAGGATACGAACGTAATCGCGTTTTTTCGTATTTATTCGGCGGAAAAGGACCTGAAGAGGTTTTTTTTCCGAAAAAGGACTTAAACGGGACATTTAAAAAAATGAAAAAAGGACCTAAACGTAGTATATATTTTTTTCCATGAAAAGGACCTAACCGTGTTTTTTTCTTCTGAAAAATGACCTAAACGTAATTTAGATATTCCGAAGAAGGACCTAAGCGCGAGGCTCAAAAATACAAAAAGGGCATAAGCGTAATATATTTTTCTTTCGCAAAAGAAAGATATAACCGTAACGTTTTTTTCGAAAAATAACCTAAACGTAATTTTTTTTTCACGAAAAAAGACCCAAACGTAAATTTTTTTCCCCGGCTCAGCCCGAGCCGCGAGCCGAGCCGGCTCACTCCCGGCTCAAATGCACCTGGCGGCACGATTTCTTCCGGCTTTAGGGCCTGTTTGTTTTAGCTTTTGATTCTGGATTCTGGTCCCAAAAGCAGAATCAGAAACAAACAGCCTGATTCTAAAATCCGATTCTCACAATCCAGTCCACCCATATACACTAGAATCCACAATCCACTTCATATGTGCTTTTGGATTACAGCTTTTGGAGAATCAGCTTCTCTAAAACCACAATCCAGAATCAGCTTTTAGAGAATTCAAAGCTGAAACAAACAGGCCCTTAGTAGATGAATGATTTGACATGCCAGGATTGAGAACCCATCCTACCTTCTCCATAAAGGGCAACTCATAGGCTCGTAGCGAAATAGTAAGTGCGACTAACAATTCAACGGTCCAACGCCACAATTCAGAATGCAGGCCACCCTAGTCACCACCAGATGTGACATCGTTACGAAGAATTTTTCTTTTCTAAAATAATAAATTTTTAAAATAATTATACAAAAAAATACGTTAAAATAACAAAAATACACATCTGTTACTATTTAAAATAGCAACAAAAGCAAATGACTACCGAGCTTCTGTTGCCAATTGAATTCATTTGGCGACAAGGCGTATGGTGACAGAGGTCTGTTTTGTTGAATATTGAATTAGCCAACAGATTATTTTGTCATGAATTCATTTGGTTGACAAAGTTAAGTCCTTTTGTCGCAATTTCAAATGACGACAAAGGTGTAATTTTAAAAAAAAAAATTGGCGTATTATTTTTGCAAAATAAATTAAAAAAATGTGTTATTTAAAAAAAATTCTCGTTACGAAGCCAGTGGCAAGGAAAAGTGAGGAATGACGACAATATAACAGCTGACAGTATGGTTCATCTTTTTCCTTAGCTTGGGAAAGTTGAAACTGTCGTATTATTTGACAGAAAACAAAAGAGCATCCCTCCATCAAATGCCAGGAGACAAAGTTTCAACCTCTGGAAAGCGAAAGGGCAACAAGCGATGAACAGTGTAAAACTGAAGCTCCAGCCTAAACTTCTCAAAATGCTACCGAAAAGAAACAGATCTCATGGACAGGTATTTGAAGTTGTGCTGTCTCTCGCATTTAGCTCATGCAGAGGCGGTCTTCTTCTGCTGGAAAACAACCGCGTACACAGGGACTGCAACGCCAATGCCAACTGCAGCCACCACATAGAGAGTCACCTTAAGCTGCTGATCCTTCATCCTGTGAAGGTTGTACATGTGCTTGGCATGGAGGTAGTATGGCTCATCATGCGCGTGCGCTCCCATCCTCCTCACACCAGTGGCATGGAATCCACGAGAAGCTGAGGCATGCACCAACAAGTCAGGAGAGTAAAACAAACAAGGGCTAAATTATACAGAAAGACTAGACTGCATGCTAATTAGAGTATGAAAACATAAAAAAAATATTGCGAATGAAAATGAACAGCAAATAGAAAACTAACTGTATCTACAAAGAGTACAGCCAACAGCTTCATGCTTGCAAGATTCGTTGCCAAACTCTAATAATGTTGTGCAATGCTATTTAAAAAATACAGGCATTCATTTCAATGGTTCATGATGTAACGTGCTTAGCATAGTCATGTGGGTTTGCATCAAGGAAGCAAATCAGCATTTTCCAAAAGAAAACAAGATTACAGAATATATATAGTTCATTTGGAGTGATGAAAAACTATCAAAGTTCCATATGAATCATATGTACCAATGTCATTTCAACATTTGTTTTTCCAAATATCACAAACAGCAGCCATATCAATCCAAGTTATAAAAGCTAATAACTATTCAACTCGAAGTCTCCAATAGTACGTTGCTATATCTATTTATTTTTCCTGCTTAACCATACTATTACTAAAATATCCATACCTTGCAGCACCTCACCTGTAGATTCAGGTTAAAACAAAGGTCCACGGATAATGGCCTTACCAATGATTGACCCCCCCCCCCCCCCCCCACCAAAAAAAAAAACCCCCGACCATACATACATCAATACACGAAGAACAAAATTACCAGCTATCAACAGAAAACAAAAAAAAATGATCGTATAATTATACAGCTATCTACAGGATTTAGACTTGATTTCAGAACGAATCAAAGACAACATTCATTCTGATAGTATCGCAGTAGCATTTGGCAACATTATTTACAGGCTAGGACAATGCAAGCACTCTATATGGATTGCCAATCAATAAAAACGATGAACGAGAAATGTGTTTCACAGAATTCTCAGTGGGTGAGTTTACACAATCCTATATTCCATGGAGTTTGATTCTGAACTCAAACAAATGCCAACCAACGTACTCAAAGAAGTATCATTGCTGAAAGAAATGAGTTCACAATCCCCATTTGTTCACATAATCCTCCTAGACAACAATAGCATGTGCATCCTATTCCTTCAGATCGAATGGCATCTTAGCAGGCTACCTCTAACGGACCCCAATTCAATGATAAATTTTCAGGATACATACTTCGGCAATTACTATAATTTTCTCTCAAAATTTAACGAACATTTGCAAATGTACACACATCTTGTGCCCGAATCGAGCACCACGAGAAATTTTTCGTCAGCAATTCTAGCATTCCTTTCCCGGAAGGAGTGGATCGGATCTGCCACCTCATCCGGAGCAATTCGAACGGCCAGGATCGTGGTTGGGCGGTGCGGGCAGGGTCAAGACGGTCTTACCTGGCGAGGAGGCCGCCTCGGCGCCGGCGGCGAGGAGGCGTAGACCGGAGAGGACACCGCGGTTGAAAACCATCGCCGTCGTCGTCTTCTTCTGTTCCGGTGGTCGCCGCCAAGTCGCGGTGCGCGTAAGCAGGAGTGTCCAAATTAAGTCGATATTTCATAAACGAGGTCAAACTCGATGAAATCAAATCGATGAACTTAAAATGCTATAACCTATCTTGATGGACATAAATAACATCATTTGGGACAATTGGAGCAGTAGGACATATACGAGCCCTCCGGACAGTGAGCATACACTTGAAGGTTAGGCCGCACTCTTTATTACGACTTAAAATTGAAAGGAGTACCACGAACAAAGAAAACCAAAGTTAACACCAGACGTCTACTGAGTGCTTCGAGGCCACTTCCCATTCGCCCATGCCTCGTGGGCTTCTCCGCACGCCGCGCCTCTCTCGTTTCTCTCTCTCTCGGCCTCCTTCTCCTCCGCTTCCTTCCTACATGCCTCCACGCGTGCGGCATCGCGTTGTTCTTGAAGCCGCCGTGAACTCGCTCCGCCGGTTGGCTTGGTCAAGAAGCCGCTGGTCCTCGGGGTTGATCTCCGTATCAAACCACCGCTCAAATTCACACAATGGCGGAGGTGACTGCATGAAACGTAAATTAGCAAAGTTTCATTCACAAATATTATGTAACACGTACGATTGTTACCATGTGGCGATCCTTCAGGCTCTTCTCCGACGGATCGAAGGCGTAGTTGCGGCACTTCCAATACCTCATCTTCCAAGTTGAAACTTCCCAAGAGCGGACAAGCCTGCAAAGATCTCCGCACATACACATGGGTGCTACAGCTCCACGAGGTAGGAAGAGATCTTGGTACGCTAAATTCCGTGGGCATGCACTTGCTTCTTCCTTTGCCTTCCCCTTACCCTTTGCACTTGCACGCCTCGGCATTTTCGATTGATGCTCACCCCTCTATTCTTTCTTCCGCTATTCTTTGCGAGACCGCTTGTGAGAACGAATGTTATAAAGGGCAGATATCGCCCGGGTATGGAGCGATCGCCTCATATTAGGGCGATCGTCTCACATTAGGGCGATCGCCCCTACTAGAGGCGATAGGTGCACCGAGACGTTGGTGTGTTGTCACGTCGTGTGGCATAGGCAAGCAATGCATAAATGATTTGAACAATTTAAAGTGATAACGCTGTCATGTTACTAACTCGGAGAGTTATACAATGTGCTGCTGAACGTAAAGCCATTACAAAAATACATCCGTACAACAAGTCAATCACGGCCACGCTTCCTAATCTGGCCCGTGGGGTAGGTGAGTGACGACGGCGACGGACGTCCCTCCTAGGTCGACCTGCGGCGCGGCGTAAAGTAGTCTTGGCGCGACGAGGCCAAGTCGTGGCGGCGCACCCGAGCCGAGAGGGTCGAGGTAGTCGGTCGAAAGGTACTCTCCGTGTCGAACTCGCTGCCGTCGCCGAAACCACCTCGGGTCTCGCTGGGCACGGACGACGAGGAGCCTCTGCAGCCCATCGCTCTTCACCGCTGCGTGGGAGCGTAGCGAGGAACCGACGGGTAGGGCGAGATGCGGAGGAGCCTCTCACCACCGCCCCCTCGCTGCTGTGTGGGAGGCGTAGCGAGAGCCGACGGGGTAGGGCGAAGTGGCGTGGTGTCTTGCGTCCGCCGACGCGTCTCGCGCCCGGCAGTGGCTGCGCGAGCCAACCGCCTCACCGTACCAAGGACCCGACCCCAAGCGTCTCGGACTCGGCGGTGGTCACCAGTATGCCCTCGTAGGCGCGTCAACATGGACATGACCTCCACCTCAATCTCCGTCATGAGTGATCGCATGTAACGTCGATTGTTATTACGTAAGTTACATGAAAAAGACGTGCCCATGTAGGTTCGATGCGACACTTACCGAGGCGTTGTCCTCCGGGACATCCGTGAAGGGTACGTGTCCGCTACCGATGCTGCCGCGGCGACGACGGCTTGGTGTGTACCCCACCGAGGCGAGTGCGCTGGGCGAACCACTCCATGTACCGATCGTACATGTCATGGTCGACTGGCCGGGTCTCGGTGACCCTCTCGTCGAGCGCGGCGCCCCATCTGACGCCCATGGTCGCATACGGCGCGAATCGAGAGCCCACCGCAAAGCACCCATCCGAGCCATCTGCAATGCAAAAAGCGATAAGTACACACCACATTAATTTCGCAAAGATGGGGAGTAGTAGGATCGTGGCAAGTACTGTGAGCGCCGCGTGCGACAACGTGACGAGGCGCAAAGGAAAGGATCGAACAGCCGAATCGCAGCAAGACTGCGGGAGTACTCGACGCAAAGATCAAAGACGAGCACCTTACGGGTAAGCCGTAAGGCCTCATCTCGCGTGCAAAGCACGGAGACCCGTTGGGTGCTCGGCGTGGACGTCGTGACGCGGTGTATGGCGCCCACCGTGACGTCCTCGTCGTGGAGGCGGTCGAACTCCCGAACGAACTCCTGGTAGGACCTCCTCACCTGTCGGTGCGCGAACCTCCGCTGCGAGGAAATAAGAAATGGCGAAGGTTATTGAAGTGCGTTAGTGGGGAAAAAGATACGGAGCATACTGCCGTCGGACCAGTGGAGGCCCATGGTGGGCGATCCACCGGTCATCTCCGTAAAGGTCCTCGTGGTGCGGTGTCGTGTCAACAACAGCTCGCCGACGGAGAAGCGCCCCAAGACCACAATCGGAGGAGTAGGACGAACCGACATCGTCGCGTCGTGCTCCGCCCTAGAGACGGCGTCGCACAGACCTCTGTACGTCGCCGCAAGCACAGCTGAGGCCCACGACCACTGCATCACCTGTTTACAAGTGGGGAGTTAGACGTGCTCCGCAGAGATGAGATTGAGGCGAGTGTATTACCTCATCCACCGGGGTGTCGGCGTGTCGGGCGTACTCGATCGGTGACGGTCCACCGTGTTCCGTGGGAGGACGGAACATCACCCAACCGAACAACAACAGAGGTATGCCTCCAAGTGGCGCCACGTCCGCCTCCTCAGCGTCTTGGTGGAGAAGCCGAGCTGCAGCTGTTCGCAACAAACATTATCGGCAACTTAGCGCTTCTATTTTAATTCTCAAAGAAAGAGGTACTCACCGTGAAGTGAGGCGACCACGCCCGTCGGTCCGTGGCGCCGGCCTCCCTAAGGGGGTGGTAGGGGTTGCCGGGTGCCGCCGCACCGCGGCGAAAGCGTCGGCGACAACTCGGCGTGCCACGTGACGGCGAGGCATCGTGCGGCACGATCGCCGGACCGCACACGGAGGCCTAAGAGGTACGACACGCCCTGCAGCGTCGGAGCCATCTCTCCGCACGGAAGGTGGAACGTGTGCGTCTCGGTCTCCACCGGTCCACGAGTGCGCGGCGAGGGACCGATCGTACCGAACCAGCGGGACCTCCTTGCCCGCTAACGGGCAACACCGCTCCACCATCCTACAAAGAGGAAGTAAGCCACCGCCGCAACCTCGCATGTAGTGCATTGCGTCGTTAGAATTGCATTCACGGTAAGTACATGTGCGTAAAGAGTGCAAGCGTTGGCGACTTACCGTGGAACCCGCGTGGGTCGATGCGCGGCGGCTCCGGCACCCGAGGTCGGAGTGGCCCTAGCTCTCGGTTCTCCTCTGCGGAGTACCTAGACCGGTGGTCGCATCGACGGTCACGCCGGCCAGCTCAGTGGCAAGGTCGCGCCATCGTGGCTGTTACAAAGCAAATACAACAGATTTGTCAGTAATTACATGTGCACAACAAATGAAATGCGAAATAACGAATTGTACCATACTCAACAAACAATACAACCGAAGTGCAGAGAGCCAAAAAAAATGTCATATTGCAAACATACGAAAGACAAAGACATGTTCGACGAGGCACACAACGTCGAGAATTACATTATCCTCGTAGCTATTAACTGGAACATCAGAGAATTACATGATGCGAACAACAACTTACTAGTACATTGAAAATTACATCGAACATTACAACGTACATTACAACTTACCGGTACATTGAAAAATACAAGATGGGAACAACATGGAAAATTACATTATCGCGGTTGCGACGCGCCTCGCACTTCGCCCATATCGTTCGGATGCGCTTTGTCCTTCGACGCCGACCTTCATCTTCAACATTCGGATGTCCGGTCCATCGATGGTCCGGAGGGGCTGTTGTGAACGATCCATCCACTCGGTACCGTGACACCTCATGATGCCACGTGTTGAGAACGCCACTTGTAGTAGCACGGGAGACGAACGGACGGCGTGGATTGATGCGTCTCGGCGGCCGCGGCAATGACGCGAGCACCCGGCAAGTGCAAAGCAGCGTGGTTTCTGGCAGAGCACTCGCACTCACCGCCGAGTATGCACAGATGGAAGTCCTCTCGGTGGCACCTGCGACCTCGGTCACCGCAGATTGCACGTGGTATCTCCGCTCCACGCCACTCTCGGTGTAACCCGATGTGTCTGCGCCTTTCTTGTTTTCTTGGACATGTAGGTAGACACAACAGTTGAGTACGACGATCGATTGTCCGACATACATCTTGGAGGTCTTGTATCGCTCAATGAAATATCTCTGTGTCCCTAATAAGACACCCTCAACTATACCCACGATGGAAGGCATCCGGTGCCTTTCATTACCTGATTGTAAATCTCCGCCGAGTTCGTTGTCATGATCCCATAACGCGAGCCGCCTCGTCATGCGTGAAGGATCATTTCTCCAAAGGCTCATGTCGTATCCAATCGGTGAAACTCTTTATCTTGGTACCGCCACGCCGAGGTTTGGGGTCTGTCATCGGCGGCGCACACAAGGTCGTGGGGTCCTCTCCGCTCATGGTACACCATCGGGTTCCTTGATGAACTAGCGGTACCTCGGGATCCATTGATTGCTTCTTCGTTAGTTCGCCCAACGTCTTCCAAAGCGTCGAACTTCCTCCGTTGGTTCTGTTTGCACAGCGCTGAACATGTTCATAAGCTCCTTGTTCTGAACCGACGGAAAAATTGGCACCCGTGTACCTCATGCACCACCGCTCCTCGTGTCCGCCACTTTGTTGCTCCCACGACGGCGGACCCTTGTTGCATATCCACGATCGCCTTTAACGCCACTTCGCATGTCGGTCATGGATGACACAAACATCAGGCCTATCGAGAACAACTGCTAACTTCACTCTTTCAAGGAACCGCACCAACTCTTCGTGTTTTCGCCTTCCACGAATGCCAACGCAACCGGTAGAACTCGGTTGTTGGCATCCACCGCGATCGCAGATTAGAATCGCCTTGTACTTCCCGTGAGGAACGTGCCGCCCATGCAAAGGACGAACGAGCGTCTTGAACGCATTTATGCATGCGCCCAGGCGAAGAATGCACGCCGCAATACCCACTTACGGTGCACACACCACCCGCAGGAAACTCCGCAAGGTCGATGGATGTACCGGGTTCCTATGTGCGATTGCCACGAGCAAGTGGGAATATTCTCGCACGAAGCCTCGACGTCCCGAACCGTATTTCCGAGTCATCCTTTTGCTCTCCTTGCCTAGCGTAGCTAATCTTGTCTTGAAACCTCTCCTCCACGGCCGTGATAATAGATCGAGGCTGCGGATGGGGATTGTCCACGATCGACCATAAACACATTTGCCACCCAAGTGGACGACAGATTGCGGTGTCCTCGCCCGCTTCTTCCACCTTGATTATGCTCAATCACTATGGAGCATTTCGATGAGTCCTTCCACTTCCCCGGTATGCATGCACCCACCATGGGCACGAATCAACTACGCACTTCACGTCGTAGTCCTTCTTCTTGGACTTCACAACCCCGAATTGCCGAGAGACATTGCCCAAGATGCTTCACCGCATCCATCACAGCCTCCTTGTCTTTATATATGGCCCCTGCGTCACCTCGTTCTCACGATACTCCCATGCATCAATGTTCCCTTCATTCATTGTTAGGTCTTGAAATTGTAATTGGTCCACGCACGAGGATAGGCACCTCGGGCGTTGTCCTCCTCGTCGAGTGCTCACCATCGGGGACTTCCTCATCCGCACGGTCCTCCTCTTCCATCAGTCAACAATGTCCTCTACCTCCTCCCCTCGTCGCCACCCCTCGCCTCCACCATTGTCTCTCCTCTCCCCCTCGGTCCCTTCGCCACGCGCCGCCTCGTGCTCCTTGTCTCGGGCTTCACCGCCTTCCTCTTCGCATCCTTCTACATTTGACGTCCCTCCCGTAATGTCCACCCGACATCACGAACTTGCGACACCGATGGAGCTACGGGTAGCATCAGACCAACAACATGAGCGGCCAACCCGCTCTACGGCAAAACCAACATAACTTCTCCATGTTGACGTCGAGTTAATAGGAATCAACTCTCCGTAAAACGGTCTTGCGCTCCGCTCACTACCGCTCGACCAACCAAGCGATCGGGCATCCAAACCGAACATCCGAGACATCCACTCCAACAAACCCATGTATGTCCTATCGCTTTCGGTCTACATATGCCCCGTCACGACTCTTGAAAATGATGATAGATCCACCCCATCCGCCCGTGCTATCTCCCCATCTCCATAAAATATTTGTAAATACAATTTCTCCGACATGCCGCAACGTCCGACGGAAAAATATTACTCTAAAATACAATATACAAAACGTACATTGATCGTACTACAAAATACAATTCCTACAATTATCTCTAAAAATTCTTACAGGGCCGAACTCTCCGCTCCGTTATACTGTGGGCCGCGCGTGATGGGCTCGCTATGTTGCGTTCGTTTACGTCAACTTACTGGAAATACGCCTTCACCTGTTGCTGGCGAATAGGCTCCACTTCTCGAGGAGCCTGAAGGGGATTTTTAAAAAATAATATATTTTTAATTTTTTTTGAAAATAATACGTTAAAAAATTATAAAAATATATTGAAATAACGACAGAAATCTATTTTATGGCATATTGAATTGATCATCGTATCATTTTATTGTAGATTTATTTGGACAAGCATGACTCTTCTACCATCAATTTATTTAGTGACATTATTATTTAAAAAAAATCGGCTGCAGGTAGTCGCTTGCGAGCTGGCTGCGTCAATTGCGTGGGTGGCAGAGCGGAGCCGCCGGCGGCCGTGTTCCTCAGTCGAGACTGCGCGGTCCCACTCCCACCTCGTCGTCTCTTCCCGCTCGGGTACGCACTTCTTGCGCCGTTTCTGAGTGATTCATGAGGAATTCAAGATGGCGCGGCGCTTCCCTCTGAACGGAGGAGTCTTCGTGGAGAGGATGTAATTCTTCCTGACAAAGCATAAAACTCGTCCGATTTGCCTATGAGAATTGCCATTTCGAGAAGGAAAACTTGAGGAATTTAGCATTTGTGCTGCGGAATAGCACGAGGTATTTTAGTGTCGAATACAAATTCTGCTGACAGAAGAACAGGAGACTGACGAGCGAAAATGCTAACTGCGGGTTCGGAGCAAACTGTTGCTGTGCAATAGTAATTTTGTTTCCCGACAAACTGCATTGGTAAATTCAGAAGCTGTGTGCCTGTGTGCAGTACCTGTTTGAACTCATCAGATTTGTAGAGTAAATGCTCGGTTACATCTGTGTGATACTAATTGGTTTGACATATTCTTTTGTCAGTTTAGTTCCTTAAGTTATGTTTGTAAGTTTGTTGATGTAGTCCCTCTCTTTCTGTTCACAAAAAATGTAGTCTCTCTGAAAATCTCCTAATGCTAATTTGCTTGTACTATTTATCGGGGTTTTGTTCCGCACTGCAGATTCAACTGGTACATTCGGTGTGTGATTGAATGTTTTAGCTCTGTCGGATTGCTAGTACAGCAACTGTTTCTGGTCGGGTAGAAAGAGAAACGCCTGATTTAGAGACTGGATAAAAAATGAAAATCATCCTGTGCTCATCTGTGTCTTGCTGTTTAAGGTTTACAACATTTGAAGTGTGCGTTTTCCAATTGGTTCTTTTCACTTTGTGCCAAACTGTAAACATCATGAAATACCGCAAAACCCTAAGGAAGTGGTATTTGTCCCTGATGAGATCATTTATGTCATTGCAGATACTGGTTGTTTTTGTCGACCAGTTGCAGCTGCAAATGATCTGCAGTAGGTTGAGGACCGTAGTTGCCCATGCTTCCTCTTGGTTTTCAGTCTCTTTATGCCCTTAATACAGTTCGAGGATGCAGAAGGGCATCTTATTTTTCTTATCTGATGTATCTAGTCATGTACAAAGAATTTTCTTATCTGATGTGGGGTTGGACAAGAATAATAGAAGTGATATTTCTGAAGAGTAGAGATGTATCCAGTCTACATAGGACTATCACCAAATAATTTGTCTTGATTCTTCTCGTTGGGCGCGTGATAGAGATAAGGCAACAGTCTCCTCCTCCCTTTTAGGTACAAGAGATTCTGGTTGATACTTGACAGCAATTAATGGGGTATGTGAATAGTACAAGAATTGGTATGGTTGACATTACCACTTCCAGATTGGCCAACACTCATGACGAAGAAGCTTTTGCAGATCCTGTTGTCATAGGCACTTATGAGTACATGTCCATTCTGACTTTAAGTACTTCAGAAATATTCTGTAGCTACCAATACATCATGCATGCACCATGTCCTTCGCCATATTGCTGAATTAATACCTTGATGGCTAGCAAGTTTAAGTTATTGCTTGTTGCTTCCAAGCATGAACACTATTTATGCCTGTAGCTACCTGTATTTAGTTGGCACAGCTTGATTTGTAAGGACTAATTGTATGTAATAACTATGTTCCTTCTCTCATATGGATACTTAGAAAATTCCTTCATTTGAATGTATCTCTACTGTTGACCATTGAGGATCAGCTGGCCACATTGATGTGGTAAAACCCTTAAAAGACCCATCAATGACCATACTAAAACACTACTGTTCTATCTACACTGGAAGCATTCGTACCTTCAAATGAACCAGTTCCATTGCTTAAAATTTGTGGGACTAATGTATACTAATGCAGCATGTTGGTTAATTCAAGGAATGGGTGCGTGGGGGTCCCCCATTGACAGGTCTCTCTCTGTCTGTTTCTGTTGGACTATCCACCACATCTGCTCTTTCTTCTCCACATGCATAACATGTACGTCAGCTTCAATTTTCAAGTACGAAATACAGCTCTAATTAAGTACGGTGACAGTGGAGCATTGCTCGTAAACAACCAAATTAAATCAGAGGAGGAACAATCGAGTCCAAAACTGTTCTGATCAGCGAGTTGCGTGTGGTTAATAGATAATTTATTATTTCAATAACTAGATAGGATGTTTCTTAATCACAATTGTGGAAGTCTTGATTTTAGCAGTAACCCACAATTTCTTCATGGGAAGTACTTCGGTGCTTTCCCAAAAAGTGAAAAACACATATTGAGAGACTTTAAAAAAAAAAAAAACACACACACACTGCTCCATTACTAACCGTACTTCTTCAATATTTGTACAGGTCATTTTTTTCAATATGTTTATACTGACAAATCTTAAACAGCGCCTGGCCCTGAGGTGGTACAAGACGACATCCATGATACGTCTTCGCACAGCAGAAATTATCCTACTTAATTGGCATCCAGATTGAGCCAGTCTAATTCCTCCTGTAACTTGTATAATTTCTCGTCATGTATTATCAGTGTACATGCTTATCATTACCTGATGTCGTGTTGCCTACCTAACCTAAAACATTACGAGATTAATGAACTGATGCTTTTTGTTTCCTCCTTAATTACGATTGTTTGGTGTCATGCACAGTGTGCTCAAAGCCCGGGCTTTCCCACAGCAGGTCAATGCAACCAGAACACAAATGATTCATCAGATAAAATGTTGTTGATCGAACAGCTGATAGATGGAACCAATGCCAATTTATGAATATTTTTTAATAAATAACAACGCATTTTTGAAGGTGATAATACAGATGCTGTTAATGATTGCTTTACATATTCTAGGTGATAGCTAAGATTTCATCATGGAGGTGCTTTAGATATAGCTTTCAGAATGCACACCCTTTATGTGGCAGTATGTCCACTAGTACCCCGCAATTGGCTAGCCGGACCACTACATTTTGTTTGCTTCATGGTGCTGCATTTGCCTTGCAAATGTGAAGGCGACCTGTCTCGCACCATAATCGAACGGTGCAAGGCCAAATGATTTGGAGAATTAGTAACATGTCTTTACCATATTATTATGTTTTTTAAAAACTTTTGTGTTCTGTGAAATGTCTAAACTGCACCCGGGCCACTTTCAACATGATTAGGTAGACCTGATGCGTACTTTATTGCATTATTGTGTCTGCATATAGTAAGCTGCAAAGAATCATCGTAGCAGTTAGCCGCCTCTTTCTCAGTAACTCTGTTTGATATGTATATTCCATCAAGAACATCTTTTCTTTTACTGTGTGATGATAACTAATTTTTTATGGTCCGATCGAAATGCGAAGCAAGACGTTAGATTTGATTAGAAAAACGTACTCAAGATCTAGTAAGAACCTGTCTATCAGAAACAAACGTAAAATTCTTTTTTGCTATGAACCAAATTAGGTTTGGTCAGTGTGCACCGCATGGCTCGTAGACAATGGTGAGAAATTAGGATGAAAGTGAAAGAAGAATGACCTCCAATTTCCATGAATTGAGTCTCATTAATTGTTTATCTGTTCTTCAGGCGTTACAAGACGATGCCAGATACTACAAAACGCAGATCCTTCAAATTCACGCAACTCCTAACTTGTGATCTTGCAGTTGTCCGTTGTGAGCTGAAAACGCTCTCGCACTAGAAGCGATAGCAAAGACAAATGTATATTTATGCCTGATAAAAACCAGGGGAGTTAATCGATCTAGGCAACTGGAGGCAGAGGTTGCGTACAATGAGATATACGTGCAGATGATGTCAGATGCAGATAGATGCGCTTTCCTGGCTTTGGCTCCGTCTCTCTCTTTCTGTTCCTTTTGCTCTCTGGGTATTTTTCTCTCCGATGCTTGCTTTGCTTTCTCCTCGCCAAGTCATGTACATGACAGAAACGCGATTAGTTCGAGTCGCGATACAAAGTTCAGATTTGCCATTCGCATTTTTTTCTTATCTTCAGTACAAACACGAATCTCGTACCCTAAACTAGTCGAGCTCGACGAAACAGTTCGCTATTGTTTGTGTGTTTGTTGAGTGCGGTGTGCATGCGTGTATCCATGGTGCTTCCTAACTGAAAAGGGAAGAAAAGAAACGTGAAGAATGCTTTGGCGTAAGCCAACAATCTTTTTACCGTGGACGTTTCGGTACTTACTTTTTTTTTACAAATTTTGTAATTTACCTGCTTCACTAGCTCAGTAAAAAAAGGTGTTGGTATATTCGTATTAAAGTTTGTCACTTCGTATTATAGATATCTTTGTTCGCTTGCCCTTTGTACATTGGCAACTCTGTGTGTGTGAGTGGTGAGGGTACATACAAACATTGTTATTCATGGCGAATCTCTGCCTCTTCATTGTACATAGTGGTTGATGTTTTTTATGTAGCCTAAAGAAATACCAAAAAAAAAAGAGTCCTACCAAACATGAGTAAGTACAATTTGGGGCATAAATCTAGTGCAAACCATGATCCAGGCACATTCCAAACGGAAGGTGACCATTCAAAGCTAAGCTAATTAATCCTAGTACCTTACATGCTAAGAGATAAAAAGAAGACTGCAAAAGCGACCAAAGTATTACTTACACGGTCGTTCTGCCAAGATGAGTAGTGTATCACATCCAAGCTAGAGGTCGAAGGGGCCATTTGATTAGCTGCACAGTTCCTTGCATCTGCTGCAACCTGAAATTGTTTTCTATCCACTCGAGCAGGGATGCAGCAATTAGCAAGTAATGAACTAACACTAACAGGCAGTACCTAACCGATCGATATGATCGTAGTGTAGTCTGACAAGGTACGTAGAAAGGGAAAAACGGGTGAAAGATAGCAAGCTAGTAGCAGTGTCGCCGTCTCACGTACACGTGGGTATCGAGTGAAGTGAAATACTCCCTTGTGCTCATAATTACCGTGCTGGCCCATGCAAAGCTCGAAAGAAATCTGACGCACGACGTGTCACCAGCTCAAGCTCAAATTGCGATGGAATACTATATGCATACCTTCTTCGAGCTAGGTGTGGAAAGTTCAGACTGCAATATATATACACATCTTCTTCCTGACCATCACACTTTATTTCTACTTTCAGATGAAGGAAGAAACTCTTTTTTTGCCCCACGCAACATAGCGTCGCAAACCATGCATGGTCGTCGTGGGTTCGGCCGTACGATAAAAAACTAGCTACGGTGACACGCTAAGTAAACCACCAGAGGACCTAAACTTAAACCGCGGAGGACCTAAATGTAATTTTAGTTTTTTCGGATCCATTTTATTAAAAACGGACTGAAGGACCTAAACATAATTTTAATTTTTTTGGAGGACCTTCTCGCAAGGAAGGTGACGTGGAGTGGCTGAAACGCCGAAGATTCTCAATTTCAGTTTTCGTTTTTTTTAAGAAAAAAGGGTTGTTAGGACCGCTGAAACGCCGAAGATTCTCAATTTCAGTTTTCGTTTTTTTAAAGGGTTGTTAGGACCCGTCGGTGAATCTGTGAACTGCTATAAACCGTCAGCGAATCTGTGTTTTTTTGGGAGAAAACAGCGGAGGGACCTAAATGTAATTTCCAATCTACTAAAAACCGATTTCTTGGGACCTAAACATAATTTTTTGGGGTCCATTATGCTAAAAATCACTGGAGGACCTAGACTTAAACCACAGAGGGACCTAAACGTAATTTTATTTTTGTCAGGTCCATTTTATTAAAAACGGACTGAAGGACCTAAACGTAATTTTGAATTTTTCGGATGACCTTCTCGCGAGGAAGGTGACGTGGCGTGACTGAAACGCCGAAGATTCTCTCCGATATAATGATAAGTATACATAAGTACGACGAGGATGACGGTAGTCTGCACAACAAAACTGACGACGTCCTCTTGAAAGAGAAAAAAAAAGAAGACATGGTAACCTTCAAAATCCCTTTAAATTAGTTGCGAACACAGGACTAAAATATAGCCGATGTAGGGGTACACGGTATTACTGAACCGAAAAAACTGTACCAAAACAATCGAATCGAATCGGTCAACTCGGTTTGACCGGTATACAGTATTAGGTATGGTATGGCAAATTTTTGACTTTTGGGATATGGTTATTTTCTGTAAAAACCGTGAGTAAACCGAAATAAGCCAAATAACGAAATAGAAAAAAATACATATATAATTAGATAAAGTAATGATCAATTGTGTATAAAGTATAGTTTTACATTGAAATAATATCACTAGATTTATCAAAGTAATGGTCAAATGTGTGTAATATTTTTTACTAACGTATAATTAGATAGAGTAATGGTCAAATGTGTGTATTAGAAACCGTATCGATGTCCAAATGATAAGTAAAAAAGAACAATTCACGCTAGTTTGGTAAATATGGTATTTACAGATACCGAACCGAAATATTATGGTATTTACCGATACTGAACCAAAGTTTTATTTGGTATGTTTGGTATCTCATTTTAATTACCGTATTTCTTTAAAAATTATATTTACTAAATCGTATTTACTATTTATACCATATGCATAGCCCTAAACCGATGCCCGCTATTACCAAGTCATATCCTTCTATTTTGTAGTGCAAGGATAACGGTACCAAGTGCACACCCCGGTGAATCCCGTACCCTTTGTTAAGAAACCCTAATAGCCCATTGGAAGGCCCATGTGGTCCCTTTAGCCAAAACCCTAGATGAGCGCTATAAAAGGAGGAGGGGTCCCCCCTAATGTACAAGCAATCATTAGCAATAAAAAGAATTCCGCTGTTGCTCTCCCTAAACACGTGTCTCTCTCTCTTTCTGTTCTCCAATTCAGATCTGTTCGGGAACCCCGGACTATTCGATAGCGAGGTTCCTTAACACGTTATCAGCACGAAGCTCTACCGGAGTTCAGAATTGAAAAGGTGAGAAGAGGTGAGGATCGGTGATTGTTTCTAATCGCTGTCGTTCTTATGCATGCATCTACCCTACGCCTCTGTTCTCTGTTTTCGTCTTATGGCTCGAAGCTATAGTACAAGACGATTTTACAGATCAGTTTACTGTTCACGCAAGAAAAAAAAAATCGGCACCGCATCGGTCTTTGCGCACGAAGCGCGTCGCTGACGGCTAGCATTGCCGCCTCGGCCGCGCCGCCGCAGACGCAGCTGCTGCCGACGCCGCCACCGTCGGCGCTTGAAGCACGCCGACCGCCGATGTCGGCCCGGCCGCGCGTCACACGCAGACGCCGCCGCCAAGACGAAGATCGGCTCCGGCCGGCGCCGCCCACCGCGCCACGCAGACACCGCGCAGCAAGACGAAGAACGGCTCGGCCAGTCGCCTCCCGCCGCCGCCGCCGCCGATCGCCACCACGGTGGTTGCGCTACGGCCTTTCCGCCGTCCGTATTATCGCGCCGCCGCGCCGCTGCCTCGATTACGCGCCAAGGCAGTCGCCGCCACGCCACGCCACCGTCGTGTGCCGCCCGGTCGGCCGTTGCCGCCGACGGCACCGCCGCGCGCCGCCGCGTGCGAACCGCCGCCTCGGCGATCGCCATCACGGCCGGCCGCCGCCGCCGAAGTCGCACGGCCGCGCCAAGAAGCGGAACGGCGACGGCGACGGCTCGACGTTGCGCCTCCCGCCGCGCGCTTGCAACCACCGTCAAGCCCGGCCGCTTGGCTCGCGGCCGCACCCGTAGCTCCGCCGCCGCGCGCCAGCATTGGCTCATAGCCACCGTACCTCGGCCGCCAAAGACGGTTACCATCTCCGCCCGTGGCGCTTAGAAGCGTCGGCCGACCGCCGTGTCGCTGCGCGTGACCCGAATCGGTGGTGGCGCGCGCCGCCGCGCCTCGACCTCGCCGCGTGGCGTCGCGCCGGCTCGAAGCCGCTTCCGCCATCGCCCGCGCCGCCATGCCTCGGTTTCCCGCTGTGCACGGCATGGCCGCTGCCGGCTTCGAGCTCGCAACGTCGCCCCGCACGGCCCGAGCACCCGCAACGCCGCCGGCACCGCGCCACCGGCCGTTCCGTCGCCCGTATGACCATTTTCGCCAAGGCCGCTAAACCACGCGCGCGGCGGCGCGCCGTCGCCGCCGCCTCGCCACTGACTCATCGCGCGCAGCCTCGCGCCTAGCCCGCCGTTGCGCTGGTGCCCTCTACCGCACGAGAAGAGGAAGGCGCACGGGCCACGGGATAAGTGGCGGCGGCGGCTAGGGAAACCCTAGCCGCACGCTGTGATGTGCACGGGAGCGGGCCAAGCAGGCCGAGCGCTCAGGCAGGCCGGGCGGCCCAAGCAGTGGCCCAGTGCCGGTTCGGCCGAGAAAAAAAAAAAAACGGCCCAGAGGCCGGTTCGACCGGGAGAAAAGAAAAGAAAAAGAAGAAAGAAAAGAAAAGAAAAGAAGAAAGAAAAGAAAAAGGAAAGAAAAGAAAAATAGCAGAAAAATTGCAGAAAATTTTGAAAAATTGCCAGAAAATCCAGAAGATTTATTTGGCTCTGTTTTTATTTTTTTCTAGCTTTATTTCTCTGTTTTATGAATATTCTTTATGAACTTTGAAGTTATTGCTTTATTTTGTATACTGCAATGCATGGAAATTTATTCTCTGTATTTTATGCTTATTGCAATCATTTTCTATTAGATTACACGCAGTAATCTAATGTCGGAATTTTGAAATCATGAATCGTGAATCGTGAGTTTGAAGAACTGGCCCCGCACGGTCAGAACTACCTCACTTGGGCATCGGACGTGAAGATCGTTCTTGGGGGCAAGAAGCTCCGTCCGCGATTGGTCTAGGGTCCTCGCAGACGCCAAACCTACCTGCGTCGAGCGTAACGATCAAAGCCTTGCACGTAATTTGTACTAATCTCTCCCTATGTGGCAAGAAGATCACTGATGAGGAGAAGATTGAGAAAACTCTCTCTACCTTCCACCTAAATGCTATCCAGAGTGCACGCAGCTATCGTCAGGACGCATACAAGGAGTATAGCGATCTGATTGATGTAATGCAAGTTGCGGAATCGCGAGACGATGTTCTACGCAAGAACTATGCCTCACAGCCACCTGGAGGCACTGGCACAGAAGTTAATGCCAATAGCTATAAGGTGAGAAAGCCCATTCATAGAAAGAAGGGCGAGCAGGGTGAAAAAGAGAAGTTTCAGGCCAAAGGAAAGTCCAAAGCCCGCTAATGCATGAATCGCATTATTTTTTTTAGATTATGGTTGTTAGCATTTTCTTTGAATAATGAATTGTAAGCTCTAGAAGAGCATACTTCTTTCATGAATAAATACGCAATTTATTCTTTATTCCAGTATTCTTCAAATTTGCAAGCAATATTTGAATTATTTTGCCTCTGTTTGATTAGAATTATATTTCTTGTATCTAGTAATCGTGTAGCGCCCAAATGGAAGAGATATGCATTGTTGATAGTGGCACAACAAATACCATCTTAAGAGAGTCTAAATACTTCCAGTCGATCACGAAGAACGCTGGAAAGATTACTATGATCGCAGGAAGCGACTCATATGTAATCGGCTCAGGAAGAGCCACTATTATATTGCCCATGGGTACAACTTTGGTAATTGAAGAAGCCCTTTTGTACCTTGAATCAACGCGCACTCTCTTAAGCTTTAAAGACATCCGCGCAAATGGTTTTCACGTAGAAACCAATGAAGAAAATGGCAAAGAATACTTGTGCATTGTGAAGCACTCGGTATGTGGAAAAATGGTATTAGAAAAATGCACCTCATATGAATCTGGGTTGAACTACACGAATATTCATGCACCCGAAGTGTATACTTCCTTGAAGACTGTTTTTAGAAGCTCTGAGTTATTTTCTTTATGGCATGGTAGATTAGGTCATCCTGGTCTTAGAATGATGAGAAATATAGTGAACAACTCACAAGGTCATGGCATTAATGTTGAAAATTTCCCGAATCATGAAGATTTTGTGTGCCCTGCATGTGCCACCGGGGAATTAATAACTAGACCTCTATTATGAAAGTGCAAAGTGAAATCTCGCATTCTCGAACGCATCCGGGGATATTTGCGTCCGATTCAGCCCTTGTCGTGGTCGTTTCGATACTTTATGGTGCTCATCGATGCTTCCTCGAAATGGTCGCATGTATGCTTATTGTCAACAAGAAACCATGCTTTTGCAAAGCTGATCTCGCAGATCATAAGAATTAAGAATGCTTTCCCGATCATCGCGTGAAGTCTATTAGAATGGACAATGCCGAGAATTTACTTCAAAGGCATTTGATGATTATTGCACGCAACAGGGATAGCAGTTGAGCACTGCACCGCACGCCCATACGCAGAATGGACTAGCGAAGCACTAATAAAGAGGATTAAGTTCATTGCCGGACCGCTTTTGCGAGTTGTAACTTGCCCAACACTTGTTGGGGACACGCAGATCGCACGCAGCAGCTCTTATCAATTTCGCATCGTCGGCCTACAACATCCATTCTCCTATGCGACTTGTGCACGGATCATCCCGAATATCTCCCATCTTAGAAAATTTGGATGTATGGTATATGTACCTATACCACCCTCACGGATCGCAATGGGCCCTCTCCGCAAGTCCGGGATATACGTTGGTTATGAGAGTGCATCCATAATCGTATTTGGAACCCATGATCGAGACTTGCATACAGCCCGATTCACGATTGCATCTTTGACGAGGATCGCTTCCGTCATTAGGGAAGGAAATCAACCTTTGGATGAAAATGCCGAGAAATCATATGGCATTCCACCGATCCCCGCACATGACCCCGCACTAATGAAGCAAATCAAGAAGTCCGAAGATAATTGATTTGCGTAATTTAGCAAATGGATCGCTGATCATTTTTGTGATTGAAGGCGTGGTTAAGTCGCATGTACCGCAAGGAATGCACCGAGAGGGTGGAAATACCAAAGAAAATAGAAGGTATCCTCAACCTGTCCAGAGGCCTCAAAGAAAAGAGCAGAAATCTGCTCCTCAAACCCAAAGTACCGGAGACGCCTGAGAAAATCAAGCAGAGGACTTACCACCACCAATCACGAAAATGCCCCAAGGAAAGAAGGGGAGCGGTTGAGACTGCACTAGAAAGAAGCCAACGGAAAAGGCAATTCCTGCACTTGAATCTTCCATCAAGGAAGCCACGGAAATAATGTGTGCGCACACATAGGCGATGAAAAGCTAAAGGAACTTGCTCTGCGATAGGGAATAGCAATAAAAGCAAGTAGAAGTGCATGAAGCACCCCATGAAGAAATGGCCATAAACTTTGTAATAACAGAGAATCCTGAATAGAGCAACGACCAACATTGATGCATACTTTGCAAAGAAGATTGCCTCGATCATTGATCATGATCCCGAGCCGCATCTCTCGCAGAGTGCAAGAAAAGGCTAGATTGGGAAGAATGGAAAAGGCAATCATCTGCAGAGTTAGTCTCTCCGAACAAGAGAGAGGTGTTTGTTCAGATGCCGACACCTCCCCATATAAACCCCGTAGGTCACAAATGGGTCTTTGTTCGAAGAGAAATGAAAACAACGGTTGTTAGGTACAAAGCAAGGCTTGTAGCTCAAGGTTTCACTCAACGCCCGGAGTTGATTATGAAGAAACCTATTCTCCGGTCATGGGAGGAATTACCTTTAGATATTTGATCTCAATGGCAGTCAACTTGAAGTTGAGAATGAAGCTAATGGATGTTGTTACAAAGATATTTGTATGGAAACTTGGATTCGAGATATACATGAAAGTACCAAGGAATCCTATCCGAACCAAGATGAAGCAAATAGAAACACTGCTGATGTGAAATTGGAGAAATCACCGTATGGATCAAGCGATCAGAAGAATGTGGTACAATCGCTGAGTGACTTTCTCTGCAAGAAAGGCTACACAAACAATGAAGATTGTCCATGTGTGTTTATACAATGATCCCGAATGGATTCTCAGATAATCTCCGCCTATGTAGATGACTTGAACATCATAGGGACGGATGAAGAAATTGAAGAGGCATGCTCATACTTGAAGTCCGAGTTTGAAATGAAAGATTTGGGTAAAACCAAGTTTTGTTTAGGCTTGCGGCTTGAACATGTCCAAGGAGGAATCTTGGTACACCAATCAACCTACACGCAGAAAGTGTTGGAAAGGTTTGGATTTGAAAAAGCATATCCTCGCGAAGACTCCAATGGTCGGAAGGTCACTCCAAGCGCACCTAGACCCATACTGCACCTAAAGAAGAGGGAAGGAAGTCCCGGGAGCAGAATTCCCATATATCGAGTGCGCTTGAGCGCTCATGTACCTTGCGAATAGCACCAGGCCGGACATTGCGTTCGCCGTGAATTTGCTAGCTCGGTACAGTGCAGAACCCACCAAAAGGCATTGGAAAGGAATCAAGGACATCTTCCGTTACCTCCAAGGAAGCAAAGACTTCGGTCTGTTTTTCAGAAGAAACAATGAATTGAATTTGGTTGGCTATGCAGATGCTGGGTATTTATCAGACCCGCATACTGGCAAGTCCCAAACCGGCTATGTTTTCCTATGTGGAGGAACAACAATTTCTTGGAAGTCGTCTAGCGCACTCGTCTCGACGTCGACAAACCACTCGGAAATCATTGCTTTGTATGAAGCATCTCGTGAATGTGCATGGCTCAGAAGAATGGTTTACCACATCCAGAAGTTATGTGGTTTGAACATTGAGCAAACTCCCACGATAATTTATGAAGATAATGCAGCTTGTGTTGCCCAAGCACAGATGGGTTATGTGAAGAGCAATCTCATGAAGCATATCAACCCCAAGTTCTTCTATGCTCACGAATTGCATAAGATGAACGAGATCAAGATATTGCATACTAAGTCATGTGAAAATCTTGCAGATTTGTTCACTAAATCACTCCCAGCGTCTACCTTTGAAAGGTGCGTGAAAGGAATTGGGATGATGAGACTTAGAGAAGTGCAGATTTCAGGGGGAGATATTTCACATACTCCCACATGAATCTCGAGCATGAATTATGAATACCCAACATAAATCTCGAAGATTAGCAATTGAAGTTGGGAGAATTGTACTCTTTTTCCTTAGCAAGTTTTTCATGAAGTTTTCTTGCATAAGGTTTTAACGAGGCAATTAGTGCAACATAGTAAGCGTATGCTATGTACTCTTTCTCCAAGTATTTTTCCCACTGGGTTTTTCTGGAGTTTTAATGAGGCATATGCATCTCGCGGCAAAGGGCCCAACGGGGAGTGTTAAGAAACCCTAATAGCCCATTGGAAGGCCCATGTGGTCCCTTAGCCAAAACCCTGGATGAGCGCTATAAAAGGAGGAGGGGTCCCCCCTAATCTACAAGCAATCATTAGCAATAAAAAGAATTCCGCTGTTGCTCTCCCTAAACACGTGTCTCTCTCTCTTTCTGTTCTCCAATTCAGATCTGTTCGGGAACCCCGGACTATTCGATAGCGAGGTTCCTTAACACCCTTTACCACTTCTCTCCTATAGTCCTCCTGTACATGTATTTCCAATTTTCCATACGAGAAATTTTCATACCATAAATGCTTACTCCTGTTATAAAATGTAGTCGTTCACCCGTGTTCAATCAACAACACGCCAACGAGATCACACGAACAAAAGTAGGAGCACACACAATATAGGGGCAATGTTTTATCTCTTTATTAGATTAGATTTCTTGTACAAGGGGTGCCCAATATATAGTAGAAAGTAACAAGAGATAGATTCGAATTCATCCACATAGAGATAGAGTCCAACCGAATATGGACTCAAATCAATCTATATCTTAACACTCCCCCTAGGACGAATACCGCGTAATGCATATGTCTCATCAAAAACTCCACTCAAAAACCCAATGGGAAAAAAGAGATGGAGAAAAGAGTACATTACATTCGCACATTGTGTTACACTAGTTGCCTCATTAAAAACCTTTATGTGAGAAAACTTCAAGAAAACTCACTAAAGGGAAAAAGGGTACAACTTATAATCTTCTGGATTTATATTAGGATTTTCAGGATCATGATAAGGGTTATGGTTCAAGGATTTACTCCCACTGAACTCTGTATATCTCTAAGTCGTCTCATTTCAATGCCATTAACACATCTTCGGAATGTAGATTTTGGCAAGGACTTAGTGAATAAATCTGCAATATTTTCACATGACTTAGTTTGCAGAATCTTTACCTCACTATTCTTCTGGAGTTCGTGAGGATAGAAAAGTTTAAGAGCAATATGCTTCGTGATATTGGTTTTCACATAACCCATTTGTATTTGTGCAACACAAGAAGCATTGTTGTAACATCCCAAAATTTGACCTATAATTTTGCTCACGTGCATTTTTGTGATTTTATGAATTTATTGGATTTTTCCAAAAATTATTTGAATTTATTTTAATTAAGTATATTGAACCTTTGGTGAAAACTAAATATATATAGATAAAGTTAATATAAAGTTTTACCAAAAATATTTTATTTGAGTTCAGAATGTTTCAAAGTATTTATGAGAATTTTCTTGGATTTTTCCTGATATTTTAATTGCCTTAAATGAATTAATCTAATTTCGGGAATTATTTTAAATCAAAAAAGCTTTTGAAAAATCTTGGAACAAGATCTTGGGCCAGGCCCAAGATCGTATGCGGCGTGCCCATCGCGTGCGCGCCGTCAGCCGCTTCGCCGCCGCCGCTGCGTGACCGTTGGATGAAGATCGGGCATCCGCTTCATCGCAGAACCTAGTCGCCGCGAGCCGTTGGATCGAGATCAAGTGGTCGGATCGCTTCGCGTTGTTTTGGTAAGATTTGATCGCATCCGCTGATTTTGGAAAGCGCGGATTGGATTGGATCGGCCGAGATCTAATCGTGGCCGCTCGTTGCAGATCGGACGGCCTTGCCGTCGTCTCCGATTCGGCTTCCGATCCGCCACCGCTTGCCGCCGCCGCGTGATTTAGGGTTTCCTTCCCGCACGCATGCCGAGGCTATAAAAGCGCGGCTGCACTCGAGGTTCTCATCGCCTTGCGCTTCGGCCGCTCTAGTTTTCGCCGAGTCGCCGTCGCCGCGCGAGAGCTCGCCAGTAGTTCTTTGCAGCCGCCGCGAAGTTTTTGCGCTGCTCGCGCGCCGAGCCTCCTCCCGCCGAATCGGTTCCGGATCCGGGTCGTTGTTCCAAGACGCGCCGAGGCCGCCACTTCTTCTCGCCGAGTCGCTACCAAACGCCGCTCGGGTGGTCGTCTTCCTCGCTCTGTGCAAACCCGCCGCCGTGTCTCGGAGCCGCGCGGCCGTTGGATCTTCGCCAACCGTCCGGATCAAGCCACGCCGCTTCTTCAGCAGTTGTTCGCCGGTATATTTCTAACCGTTAGATTCGAATAGACGTTCGGGATTGAGACGCGTGTGCGTAGTATGTCACCGCTGGATCGTCTCGCAGATGTGCGACGCGTGTCGGTCGCGAGTACCAAGCATCGCGGCGCCGGTGCACCGTGGACAGGCGTGTGCCGTGGACTTGGTCCATAGACCGAGCGACGTGGCACAATTTGATTGGCCCACGTATCGCGATGACGTCATGCTGATATCAGCCGGTCCACAGCACAGTATCTCGAGTCCACGGTGGACCAACGTGTTTTCGTGGACTAAGTCCATGCGCCGAGGCCACGTGTCCGTCTCTGACTAGTTCACGTGTCGCTTGCGCATTAATCGGTAATTTCCAGTAGAAAAATAATTCGGGAAAATCGGTTTTTCTAATTTCTGTATTTTCAGTATTTATTCAAACTTCAAAAGGCTATATCTTTTGCATTTTAACTCGGATTTGAGTGATTCAAATTTCTAAAAATTTGTAAAATCAAAATCTATTTATTGGTGAATTTTATTTTATTTTTGGAGTTTGTTTTCTCTCTGGTTTGGTGTTTATTTGCTATTTTGGCATCGTTTCGCGTAGACGTTGAACTGCTCGGTGATCCGGAGGAAGATTCGTCGCTTCAAGACCCAAGCTCAGATCAAGACCAGCACCTACTCCAAGGCAAGTTGTGCTTTGATCATGTTGCACCCAATTTCACCAAATTGCTATTTTGTCTTTTAAATTATGCATGATATTTTATGTTTATAAATGATTTCAATTAATCTGGGAATTAGATGATATGCCTAATTGAATTAAATCACACCTTGTCAATTTTATGCCATGATCTAATTGTCACCCTAGGATGTGGAATTATAGTTGGTTAATATTAATAATCAACATGGGACTAGTTAGACCGTCGTAGATTGCTTAGCCATGCCACGTCATCACATGTGTCCGAATGTTGTTACTTAATCTTGACTAATGGAATATGAAACAATGTTTAAGAATTTGTGTGTCATGTGTTGTCACACAGTGCCATCAAGTTGTCGTGGCGAGGAGGTCACACAACTAGATTGAAATGTGGGGGGGCACGTGGTGCTTGGTAATCAACTGGGGTGGTAATGATTTAGATTGGGGCAAGTGGCAAGGGGCAGTATGCCAAGGTGGGCCAGGATTGGCAGGGGTATGTGGAAGTCTTGCCTTAATCACTTTAAGGACTTAACCTTGCAAGCCTTTGACCTGAGTCTCTCTTGCAACCACATGTCCGAATGGGACATGCCTTAGTGAATAATTTGTGAAACCTAGATTTTGATCTGTCGTGGTGAATAGTGAGTCCCGGTTACGGTTTAACTCACATGGCGCAAGAGGGGGCCTGTTGTGGTGGTTTAACCCTTGATGTTGAAACCTTAGCGAGCAAGATCGGGTCTAGGTGTAGCATTGTAAAGGCTTTGTTACGATCACTCGCCTTGGTGGTGTTTGGTTGTATCGTGTGGGTAAAGTGCATAACCTCTGCAGAGTGTACAATCTATTCGAATAGCCGTGCTCACAGTATTGGGCAATGCTCGGAATTACAGCTTAAGGGTTAGACTTTTGTTAAACAAAAACTTGTTGGGATGGCAGGTGCCATGGGAAGTGGAAAATTGATTTAGGATTGGAAACTTGGTTTACTTAGTAAATTTGAATCTATTAATTATCGTTATTGTTTTATCGCTTTTCAATCTATTTATCAGATCCTTGTTAAATGTTTGCATCGCAAAATAGCCATATTAGCCATTCCTTTGGATTAAGCCAAGCATATAGAATATTAGACTTGCATTGCTGTGCACAATTTGTTGAGTGCTTTATGTACTCACCTCAACAACAACAACTTCAGAAGAGGAAGAATCTACGCCCTTCGTGGAGGAGGATTATATGGATGCGAATGCTTAGGGTCCGAGCCTCATCAGTTGCCTGTGGTGAACTGGGGAGCTGCTACGCTTATTTATTTATTTTCCGCTGCTGCTTATTTGCTATTTCTTTTATTAGCCCTGTGTGGCAATAATCATGTAAGACAACAGTTACTATTAATTATTAAAGTTATGCTATATTCCGCTGTGTATGACTATGATAGCATCTATGTTGAGCCTGTGTGCACTAGCGTGATCCTGGACTAGTGCGGTATACACAGAGGGTCCAGATTTGCAAATTCGGGTCCCGACAATTGTCTTCATAGATTAGCGTGGGGTATCGACGATGTTAAGACCACATAACTTCTGGATATGGTTAATCACACGTCTTAGTCAAACACATCCACGTGAGACTTCATACAAAGCTATAATCTCTAAGTGGTTGGTAGAAGTAGCTACCAAGGTCTGCTTACAAGACCGCCAAGAAATGGCTATACCACTGCAAAGAAACACAAAACTAGTCTGAGATTTGGCACTATGGGGATCAGATAGATAGCCAGCATCCATATATCCCACTATAGTTAAGCCTTGTTTCTTTTGGAAAAACAATCCAAGATCTTGAGCACCTTGGAGGTATCTGAGTAAAGTCTTGACACCATCCCAATGTCTTCTGGTTAGAGCTGCACTGTGTCTTGCTAGTAAATTTAGTGCGAACGCAATATCAGGCCTTGTACAATTCATAAGATACATAAGTGCTCCAATAGCACTTAAGTATGGGACTTCAGGTCCTAAGATTCCTCATTTTCCATCCTTGGTCTGAAAAGGATCTTTATCCACTTCAAATGATCTTACTACCATGGGGTTTTTTAAATGATGAGATTTATCCATATTAAATCTTTCCAATACTTTCTTAGTATAGGATTCTTCATCAGGAGTTCATCATTCTTTTCTACTTTTAGCAGAATACATATAAGCTCAGAGTACTTCTGGTACTTGGCATGATGATACTATTAAAGCAATATCCTCATATTGGGGTAGGAGATGCTAATGTCTTCTTGATCATTTTAGCATCAGTAACTTTCTGGTTACAAAATGTTAGTTCAGTGACAAACTTGTGCATGGCAAAAGTTATATGCAGCCACAACATTTAAAATCCTAAAAGCGCGGGAGGATCCATTCGCGTTGTGCTTCTAACAACAGGACGGATCTTTGCTGATTATATATTTTTCCTTCAGAGAATTCAAAAGTATCAGCTGATCCTCTTCCATCAAATATCCGGCCCTCAAGTTCGCATGAAGATGGTGCCTTAGGAAGTGCAGAGCCGCACACGTGGCGGCTTCAAGAAGAGCAGGGGTACCAGCTTCAAGTTGGGAAAACAGCTGCTCTAAAGGATCGAGCTGTCAGATTATTCTTGGTATCCATTGCCCAAGTGAGATATTTGCTGCCATTCAGGGCAAGCTCGATAAATTCCCTCTTTGCGATATCCGACATATCCTATTTTTATTTATGCAAAATGACTTTTACTACTGGTAAAATCAATATATTGCATGCTCACTCTTCAATCAGTAAAGCTTGGTCTATATCTATTCAGTAGATAATTATCTAAAAATTTTCAAAATTTTTCTAGCAATTTCCATAGTTTTCTGCTAATTTTTCAAGCAATTTTCATAATTACTTAAAAAAGAAAATTGAATTTCAACATATAAACATGGAATTATTCTAGGCCAATAAATCCAGAGATATGGAGCTCTCAATATGCTATATAAAATTTTCCTAGCATTTTTCATAAATTACTGTTAAATACCAAGCAATCTTCAGAATTACCGAATAATAGAAAAATTAATTCCAGCACATATCAACATGGTATAATGCCAAGAAATTAAATCCATAGGGATGAAGCTCTCAATAGGTTATCTCTAAATTTCTAGAATTTTTCTAGCATTTTTCAAAATTTTCTGTTAAATACCAAGAAATTTTTAGAAATACCAAATAACAGAAAAATTAAAATACAGCACATATTAAACATAACATAATGCTATAAAATAAACCCAGCGGATGGAAACTTCCAAAGTGTGCTAAAAATTAATTTATCAAAATTTAAAGGAATGCCACATACCTAGAGAATCTAATTTCTAGGACTTATCGTCAATTTTCAAAATTTAATAACTATTTCCAAAATTGCTGAAAAACCGAGGGGAAAAACTTTAAAATTCCCTTTTTTTTCTTTTTCATAAAGAATGGGCCGAGTGGGCCAATTCGGCCCAATGCGTCACGCGGCCCACTGGGCCTACGGGGCCCAAAATCGACCCAATAGAAAAGGGCGGCTAGGGTTTCCTACCCTAGCTGTCACCTTTCCTTCGTGTGGGGCATCGCTGGCATATTCCTCCTCACCGCCGAGCTTCTTCGGGCGCGGGCATAGAAGCCGAACCGTCAGCCTCTAGCGCCGCTGCCTCCTATTCGACGCGGGCGCCGCCGTTGCCATTCGCGCGGGCCGCCGCCCAAGACGCTGTCGGGAGCGACCACCGCTTCGTGATGTAAACCGAGGAGGCGCGAGAGCGGCCGCTGCAGGCGTGGAAGACAGAGTGGTGCGTCGCCGCCGTGCGGTGCGGATTCCAAGGTCACATTTGGTGCTAGCGCGCTCTTCAAGGCGCATTAGCGTGGAGGCGAAATGGCACACCGCCGGCGTCGCATGGAAATCGATGCGCCACACGATGCTCCTTCACCATTGCGTTCTTCAGGGCGCAGAGATGCGGCTGCCGACGTGGGAACCGAGACAGCGCACTGGCCAGGTTCGAAGGCGAGGCCCACGACTATCGTCGTTGAGCTAGAGGCCGTCGGCGATCGCGGCGTGTGGTCTTTTGGACCGAGTTGCCGTCGGCAAAGACGACGTGCGGTCTTCGGGACCAATCTCAATCTCCTTATTATTATTATTATTATTATTGATGAATAGTAACTATGATATATGGATCTGCAGGATCGAAATAATCATAAACGTAATCTACTTACGTAGCTCGGACTTACATAGGGCTCGTGGATGATATTAGTCGCGTGTCGCAGGACGATCTCGATGCAGTGTAGATCGATGTAGGCAGATGATCACAATCGACCTTGGCAGAGCTTCGTGCTGATAACGTATTATGAAATGTAGTCGTTCACCCGCGTTCAATCAACAACACGCCAACGAGATCACACGAATAAAAGTCGGAGCACACATAATGTAGGGGCAATGTTCTCTCTCTATATTAGATTAGATTTCTTGTACAAGTGAATGACCAATATATAGTAGAATGTAGCAAGAGATGTATTCAAATTCGTTCACATAGAGATAGAGTCCAACCAAATATGAACTCCAATTAATCTATATCTTAACAACCCCAACTACACTACGCATTATACTGGTTCCATTTTGTTACTCCATAACAGTGGCACTGCTGCTAGTTGCTGCAAACGCAAGGAGGCGGGCAGCCACGTCAGCATCCCACGTGGCCGACGCGGGGGTCTAAACATAGGGCATGTTTGGATCCATTAGCACTAATAGTTAGCTGCTAAAATTAGCATCTATGGATCTAAACAGGTTTACTAATAGACCTGCTAATTATTAGCAACTCACCCTGCTAACAATTAGTTCATTAGCAGGTTGTACCCTACTAAAAGCTGCTAATAGATAGCCAATTGACACTTTTGCCCTCCCTCCAACCCTATCCACTCGAGCGTCCCTGTCAACTCGTCTACTATCCTACTAAAAGGGCATTATGGTCATTTATCTTTAATTAGCTGATTTTGTGAACTTTATTAGCAGGTGGATCCAAACAGCCTCTACTAATAATTAGCCAGCTAATAATTAACTTGTTATTAACTATTAATCAGCTAACTATTAACACTAATGAGTCTAAACATGGCCATAGCAGTATTCTTCATTTCCCCCTCCCGTCCAACCCCTTTCCCTGCACACCCCCGAACCCGCGCCGCGCACCATAAAACCCGACAGCTGCCCCACCCGGTCACGCACCCCGATGCCCGCCTCCACCTCCTCGCCTCCCTCGCCGCCGCCGCCGGCGTCGGCGACCTCCGCTGCCGCCGCCGCCACCCCTCGCCACCGCCGGCGCCTCCTCCCGTCAAGCTCCGCCTCCTCCTCGTCCACTACGTCCTCCTCCCCCTTCTCTTTGTTCCCGCCGTCGCCGTCCGCCTTCCACCGGTTCCTCCCCTCCCCGTTCCGCGCCTCCTCCGTGCCCTTCTCGTGGGAGCACCGCCCCGGCATCCCCAAGACGCCCGCGAGGTCCCGCTCCTCCTCCTCCTCAAAGGCCGGCAAGACGCCGCTCCCGCTCCCGCCCTCGCTCCTCTCCAGGGCCGCCGACCCCTACGCCTCCTCCGACGTCGTCCCCGCCGAGTACGCCGCAATGCCGGAGCACCGCCGGCGCCAGCTGGGGAGGGCACGCGTCCCCCGCCGGAGCCGGCTCCGGCGGCGGCCGCGGCCGCGGGTGGCCGACGCGCTTGCCGAGTGGCTCTGCGCGCTGAGCCTCTACCGCTCCTGCAAGCGCGCCGCCGCGTGCTTCGCCGCCAAGCTCAAGTCGCCGGCGGCCTGAGAGATAAGTGCGCGCGCGCGCGCCATCTCCGCCTGTTAATTTGTGCGCGTGTTCATAGCAATATTATGTGCCTGGATTTGCGTTTGGTGTAAATTAATTAAGAGGATTTCATATAAGCGGAGTACTCCACTTTCATATAGGCATGTGCTTGATTATTATTGTCCCAATAATTCGGCGACCATTAGTAATGGTCAGATGCTGCTGGTGTGCTGCTTTAGTAAGCATCCATTAATTGGTGTTGGGTTTAGTAGGAGTGATATGAAAGCTTATATACAACTTGCATCATGCAGGCTTTGTCACCTTAGTAATACGTAATACTATGTATATATATATACTACTCAAATCTGTGTATTAGAACTGACCTAATAATTAGTTCTAACCTTAGTAATAGGTAATACTATCTAATTGTACTAGTTAATATTACATATCTGTTGTCGCATGCATCCCCCAAATCGCTCTCTACTTGAGAACTGACCTCACGACTCACGAGTCAAGTTCATATATGCATGGTTAATTTCTGAGCTCATTTCTCCTCTCTATTTTTTTGGCCCTCCTTTCTTGTTTGATAATGCAATGTCATGGTTAGCTCAGAGTACAAGGACACGACACTTTAAATAATGCACATCGGATCTCAAAAGTGAGACAGCGCAATAGTCCCCGCCTGATTAAAATTAAAATCCCCTTGCCTTCCCATTGCTTTGCACATGTGGCAAAGCAGGCCTTTCGTTTATGCGTATATTGCATGGTTGTCTTGTCTTCGTCCCTGTCTTGTCTAGTGGCCGTACTTTGGACGGCTTCTGTTTAGGCGAAAAGTCACATGCACACATGCACGCTATCACGGAACCAAAAAATCGGTCAATTTGATTTGACCGATATACGGTATTCGATATGATATGACAATTTTTTGATTTTTGGAATATGATTTTTCGGTAAAATAAAATCGAATGCCGAAATAGAAAAAAATACATGTATAATTAGATAAAGTAATGGTCAATTGTGTATAAAATATAGGTTCATATGGAAATAATATCACTAGATTTATTAAAGTAATGGCCAAACGTGTGTAATGTTTTTTACGAACGTATAATTAGATAGAGTAATAGTCAAATATGTGTATTAGAAACTGTATCGATGTCCACATGATAAGTAAAAAAGAATAATTCACGCTAGTTTGGTAAATATGGTATTTACCGATACCGAACCGAAATATTATGGTATTTATCGATACCGAACCGAAGTTCTATTTGATATCACATTTTACTTACCGTATTTTTTAAAAAACTGTATTTACCTAACCATATTTACCAATTATACCGTATGTACAGCCTTAAGGCCAGGCTTGTCGTCCGACTTTTGGCACAAGCTCTTTTGTCTGGCTTTTGGAAAAATTACCCACGATTCATTTAGGGAAATAAAAATAGATTAATGTCTCCTCTCTCGATCTCCTCGATGTCGCCTCCGTGTCCTCGGGCGTCCGTGCGGTGCCGCTTGTGCCTCTTAGCTGTCCACCTCGGTGCCAGTGATTGCATAGACCTCTGAATACAACATCGTCTCATCCCTAGCCTCCGTCCTCATACTCGTCGTCCCTGACCGCCGTCGATGGTGGAAGTCGCCGTCTGCCACCCAGATCCGACCTCTACCACCCGCCTCACACCCGCTTGCCCGACCATCGCCATTCGTGTTGCCATCACACCGTACAAACTTATATATATTCTTGCTATATGTCTTTAATTTGTGATTTCTCTTAAGTTCTTTCGTAATCTATTTGATACTCTTATCTAATTGGCCGTGCCTACATATCAAAAGAATCAAATTGAGAAATGAAATTGTGACCAACTCAAAAGGATAATGGCAAAGTTGTATGGTCGTTCATTTGCTACTTGGCTTCCTGAGACGGCTGCTTTTGCAAAAGCTATGCCAAACGGCATGAGTTGATTTCTTTAGGCAGCAACTTTTGGGGGGCAGCTGGCTTATGCCAAGAGTAAGCCATGGTAAAGGGGTCCTAAATTTCCTTGTAAACAACACTGTAAATACATACAAAACTACTATTTTACACGTACATAGCCTGGTCAGGGGCGCTGCTCGGTCGAGGGAACGCAAGCTATCGGGTTGGATCCCGTTAGGATCCGTGGTGAAGAGAATATCTGAGGAAGGCCCACGTAGTTTAGTAGCTTCTCTAATCTCTATATCTATATCTATTAATATAAAATGGGAGTTTGTTTCGTTGTCCTCTCCCTCCCCACGCGTGCAGCACGCTCCTCTCTTTTGCCCATCGCACCCAACACATTCCCACATAAAATCGGCTCTCAAAAAAGCCGAAAAAACAATAGAAAATCGGGTTGATAGGTGGGCTAACATGACTAGCGCATCGCATCGTCCTCCCCAGGTAAGTTTGTAACCCTGATCTCATATTGCCCCTTCCCAATCTGTAGTCACCGCGCACCATCCCCTTACCCACGCAGCACATCATCCCCTTCCCCACGCTGCAACCACCGCACGTTGTCCCCTTCCCCATGCCATAGTCGATGCACACCGCCATCACCCATTATTCTCCACTTGCAACCCGTGCGTGCTCATCTCCTTCCTCCACGCCGCATGATCTTTGTTCTTTGTGTATGACTATATTACTTGGAATAGCATGGTCTTTGTGTATGACTGTATATATCACTTAGAATAGCATGGATGAAATGTTGCCATCAATGGATGTTAATGTAATGATCTTTTGAATTGTTGCATGCCTTAAATTCATACATGTATGTGTAACTAAAATGCTACGTGAATTACTGAATTTAGAACATGCTCCTGTCACCATAAAAGATAATGAATTTTTAACATCTGAATGCTTATGTCAGCTCAATGACACAATTAATCGAACACAAAAGAGAATGTACGTGTTGTTTTCTGAAAGCCCAGTAGTGCCTATGTGAGGTTACTTGACTGTCACATCCTTCTAAATAAAAATAGACCAAAGCATAAATATGCTCATTTTTTATAGATTCAAAAAGTTTGACAACATTGAATTCAGGGATGTAGACATGTCTTGGAGCATTTCTGTTTTGATAGATGTTAAATTTCCTATTCAAGCTAATGGTGACATGCCTTGATATATCTTAATGGATGTGACTGAAAGTCTACCTGTAATTCAATCCCTAATAATATCAGTTTTACCGCTAGCTAATATAGTTTAATTTAAACTTGAGTCTCGTGTGTCTACCATTTCACCATCAAGGCATCTTGCAAGTGAATCATATTTCATGAATATGTTATCTATCTAATGTGGTATATTCCATATTTGACAAAGGTGGAGTCATGGAGTATTTCGATGGATGGTCTATAGGCCTGAGTCAGACATCAAATAGGTTCGATTTGCATTATACGTATGACACCTTATATGTATCAAAATCAGAAGAGTGTACAATCCAATTTCTCATTCTTAATTCAATAGAAGTCCAAAGAGGTCCATATGGTACCCAGATAAGGAAAGGGCTGGGATCCAAAATTGAAGCTATTGTCTGGGACATATATATTCATCAGTTTAAATTAGCACTCAATGAAGGCTCCAAATACATCATTCATTGTGTAGAATTCTAGCCTAGCTAAGAGGAAGTTGAGTTTCAAAACATTCAAAACTCTTATGAGTGTTTTTGCTCACCAACTGCACAACGGTTGAACCTTCTACGATATCAATTGATTTTCCTCTTTATCCAAAGCATTTCATATACTTTGAAGATGTCTATAGACATCCAAACAAAATATTTGTAGGAATGATTCAAACTTCATATGTACTAAAGAATATTAAATGAGATTTTGATATTCGTTAAGATATAGTTGGAGTGGTAGTTCATTTTGGTGATGTTGAGAACTACGAAATCTTTCCACATCGTATAGTCGATATAGAGGTCACACTCTTAGACACAAGGTATATCTATAATATTTTTCACAAAAGCACAATTTGTGACTAAGATTAGAACTAATTGGTGCACAATATTTGTTCGTATCTTTAATCGCATGTTTTACTTGATAGTTGTTCAAATATGTGACGAGCATTTAACCCAACATGTGCTTAATGAGTCGGAGGCTAAGGCTAATCACCCGTGTGCTTCTCGCAACTAATGCTGAAAAAAATAACAAAGTGTAGATGAATAGAACGGTGGTAATACGGTATCAAAGTTTGGTGACGAGGGGACACCATTGCATTGCATTGCATTACACCTTCTTCAAGGTCAAAATGCTACAGAACCGCACCATGGCGCACGTCCTTGCCAGCGAGATCACGAGGAATGGAGATCCAGTACAGTTATATTGGGGCAGTACAGTTACATGTAGACTATTGGATAAAAACCGATGATCCAAATAAGGTTTGAAAACGCTGTACTAATTTTTTTTTTAACGTAGCAGTACTGTACCAACCTTTGTTTCTGAGCGCTCTTAGGCGATCCGCGTTCGCTATCTCGATCGGACGGTCCAAATAGCTGGAGACTGATTTAGTTATAGTCTCCCTTTTCACTGCACAGGATCCCTTTCTGATCACCAGGAGAATATTATTATTGTTATACTCTTGCACTGTCATGATCCCACTCCGATTTGGCCTGCCATTTCTTCCCTCTTTCTCCCCTCCTTGTAACAGCACCTGTATGGGAAACTTAATTTCTTTCGGATGTCATTGTTAGTCGATAGTGGATGGAACTTCGCACCTACTACTTGCGACCTGCTGAGCATCGTTCTAGTTAACGAAGTAAGCAAGCCGTTCTAGTCAAAATTCATTCATTCCTGTACTCCAAAAATCCATTAATTACTACTCCATCCAGTCGTAAAAGGAGTGGCCTTCTGAGATGCGTGCAGTCAAAGTTTGCAAAGTTGACTATACATATTTCTATAAATATTTAGATTTAACATGTGAAAATGGTATGTGTAGATTTATCTTAAAATTAATTTCGCAATATTATAAATTTACCAGGTTTTAGAAATATATCACCATAGAAATTAGCGATTAAAGCTGGGTTTTAAACACCCTGCTGATGTGTGAATGTAACTCTTTTGTAATGTGAGGGAGTAGTTTTGTACGACAAAATTTTTTTCGAGCCAACGATTGCTTAGCTCAATCGTTGTACCTAGTTTTCTGGCTAGACTACTAAAGGGAGCTAAAGTTTGATTTCTGCCGACCGCGTGTTAAGTATTTTTTGGTGGGTTACGTTTCAGGATTTTCTAGGGTTTAATCTCTAAACGCTATACACATCTTGCTAGCTACTAAATCTTAAGATGCATGGCTTTGTCAAATGTTAACCAACTGGCCTCTCTCTCAAGAGAAGTAAAAAAGAAAAAGAAATACTATCAATGGGCTGCTCTTCCTACTAACCTAATTCCATGCTTGCGATAAGTAAGCCTCTAACTTCAACGCATGGGTTCCTCATATGGTACGCGTACTAATTGCCTTCAGGGTTCAGTTAATTATCTTGCAAACTAAACCTAGTGGTATCTTCGTTTTGTAGAAGAGTACATACTGCTTTGGATTCCCGTGCGACTAAAGGAGAACTGAAAGGTGTGTGAAAGAATCCTCCTAGTTCTATCTACTACCATACATACAATTCCATTATTCCTTGCCCAAAAGTATGAGCATAGGTTTCAAGCTTTGCCCCTTTTTGGCTCACCTTCACACTAATTTTTTCATCTTCGGCCCTCCTCCTAACAAAATTGCAAATCTAATCATCTTTTCGAACGTGAAAGCATCGAGAGACAAAACGTGTCACCTACCGTACTCTACTATCACGGCAGATCACCAGCACCGCATCCACTGCGGTACCCAAGCTCGACATGACGGGATACCACCGTGCTTGAGCTCAGTAGGTACACCTATCGCGGTAGGTGATACGTGTCACGTGCGGATGCTTCTAAGATCGAGAAGATGACTAAATTTGTAATTTCTTTCAAAAAGTGGGCAAAGATGGAAAAAAAAGTGTACATAGTGCCAAATACATCTATGCTTCCCTAGGTTTGGCATGGCCATGGTATATGCATATACGTGCATGGGACACGCACGGATACACTACTACAGAACGGCACATCACTATCGCTTTATCCGTGTCGGTTCTTAAGTTTTTAGGAAAAAACGATTGTGATAAATAATTTCGGAGATGTGTTAGTACTAATCACTATCGGTTCTGAAATTATAAGTGATTGTGATGTAACATTGGGCATATCACTATCGGTTCTAAACTAAAAAGCGATAGGGATGTGAACGGTCATCACTATCGGTTCCAACAAAAGAAGTGATAGTGATGATCACGTTCACATCACTATCGGTTCTTTTGATATAGCGATAGTGATGAGAATATACATCACTATCGGTTACAGGAAAGAAAGCGATAGTGATGTGTGCGTGATCATCACTATCGCCTATAAAAGAACCGATAGTGATGATCGCGCACATCACTATCGGTTCTAAGAAAAAAGCGATAGTGATGTGACGCGATCATCACTATCGCTTCTATAAAAAGAACCGATAGTGATGATTATGCACATCACTATCGGTTTTAAGAAAAGAAGCGATAGTGATGTGATGTGATCATCACTATCGCTTCTATAAAGGAAACCGATAGTGATGATTTTCACATCACTATCGGTTCTAAGAAAAGAAGCGATAGTGATGTGCGCGTGATCATCACTATCGCTTCTCTAAAAGAACCGATAGTGATGACTATGCATATCACTATCGCTTCTTGAAAAGAACCGATTACGATGTGCCTCGCTAGGTCATATATAGCACTCATTTGAACTCTTCTCTGTTGTTGCTCCATGGAGATTTCTCCGCCGCCACGTGAGAAAACATCTTAATTGTGTGGTTGGAAGCCATACTTTGGGTGAGAAAATTTGAAGTCCTCATGGGTGGGTATTAAGAGGCAAATTTGAAACCCTATCTTGAGGAGATTCCTCTTTTGCCCTCATTTGCGGTTTTCTTCAAAATGTGAGCAATTCTTTAAACCCTTCAATTTTGCACTAGGTAATTTCGACATGTCGTGAATAAAGTTTAGGTTGCATTGAAATTGTGTACGTGCCTTATGATTTCACACTCTTTATTTGACAAGCACACATCTATTTAATTATTGTAGTGCTCTCGTGTTAATATGGAATTATTGTTGCTATCATGTGATAAATGTTAGAGTTTAGGTTTGCGGAACCTCGTCTCCCGTTCGAGGATGCTTATTTATAAATATGCCGAATGAAATGGCATATTTACAAGTTTAGCGATCTCGAATTGTCCACGTTTTTTGATTAGTTTGAGGATATGGTTGGGCAAGTTCTGGTGTGTTGTACAACCGAGTAGATTTGGTAGCGTCTCACTGGTGTTCTCCATATGCACACCCTCTTGACCTATTGTCGAGGCGTGTATATGGAGAACAAATGAGATGTCACAAATTTTCTTTGGAGTTGTACAACGGCTTAGAAACTTGCCCGAGCCACATATCCTCGAATGGGATTAGGACCTAACCTATTTAGAGATTAGGAGTCATCGTTGGTACCCTTGTTTTGTTTCGTTGTAGTAAAAAGATTTGCAAGCTACTGCACTAGCTATATAATTAGATTATTTGATATCATTGTTGATTTTAAAAATTTATGTCTCCTATTTAGGAATTGGAAGCTCTAAACCAGGGAAGAAGCTAGGTATCGATCAGGAGTACATTTATATATCTTGGAACCTGTCCTCTATTTTGCAAAGGTAATATTAATTGAAATGATGTCTCAATATTTAAAATAGCTAGCTAGTTGTCGCTCCAGTTTTTCCTTAATTTATTGTGCAAAATTTAATTACAGATGGACCGTGAGGAATGGATGTATCAGAAAAGCCGTGTGAGTGCTGAATTTCAAAGGGGTGTTAAAGAGTTCAAAAAAATTGCAGAAGAGGACATGGTGAGGAGGGGTGTAAATTTCATATATTGTCCTTGTATTGATTGCACCAATCTGAGGAGATTTAACAACTCAGCTCAAATTGAGGACCACCTGATTCGACGTGGCTTCGTGAGGAATTACACATGTTGGATTCATCACGGGAGGTGTAGTACCTTCCGGTATGCAACGAAGACACGGTGGAACCAGATGACGAGTTGCAGCTTGATATGTTTGAGGGGGATAATTTGGATCAAATGTTGCGGGATGTGGAGGGTAATTACACGGAAAGAGAGTTTGAAAAGTTTAAAAACTTGATGGAAGACGATGCGAAACCGTTGTTCACAGGTTGCAAAGCGGAATACACCAAGTTGGGTTCGGTCCTTGCATTGTTCGAACTGAAGGCAAAACACCGTTGGACAGATACAAGTTTCAATGCACTTTTAGTTCTTCTATCGGATCTGCTTCCGAAGGGTAACGAGTTGCCAACAAGCATTTATGAAGTGAAGAAGCTACTATGTCCCATGGGAATAGAAATAGAAAGGATACATGCATGTCCGAATGATTGCATCTTGTACCGTAACGCACATCAGGAGCTGCACATTTGTCCAGTTTGCGGTGTGCCCCGGTACAAACAAAAGGAGAAGAGTAACGACAAGAAGCGTAAGACTCGGGGTAACGACGGCGAAGAGGTCACTAAAGGTGCACCGGCCAAGGTATTGTGGTACTTGCCCATAATTCCCCGTCTGGAGCGGTTGTTTGCAAATCCCAGAGAGGCAAAATTGTTGCGTTGGCATTATGAGTCTCGAAAGGAAGATGGCAAGCTGAGACACCCTGCTGATTCGGCTCAATGGAGAAACATCGATTGGAAACATGAGGAGTTTGGTGCCGAAATGAGGAACATAAGATTTGGGTTTAGTACCGACGGAATGAATCCATTTGGTAACATGAGCAGTCGTCACAGCACCTGGCCAGTTCTGTTGTGTATCTACAACCTTCCTCCTTGGTTGTGCATGAAGCGGAAGTATATCATGATGTCATTACTAATCTCGGGACCCAAACAGCCGGGGAATGATATTGATGTGTACCTTGCACCACTGATCGAGGATTTGGTAAAATTGTGGAATGAGGGGGTCGTGGTGTGGGATGCGTACAAAAGAGAGCATTTCACCCTACGGGCTATGGTATTTTGCACCATAAATGATTTCCCAGCCCTTGGTAATTTGGCGGGTTACAGCACGAAAGGAGCCAAAGCGTGTCCTATTTGTGAAGAGGAGACTGAGAGTCTATGGCTGCCGAATTCCAAGAAAACTGTGTATATGGGTCACCGTAGATTTCTACCTCGAAGTCATCGATACCGTAAGATGGATGACAAATTTGATGGGAAGAGGGAAGTCCGTTCGGCACCGCATCCTATGAGTGGAAGGCAAGTATATTCACGTGTAGAGGATATCGATGTTCAGTACGGAAAGAGTCGTAAATCTGTTCGTCCTAGGACCATTTGGAAGAAGAGGTCAATATTTTGGGACTTACCATACTGGAAGGAGTTAGATGTCCGGCATTGTATTGATGTCATGCATGTCGAGAAGAATGTCTGCGATAATTTGGTTGGCATCCTACTCAACATACCTGGGAAGACCAAGGATGGTGTGAATGCTCGTCGTGACATGGCCTACATGAGAATCAGGCCCAGGCTTGCAGTGATAGAGGAGGATGGAAAAGGTCCGTACATCCCTGCTGCATGCTACACCCTGTCCAAGAAGGAGAAAGAAGATCTCTGCAAATGTCTCCAAGGTATTAAAGTTCCATCTGGCTACTCCGCAAACATTAAGAAGCTTGTGTCCATGGACGATTTGAAATTGTTGGGTATGAAGTCCCACGACTGCTATGTCTTGATGACCCAAATGCTCCCAGTTGCAATCCGAAATATTCTGCCAGAGGACGTCAGGTTGGCAATCACGAAGCTGTGTTATTTCTTCAATGCGATCTCCTGCAAAGTTATTGATCCCGATGTGCTAGACAACTTACAGAGTGAGGTGGTGCAGACTCTGTGTCAGCTTGAGATGCATTTTCCACCGTCGTTCTTCGATGTAATGGTCCACCTTGTTGTTCACCTTGTCAGAGAGATTAAGATATGTGGACCTGCATTCCTACGTTACATGTATCCGTTCGAGAGGTACATGGGTATATTGAAGTCCTACGTAAGGAGTCGGTCGAAGCCTGAGGGTAGTATTGTTGAAGGTTATGGAACTGAAGAGGTTATTGAGTTCTGCGTAGACTATCTCAGAAAAAGACAAGCAATTGGTGTTCCTGTATCTCGTCATGTGGGCAGACTTGCTGGCAAGGGAACTGTTGGGTCGAAACTAATGAGGCCACGGTTTGATGTGTATTGCAAAGCACATATGATGATCTTGCAAAGATCAAGGCGTAAGCCGCAGGTACATCGAGCAGCACAAGTTGATATTACGGGAAGAGAATCCACATATGGATGAGCTTTCTATCACGCGAGAACACAACGGTAGATTTCTCACGTGGTTCAAACAAAAGGCAGAGGTCTCCGTTAGTGAGAATGTCAAATGGTTGGCTGACGGACCTAGATTTAATGTCTGAACATGGCGAAGTACGACATTAATGGGTATACCTTTTACTTTGAAAGTCAAGGCGCCAAAGTCTTGTTCAAAATAGTGGTGTAATCATAGATGCTTTGTCTGATGAACATCACTCGAAAGGAGGATCCTCAACGGCAATGAATTCCTACTACGGGATGATCGAAGAAATTTGGGAGCTCGATTACGGAATATACCAAGTTCTATTATTCCGATGTAAGTGGGTGGGACTTCCACATGGAGTAAAGGTAGACAAGAGAGGTTTTACTATTATAGATCTTAGTAGACTCGCCTACAAAGATGAACCGTTCATTCTTGCGAAGCAAGCGAATCAAGTCTTCTACGTGCGTGATCCGGCCAATCCGAGGATGCATGTCGTTCTTCACGACAAGAGGCGGATCGTAGGAGTTGAAAATGTCGTAGATGAAGAAGAATATGACCAATTTGATGAAATACCTCCGTTTGTGGATGGGGCCCGTCTTAGCGGGGACGACGACACACATGGGACCAATTACATGCGTGTAGATCATCAAGAAGGGTTGTATTGTAAATGAAACGAGTGCGTCATTGTATCACTTGCTATGTGTTTGAAATGTTTGTATTGTACGTAACTTAAGTTTCAGAATTATAGCACTTTCTAGACCCTCATAAAACCTGAGAAAGATCTAAGAATTACATTTGTTCATGTGATAAATATTCCTTACAATACGCAATGATCTTAAAATACAACAGACTTTAAACTACTACCATATTTCCATTTGCTCCTTAGAGCAGCAGGGAGAAAGCACTCTGCTTTTCCATGCCTATGTGCCATCCAAATGTAAGAAAACTGATCATCTAGTTATTCATGAGTGGGAAAGTGGCTTTATTGATACCTTGTATGTGCTGTTGTTAGAATCGCTTCCTTTAAGGAACCGATTCTGATTACCCTTTATCAGAATCGGTTATTAGAAAAAACCGATTGTGATAATGTGTTCATCAGAATCGGTTTGATCTAAGAACCGATTCTAATGAGGCTTTATCACAATCGGGGCAAAACCGACTGTGATAACTCCACCTCATCACTATCCAAAGACTTCGTATCGCCACTTGAACCGACTGTAATGACAAAAAAGAACCGATTATGATGTACAATTCTGTAGTAGTGATATGTGCATGCGGTGACATGCACCGTAAGGCAAGGGGACATGTCACAGCCTCACATGCAAAGCTTGACCTAGTTGAAAAGCAAGAGTTGCAAAGGCCAAGAGCAAGAGTACAACTACACACAGTAAGAACTTGGTTCCTGGACATCCCAGCTGAATTTTGTGCACTTCTCATGGCACGTAACCTTCACCTCAGATATATCAAACTGAAAGAAACGAGAAGACATTACTACAGAACAGCACATCACTGCCAGTTCCAAAACGCCATCACTGCCGGTCATTGGTGCCGACAGTGATTGGTCGGCAGTGATACTCGGGGATTATCACTGCCGACTCAGGAACCGGCAGTGATATTGTACTATCACTGCCGGGTTAAACCAAAATCCGGCAGTGATAATAATTATTATTGCCGGTTATACATAAACCGGCAGTGATATAGGACTATCATTGCCGGGTTATACCTCAATCCGACAGTGATATATATATATCACTGCCGGTTTTCTCCAAGAACCGGCAGAGACAAGTCGTGAACCAAATATTTTTATTGCATATTTTTGTTCAATATATATATATTTATACAATTGTTTATACAGTGTCCATATATAGTATATAAAGCATCGTTCAAATCATAATTCAAATATATCCATGTATATACAAAGCATCGTTAAAATCGTAATTCAAATATATTAAATTAAGCATCACAATACTTTTTTTTACAATGATTTATTTACAAATATAGTTCGACTACATCTCTTCTCATTGACTTTGATTTTGCACCGGCCACAGTAGAATGAGGGCGATGAGGCTACGCGTGGAACTCGCCGTTTGGATTGATGACCGTCATGAATGAATCCGTAGCTGTTCTTGAATTGCTATAATTTCATCGTGATAACTTATTGGTTCTCGATTTGGCGCTATTATTGAAGAAAAGAAAGTTAATTAATGAAGATGTATGTTAAATGAAAAAAGTAGGCATCAATGTGTAATTACGTATCATGGCTTCGTTATAGCCCATCTCCGTGACAATTGAATGTAAATTTGTACATACATAATATGCACATAAATTGTTTCGGGTCTGCCTCATACATGGAAAGTTGGTTACTATTTCAAAATGTTTCCTGTAGGGACGATGGCGAACACTTTTCTTGCGAGATCGTGCGAATGCCACGTGAATGATTTTGAATATCAAGTAAACTTAAATGGAGTATAATGGAATATTGCTAGAGCAATAATGAGCGATCGAGTTTACCTTCATCATGTCCCAAAAGTCTTGATCTGACTTAGTTGCTTTTCTCCTAGAGTCCAAGACAAAAATCCTGCTAGCATCTAAGCTGGATGACGAGGAGGACCGATGAAACATACATATATATGTCAACGTAGTCAATTACTCCAACATCGTGCGTGTTACGCAAAAAGCAAGAAAGCGATATTAGAAGTAGGGAAATACATACTTAAAGTTATATGGTAAAAGTATGGAGGTTTTGTATTGCGACTTCAAAAAGTATTAAATAAATAGTCTTCATTGTACTGTGGATTGTCCTTCACAAGCTTCTCGTTGACAAGCCCCGGATCCAGGAATCCTAGATTGTCATTGCCATTTCTTCTACAAATCTGTATCTCCATTCTACATACGAAAGAAGTCAGACATGCAATTAAACAGTACAAGAATGCACAATAATATACGTAGAGACTTACAAAGTCCACATTCGAAGTATATTCACGTCCAGGGAATCTTGCTGGTACAACATGTACACCTCCTCGAAATTCACTCAGAAGATGTTATCCCCATTGTGAAAATCTTGCTCCATGTATCGGACTGCGAACAACTCCATACCTTCGTTGGACTGCTGCATGTACCACTGATGGACGCGACGTAGTTGTGTTGTCAGGTGGTCGAAATGAGCTGGTTCAACCAGCGGTTTCCTCATAAAGAACTTCCACCTGAGACCTTGCTGCTGAGCTTCAAGTTGAGCAGGATCTGCCTGAGCATCCAACATCAACGCTTCGGCACTAGCCGCCTTCAAGTATTGCTTTCTAGATATGCGCTCGTAGTCCGACATTTTGCAAGGTTCAGAAGCCTGCCCCGTCTTTTGCACTTTTGCCATACTCGGGAAAAACTTTTGCGCGTTCTCGTCAACTTTAGTCTTCTCAGGTGGTGGCATCTTTTTAAAGTGAGATATTACGCTGGCGCTTACATGCTTTTTCCGTTCTTCTTCAGTCATGTCAGCTGGTAATTTCTTCTGGGATTGTCCTTGCTTCACAGATGAATGAGATTTCTTCGAGGACGGTGCCGACTTGCGAGATGGTGCTGGTGTTCGATTCTTCTCAGATTCTAGCGGAGGAGTCAGAATTTTTCTGGTTGGTGCCGGCGGAGGAATTGGACTTTGTCTCTGTGGTGGCGACCAGGACGGGAGATCTCCATGTGCAGAGCGCGGCTGATCATCATCTTCGTCGTCCTCATCGTCCGGGCCAAACTTAATCAAGCTCTTGCGCCACGCGAGGAAGCTATGAACGTTTTCTCCTAGTATTTTGTTTTCGTCCTCGCTAGGGATCTCTACCTCTATTTTACGGTATTGGCGGACTACACTGTCCACTTCGACCCTGGCGAATCCCTCCGGTATCGGGCGACAGTGCAAAACCTGCGACTCCTGGCATGGCCAAGCCCTGCCCTCAGCCACCTTGATTGTAATGCCATGTGCGGACAAATGTAGCTTGCACGGTGTCGGTTCTTTGATGTCATCCACAGGAAAATGGAGTCCGTGATCTTCGGGAAACCCTGTGGACACGCAACTGCTCTTACGAGCATCAGGATTGATGAGCTCAGGGATTTCTCCAAGCGGCGGTCGTGAGCTGAGAGCTTTCTGTATTGCTTGCTCCACAACCTTACCTAGTTTCGCTCTCTGTTCCTCTAACGCTCTCGCCACAGCATCTTGTATTTGACGGTCCAGTTGATCTTCTCGTTGTCTCTTCGGGCGCTTGTACAACCATGAGTCTGCTGGGAAGGCTTCTTTCCACGGCACCAAACCAACTCCTCGGGTGCGACCTGGATGCTCCTTGTTACCCAGGGCTACGGTTAGCTCGTCATTCTCCCTTCTTGTCCTGAAAGATCCTTGGGAAGACTGCATGTGAGGATCCGTGATTCTATGCGACACTTCCTGCTCTCTGTCGCTTCTGAAGCTTAAGCTGCCATCATCGGAGATAGAAGCACCCCTCCCAAGCAACCAGTGCTTCGATCGTTCGCTCAAGACGGCCGTCGCAGAATGACACCCTTGCGGGTTAGCTCTTCTTGGTCCGATCCATCTTGGTATTTTCTTCACGTACCCTCCTGTTCCTAGTGTGTGAGGTGAATATTCTTATCCGCGTTTGTCTTGTTCCTTTGACTTACTATATGCGCTTCTTGGACCTCTTATGCATACAAAGTCCTCCCAAAACTCTCTTAACTTTGGGTGCGTGTCAAAATTCGACGTTTCATTCTTCTTCACATAGTTCTTATTTAGTGTCGTCTTCCAATTCTTTCACTTTGTGCACATGATGGATAGTGCACGTTTCTTTGCAACCATTTCGGTCCCTTAGGGAACTAGAACACTTGTTTGACTTGTCCCACAGCGAGTTCTTCAGTCATTGGGAACCACCCATGGGTCACCTTAGCGGCCAATCCACGATCTGTAGCTGATGGGCACGTCATCCCTAGCAAGAACACCGCATGTTGTCCTGTACGGCCCCAACGATGACTCGGGTAGAGCAAGTTCCCCATTGAGAGTTCCACTCGTTAAAAAGTCCCTTAGGCATCTTGTTTGGACCACGACTTGTCTTGTTGCTGCGTTGATCGACGTCCCGAGCACGCAATTTGATCTTCTCATGAGTCGTCTAGGCCAACAATGTTTTGAGAACCACAGTGCACTAATACTTTACCTCGTCTACGTTATTGACGTCAGGTTGGTCAACGGCAGGATCCTGCAAGTTCAGGTAGGACGTTGGGCTATGGTTCGGGCTACCTGTTCCTCCTTCGTAGAAACACGGGACCAAGAATCCGTATCTCTTTCACAATGTGAACAATGAGATGGACCATAATATCAAAAAAAGATGGAAGGAAACACATCTCGAGCCTGCAGAGAGTGTGGACCACGTCTTCCTGCAGCTTATCTAGTTTCAATGGATCAATGGCCTTCTGTGAAATCGCGTTGAAGAATGAACACAACTTTATAATTGGGTCTCGGACTTTCTCTGGCAGAACACCCCTAATTGTAATTGGAAGCATCTGTGTCATCATCACGTGGCAATCGTGAGACTTCATGCCAATTAATTTTAAGTCTTTTATTGAGACTAGTCTATTTATGTTGGCAGAGTAACCAGACGGAACTTCCACTCCGTGCAAGCATTCGCACACGCTAATTTTTTCTTTCTTGCTCAGAGTGTAGCAGGCTACGGGTAGGTACTTTTTGCCTGTATCCATGTCTTCGTGATGCAGCTCCTTCCTGAGTTTCATATCTTCAAGGTCCATCCGTGCGTGGAGGGTATCTTGTTTTGCCAGGTATATCCAGTAAGATACCAAGCAAGCTGTCGCACACGTTCTTCTCTATGTGCATGATGTCGATTGCGTGTCGAACTTCCAAGTGTTGCCAGTACGGTAGGACCCAAAATACTGATCTCTTTTTCCACAAAGGAGCCTTGTCACGGGAACTCGGGATAGATGTACTGCCGGCTCCCTTTCCGTGAATAATATGAAGATCCTTTACGGTCACAAATATCATTTCCTGTCCGATTTTTTGGAGCTAAAGCGGTCTCCTTTGTCGTCAAAGGCTCTCTTATTATTGCGGTATGGGTGATCCTTGCGAAGGAACCTACGATGTCGCATGTACGCTATTTTCCGACAATTCTTGACCACCGCTAGTTTGTATCATCAAGCATTAGACGCATCCGTTGAACCCTTTTGTAAATGCGTCCGACAGAGTTACCAAGGGTAGGGTAATCATTAATGGTTACGAACAACAATGCGCGTAGGATAAAGTTCTCTCTTTTGTACTCATCCCATACCCGTACTCCATTGTTCCACAGTATTAGAAGATCTTCAACCAATGGTTTGAGGTACACATAGATATCGTTGCGGTTGCACAGGCCCTTGGATCGAGAGTGGCATCATAATGTACTTCCGCTTCATACAAAGCCAAGGAGGAAGGTTGTAAATACATAGAGTCACCGGCCAAGTACTGTGACGGCTACTCATGTTGCCGAAAGGATTCATCCCATTCGTACTCAACCCGAATCTTATATTCCTCACATCATATGCAAAGTGCTTCTTATATTTTCTATCGATGTTCCTCCATTGCACAGAATCAGCAAGGTGCCTAAGCATTCCATCCTTCTTACGCTCTTCGGCGTGCTATCGTAGCAATTGGGCATGCCTTTTGTTCGCAAACAATCACTTCAGACGGGGGATTATAGGAAAATACCACACCACCTTACGGGGGGATCTCTTCTTCTTATGCTCCACCTCGATATCGTCGTTATGGATATCATCGTTGCCCTTATACCGCTTTGCTTTGCAAACAGCACAGGCATCCAAGTGTTCAAACTCATTGCGATACAACATGCAATCGTTTGGACATGCGTGTATTTTTTGTACTTCCAATCCCAACGGGCAGACAACCCGCTTGGCCTGGTACGTAGTTGTAGGCAACACGTTACCCTCTGGAAGCAAGTCCCCCAAGACACATAAGAGCTCAGTGAAGCTCTTATCGGACCAACCATTGCTTGCCTTCAAGCTGCGAGAGTGTAAGCACCGTATGCGCTTTTTTGCTCCTCTTTGCGGCGGTACAATGGTGTTGTGGAGTCCTCTACCATCTGTTGGAACTTTTGAAACTCTCGTTCACTCGTGAAGTCCCCCTCCCCATCACGCAACATTTGATCCAGGTCGTCGTCGTGGCTATCGACAAACGTATCTTCGACCGCCGTCATATTGTTGTCTCTGTCATGTTCACCAATATGTTGCCCTTCATGCACAATCTCATCTTCATCATGCTCGGTCCAACAGGTATAGCCAGCCTTGAAACCCCTTCGAAGTAAGTGTGCACGTATCGACTCTATGGTAGAAAACAATTTCTTATTTTTGCAATCAACGCATGGACAACACATATAGTTAAATGATTCTTGACTTGTGCGTATAGCACGCGTTTACAAAACATGTCACACCATTAAAGAACTTCTGCGCAAGCGGTCCGTGTCATACATCCACCTTCGGTCCATCTATAATTAATTAAAACAAACATCACATAAGCATATAATTGCAAATAACAATATAATTGTAAATGATAATATTTAAATATCCATGTAGCAATTTTGAATATGTTAAAATACATCAACCTTTTTTCATTATATAAATTTCCATCTAGCAATTTTTTATTATTTTATAAAATGAAAAAATACTTAGGATATATTTTTACTATATCAAAATACATCAATCTTTTTTCATTATGTAAATATCCATCTTCCAATTTTTAAATATTTACAAAATAATAAATAATTGTAAATAGTTACGATATATTTTGACTATGTTCAAATACATCAACCTTTTTCATTATGTAAATATCAATGTAACATTTTTTATTATTTTATAAAATGAAAATAATTGTAAATACTTAGGATATATTTTACTATATCAAAATACATCAATCTTTTTCATTATGTAAATATCCATCTTCCAATTTTTAAATATTTACAAAATAATACATAATTTTAAATAGTTAGGATACATTTTGAATATATTAAAATACATCAACCTTTTTTCATTATGAAATATCCATGTAGCATTTTTTTCCAAAATTTCAGCATACATCAACCTTTTTTCACTATGTAAATATCCATCTGGCAAATTTATTTATTTGCAAAATAGAAATAGTTGTGAATAATTAGGACATATTTTTATTATATTAAAAATATCTAGGTAGCAATTTTTAAATTACTTTCATAATTGATAATATCAATGTTGCAATTTTTTAATGACTTTAATTATTGAGAGTAAGCATATAAATGAAAATACAGGATATATTTGGTAATATATCGATTTACAAATGTATCTTGCAATTTTCATTATTGCAAAATTCACCTAGCCATTTTCACAATTCAAAAATCCACTAAATCATTTAAATGAATAAGAATTGTAATGATCTAAATCTAAAACAATCTACAAAGTAAAATCCAACTACAAATATAATGTTATTAAAATTACTAACCTTGAAAACAAGTAGATATGAATTTTAGTACAATTTTCGGCAGCAAGTGGACACAATAATGGAGCAGAGACTCCTCTCTGTTACGCTCGATTGATCGGGGAGAAGGGATGGCAGGCATATAAGGGCGTATCACTCGGTTACGCCGAACCGGTAGTGATAAACTTACATTCTTGTGAGAAAATAAAATTAGGCGGGAAAATAAATATCACTGCCGGTTCTGGTTTAAAATCGGCAGTGGAAATCCCAATATCTCTGCCGGTTAAAACAAGAACCGGCAGTGATATATCACTCCGGTTTTATATATAAACCGGCAGTGATATGTAACATCCCAAAAATTACCTAATTATTATTTTATTGCTTAAATGTACATTTATGATTTTCTGGAATTTAATTGGATTTTTCTGGATTTATTTGAATTAATTTGAAATCAGGTTTATTGCCCTTTTATTCAAATCTATTTAAATCTGTGCAAAGTTAAAATAAAGTTTTGCCAAAAATATTTTATTTGAGACTAGGATGTCTCAAAGTATTTTGAGATTTTAAGGATTTTTCGTGATAATCTATTTGCCCAAAAGTGATTAAAGGAATTCCTGGAATTATTTTAATTAATAAAAACCAGAAATCTCTTTTGAACAGTAATGGGCCGAGCCCATGAACTGTGCGCGCGTCGGCCCATGTGTTGAGGTGCGCATCGCCAGCCTTTAATCTTGCATCGGGCGGTCAGAAGCAATCGCGCGTAAAACCAAACCCTAGCTCCAGTTGACCGTGGGATGGAAATCGGACGGTTAAGATTAAGCCGTACCGATTTAGGAAAGGAAAGATCGGGTTCGTTAGTTAGTTCGGGCGGATCTGATCCAGCCACGTCACCGCGAATCGCAGCCGTTCGTCCGTCATCGGAGGGTCCTCGTCTGTCATCTCCGTTTCGGACTCTTCCGCTGCGCCGCCGTGTCTCCGGTGGACTCGGAGTCCGTGTCCTGCGCTCGCACGCCCCTCCGTGCGCCTATTTAAGGAGCCGTCGGGTGCGTTGAGTTCCTCGTTCCACGCCGCATCAGAACCGCAAGGTTTTGTCGTCCAGAGCTCGCCGGAACGCCTCGTGGAGTGTCGTCGTCTTCATCGCCGGTGAGATTCGTTTCGGCGACGCCATTAGCAGCGAGAGAAGCTTCGGACCATCGGATCATCGCTCGACGTCCCAGATTCAGCCGCGTAGTCTCGGTGAGCAGTAAACCTCTGTTAAACGCTGTCAGATAGATCTAAAACCCTCGCTTGAGATCTTGCCGCGTGTGCTTTGGTCGGCAACCGTCCGATGGGATGCAGGTGCACAAGTTGCGCCGTCGCGCGCAACCAATCGGGAGCCGGCGTGTGTCGGGCTCAGCGGAGGCGCCATGGACCGAGTCCACCGTAGTCGCGCTCGCCGTGGACTCGATCTATGCACCGGACGCGTGTCGCGCTACGATTGGCTCGATCCGGTGGCGGCGTCATGCCGAGCGTCATGCTTGCGTCATAAATGTATTTTTCAATTGGAAAATAATCCGATTGGAAATTCGTGTTGATGACGTCATCATGAGGTCACGCTGACGTCATAAATCGCTTTTCGAATAAAAATAAATCTGTTAATTCCGAATTTCTAATTTCTGTATTTTGATGATTTATTTCAAACTTCAAAGGCTATATCTTTTGCATCGTAACTCGGTTTGAGTGATTCCAAGTTCTAAAATTTATAAAATTGAGATCTATTTAATGGTGAATTTTATTTGATTTTGGAGTTCAATTGCTCTCTGTTTTGGCATTTATTTGCTTTTCTTCTTCGGTACGCGTAGTCGTTGAATTGTGCGACGCTTCGGAGGAAGATCCAATAACTCAAGAGCAAGTTCCAGAACCAGACCAGGACCTATTCCAAGACAAGTTGTGCTTTGATCATGTTGAACCCATGTTTATAAAATTGCTATATTTGTTTTACCCTATTGCATATTATTTCAAGTGTACAATTGTATCAAATTAAATTGGGACTTAGCTATTATACCAATTTGATCTACACCCTACCTTGTCATTTGTATGCCATGATCCATTGTCACCCTAGATTGGTTAAATATAGTTGGTTAATAATTATAATCAACATTGGAGGATTAGTCCGTATTAGTTGCTTAGCCATGCCACATCATCACATGTATTGGAATCATTGATAATTAATCTTGATTAATGGAATATGGAACAATGTTATGAACTTGTGTGTCATGTGGGATCACACGATGAGATTGAGTTGTTGTGACGAGTCATGTCACGCAACGATGTTGAATTGTTGATGGCACGTGGTGCTTGGTAATCAACTTGGGTGATAATCACTTAGATTGGGGCAAGTGACAAGGGGCGAGTATGCCAAGGTGGGCCCGATAGGCAGAGGGTATGTGGATGTCTTGCTTTGATCATTCTAAGGACTTAACCTTGCAAGCCTTTGACCTGAGTCAATCATGCAACCACATGTCTGGTATGGGCCAGCCTAGCTGAGTAATTTGCAATGTCTTAATTTTGGTACTATCGTGGTCGGTGTGAGTTCCGAGTTATGGAGTAATTCACATGGCGCAAGAGGGGGCCCCGGTTATGGTTTCGGACCCACGGTGTTGAAACCTTAGCGGGTAGTATCCGGTTAAGCGAGCTTTGTAAAGGCTTTGTTATAATCACTCGCCTTGGTGGTGTTTGGTTGTATCGCGTGAGTAAAGTGCATAACCTCTGTAGAGTGTGAAACTATTGGATAGCCGTGCTCATGTATTGAGCAAAGCTCGGGAATTCTGATTAAGGGTTAGTTTAATTAATTGGACAACTTGATTGGGATGGCGGAATGCCATATGGAAGATGGAATTTGACTTAGGATTGGAAACTTGATTTACTTGAGAAATCTGAATTTATTTACTATTGTTATTTGTTTCTGATCTTTACAATCTATTTATTGTATTTGTTCATAAATCTTGCTTATTGCAAAATAGCCATGATGACCTATCCATTGGAATAAGCCTTACATATAGATACATAGAATTGCATTACATGCACAACTTGTTGAGTGCTTAAGTACTCACCCTTGCCAACAACAATAATCAACAGTTGAAGAATCTACACTGTGTTGGAAGAGGAAGTCAAGAGGACGCGAGTCATTAGGGTCCGAGCCTTGTCGGTTGCTGTGGTGAACTGATGAGCTATCTCGTTTTCTACTTTCCATTGCATAATTATTAGTTTATATTTTTCGGTTTTGCCTGCGTGGCTTAATAATGTAAGTTGGTCATAAGATCATACCTTTAGATATATCAATGAATGAACTATTATTCTATTATCGTTGAGTATGATGTGATATGTACCAATGTTGAGTGTGTGCACTAGCGTTGATCACGGGACTAGTGCGGTAAACCACGGTGGGTTGAATCGATGGATTCGGGTCCTTCTGAGGTGGTATCGAGCATCTTGTTGTAGGATTTTGCCCTAGATAGTATGAAGGTGTCTGTGTGAGTCCAAAACTATTTTCTAAAGAAAAATTTAAATTTGACTAATAAAACACTCTTGACTCATCTCATTCTCTACTTCTCGCCTTTGCTGAATTTACCGATTTACTTACCGTTTGGAGGAGAACTTATTCAAAGTTCTTGTGGAGCGGATCTTGATCGTTCCGACCTTCGAGTCGGTGGCGGCTACGCCATGGAGCTATGGAGAGTTCTTGAGATGCTTGGAGGCTTCTAAATGCGCTTTACCGTGGGCGGTTGGACCGTCAGCGGTACACCGAGGATTTATTTGCAAGTCGATTATCGCCGGGAGAATGATGAAGCAGCAGACCAATCAACATCTCCGCTAGAAGATTCTCGCACGAGGTTGCAATTCGGGAGGTTGCCCGACTTGCTCTTCGCCGTGTCTGCCGCGACTACGCCGGCGAGCTTCACGACTCGATGTTTCGACTTCACCCGGACGTTCAAGCGTCGGCCGAGCGGATCGTGGAGGGCGAGTGTGCCATCGCAACGCACCTTGCGGAGTTGCCCTTGCCGGGAGGATCATATGAGAGAGACTACTCGGGAGCTGGAGGCGTACGAGGCACTCGAGTGGCAGAGCAGAGCTTGAGGTGACCGTGCTTGACCATCGGGATGATCACCGAGGTGGGAGAGGCCCTAGAGGCGGTCGAGGACGAGTTGGGCGCGACCCAAGGAGCTCGGGAGCCACCGAGGAGGAGTCGGAGGAGGATCGGAGGGCGAGTGGGGCAGGAGGATCAATCTTAGAGTTGTGTTGAGACTCAAGTGTGAGTCGCGTCTTTAAGTTAGTCTTTACCTCTCAAGTTGGCGTTAAGATTTCGTGTTTAGTTTGCTTCTTTGTAATCTTTGAGTGTGCGGTATGTGTTGCAAAGCTTGTAGGCTTAAATAAGCGACCATACCAAGAATAAATAAAGAATTATTTCAGTTGGGTATAACCTATTTCCCGCTTTAGAAATTGTTACTTCTTATCTATGCTACATCTACCTTTCCTAACCCAAGAGGCAATCATCGGATGGTGAATACTCGAGGAATAACGGTGCCTCAGAAGTGGATCGCGCGAGCGACAACCCCAATGACGGAGGCAGCCCTCAACCACCGCTTGATGGACATGCGAGAATCTGGGAGCGTTTCTTGCCGCGCGAGACTCAACTAATGCAGACTATGATCACGGCAGATCGCAAGAGATGACCAACGCAAAGAACAACCAACAACAACCTGCAGCCCGAACAACCATGGTGGACCTCGATCTCATTCCAAGCTATCAGATTTTATGAGGACTCGCCACCAACTTTTCAGAAATGTGAACCCTTTGGAAGCCGATGGCGGCTTAGGATTATTGAAAAGAAGCTGCACATCACACAATGTGAAGGAAATGAGAAGGTGCTCTCGCCTCTCATCAAGCTGGAAGTAACCGTCGCAGAATGGTGGGAGAATTACTGTGCCGCTCATGGAGCCCCACAAGAGATCACACAGGAGGAGTTTACTAATGCTTTCGCCAATACCATGTCCCGGAGGGAATGATGGATCTTAAGAAGGAAGAGTTCAGGGCTCTGAAGCAAGGAGGCCAACCAGTGGCTGAGTACTTGAACAAATTTACCCAGTTAGCGCGCTATGCACCTGAAGACGTAGCGACAGATAAAGCTAGGCAGTCTCGTTTCATGAAGGGACTGAATTCGGGACTCTTGGTGGGGTGATTACCCACAATTTTCGGACTTTCGGAGCTAGTGAATAAGGCTTTGATCCTAGAGGATAAGCGCAAAGAGCTGGGCGAGAATCGTAAGCGCTTAATGACTAATCAGGGTGGACGTCCAAACCATCTACGTTTGAGGATGTCACCACATCAATTTGCTAGATTCCAACCACCAACCGTGAACAAGACATCAACCCCTGCACCTCGCCCTGCTAATCAGAACTTTCAGACACCAGCACAGGGCCACAGTGCACCAGGAGGGAATCAATAGTCTGCAGTGAAAAGATGCTATACATGCAATGAGCCAGGGCACTTTTCAAATAGGTGTCCACAGAAGGGAGGCATCACACCAGTTTGTTTCAACTTGGGAACAACACCTGCCAAGGCACCAGCTTCAGGAGGAAATCGTGCGCCAGGTCAAGCTGGAGCAACACCGCGGTCAACAGTGCGTGGAAGGATAAACCACATCACCGCGGATGGGGCTCAGGAAGCTACAGACGTCGTACTAGGTAAGTTCCTAGTTAACTCAGTACCTGCTACAGTTTTGTTTGATTCTGGAGCTTCGCATTCGTTTGTTTCTCAAAGTTTTGCAACCAAGAATGGATTTAAAGTGGTGAATCTTAAGTGTGTATTCTTAGTCCAAGCCCCAGGATCTGAGCTTAGATCTAGCCTTGGGTGTTTGGGAGCTAAGTTGCTTATGGATGGGATAGAGTTTCTAGCGAATCTTATCTTGATAAATGCGCAATCCCTAGACGTCATCCTTGGAATGGATTGGCTGTCTAAGCATAAGGCTGTTTTTGATTGTGGCCGAAGGATTGTAACATTGGAAGGCCCTAAAGGCAAAAAGGTAGAATTTCAAGCAACCACAGTTCGAGATGGGCAGTTAGTGGTCAACAGCGTGAAAGCCATCAGCATGGAAGATGTGCCAGTAGTCAGAGAATACCCGGACGTGTTTCCAGAAGATTTACCGGGACTGCCGCGGACCGCGACATCGAGTTCGTTATCGAGTTAGCAAGATGCAAAGACCGATATCAAAAAGACCATATCGGATGCCTACCAAGCGAGTTAGTGGAAATGAAAAAGCGATTGAGGCGCAGAGAAAGGTTTCATTAGACCTAGTTCATCACCGTGGGAGCCCGGTTTTGTTTGTTCGTAAGAAGGATGGAAGTCTCAGAATGTGCATCGATTATCGTGCACTTAATGAAGTAACGATCAAGAATAAGTATCCGTTGCCCAGGATCGACGACTTATTTGATCAATTAAGAGGAGCTGGAGTTTTCTCCAAGATAGATCTTCGTTCGGGATACCATCAGTTGAAGATCCGAGCGGAGGATGTGCCTAAGACTGCGTTTTCTACGCGATATGGACATTATGAGTTTACAGTCATGTCATTTGGATTGACAAATGCTCCTGCATATTTCATGAACATGATGAATAAGGTTTTCATGGAATATTTGGATAAGTTTGTTGTAGTCTTCATAGACGATATCTTGGTTTACTCGAAGACAGAGGAAGAACATGCAAGAACATCGAGGATGGTTTTGGAGAGGCTGCGAGAACATCAGCTGTATGCTAAGTTTAGCAAGTGCGAATTTTGGAAGGAGAAAGTGGAATTTCTTGGTCATGTAATGACTACTAAAGGAGTTGCAGTCGACCCAAGCAAAGTGGGCCTTGATGTTGCTTGGGAGCAACCGAAGTCATTACCCGAATCCGTAGTTTTACGGGAATGGCGGGATATTACCGTCGGTTCATAGAAGGATTCTCAACGATTGCTAAACCCCTTACGCGATTCTTGAGGAAAGAAAAGAAGTTTGCATGGGCGCTTGAGTGCGAGAAAAGTTTTATGGAGTTAAAGCGTTTAACAACAGACCCGTATTAGTCTTTGCGGATATGCGAATGGATTTGATATTTATTGCGATGCTTCAAAGCAAGGCTTGGGGTGCGTGTTAATGAAAGAAGGCAAAGTCGTTGCTTATGCGTCGAGACAGTTAAGACCGCATGAAGTGAATTATCCAACACATGATTTGGAGTTAGCTGCCGTAGTGCATGCTTTAAAGATATGGCGTCATTATCTCATAGGAAATAGATGTGAGATATATACGGACCATAAGAGCCTGAAATACATATTCACTCAAGCAGATCTGAATATGAGACAGCGAAGGTGGCTAGAGCTAATTAAGGATTATAACGTTGGAATTCATTATCATCCCGGAAAAGCTAATGTGGTAGCAGATGCTCTGAGCCGAAAGAGCCATAGCGCGAATACATTGACAATGGAAAATCAACCAGAACTATGCAAGGAATTTCAGAAGCTAAGGTTGAAAGTCATTCCGCAAGGAATGGTAGCTGCACTAGAGGTGAGGCCAACACTGGAGGATCAGATTAGAGAAGGTCAGAAAGATAACGATAAAATTTCTAATATCAAGGCTAAAAAGGAGGAAGGCCTAGCTGTGGATTTCACCCTGGACGAGCAAGGAACCATGTTCTTCAAAGGCCGAATTTGTGTGCCGGATAAAAAGGAACTAAAGCAATTGATTCTTGAGGAAGCTCACGATTCTAAGTACTCAATTCATCCAGGAAGTGCTAAAATGTACCAGGATTTGAAAGAGATTTTGGTGGCCTAATATGAGCGTGAAGTAGTGAGCATGTTGCTCTATGTGACGTATGTCGAGTAAAGGCCATGCATCAAAGACCATTGGTTTGTTGCAACCATTGAAAATTCCGGAATGGAAGTGGGAGGAAATCGGAATGGACTTTATCACCGGTTTACCTAAAACTCAGAGAGGTTACGATTCCATTTGGGTTATTGTGGATCGTCTAACCAAGGTCGCTCATTTTATCCCAGTAAAGACCACTTACTCGGGAGATCGTTTAGCAGAGTTGTACATGTCAAGGATTGTATGTTTGCATGGAGTGCCCAAGAAAATTGTGTCGGACAGAGGTACCCAATTCACCTCAAGGTTTTGGAACAAGTTGCATGAAGCAATGGGGACTCGTCGAATTTGATCTGACATATCACCCATAGGCGGATGGTCGATGAAAGAGTAAGTCGATTTTAGAGGATATGTTAAGAGCTTGTGCCTTAGCTTATGCTACGTCATGGGATAAATGTTTGCCATATCACGAGTTGATTATAATAATAGTTACCAAGCTAGCTTGCAGATGTCACCATTTGAGGCGTTGTATGGGCGTGCTTGTCGTACTCCATTAAATTGGAATGAAACAGAGGCGTTTGGTTTTGGGCGGATATTCTCGAGGAAGCGAAAATCAAGTCGCAATGATTAGAGAAAGGTTGAAGATAGCACAATCAAGGCAAAAGAGCTACGCGAGATAACCGTCGTTGAGATTTGAGTTTTGAGCCAGAAGATTATGTGTATCTCAGGGTTACCCCTCTTAAAGGCGTTAAAAGATTTCACGTTAAAGGGAAGCTTGCACCAAGATATATTGGTCCGTTCAAGATTACGAGCCGTCGAGGAGAGGTAGCGTATCGATTAGAATTGCCTCGATCCTTGGCGAGTGCATGATGTATTCCATGTGTCGCAGCTTAAGAAATGTCTCGAGTGCCAGCAGAGCAAATCCCGTTGGATGCAATAGAGCTGCAGGAAGATTTGACTTACAAAGAGCAACCGATCAGAATTTTGGATGTTATGGGCGCAAGACCGGAGCAAGTCTATTCGCTTTGCGAGTTCATGGAGCAATCATTCGAAAGTGAAGCCACTTGGGAGCGAGAAGAAGATTTGAAGTCGAATTCCCAAACCTATTCTCTAGTTAGCAGGAATCTCGGTCGAGATTACATTAAAGGAAGGTTTGTAACATCCCAAAAATTAGCTAAATATTATTTTATTGCTTAAATGTACATTTATGATTTTACGGAATTTAATTGGATTTTTGGATCTATTTGAATTAATTTGAAATCAAGTTTATTGCCCTTTTATTCAAATCTATTTAAATCTGTGCAAAGTTAAAATAAAGTTTTGCCAAAAATATTTTATTTGAGACTAGGATGTCTCAAAGTATTTTTGAGATTTTTAAGGATTTTCACGATAATCTATTTGCCCAAAGTGATTAAAGGAATTCTGGAATTATTTTAATTAATAAAACCAGAAATCTCTTTTGAGCGATAATGGGCCGAGCCCATGAGCTGTCTTGTGCGTCGGCCCATGTGTTGAGGTGCGCGCCGCGATACCTTTGATCTTGCATCGGGCGGTCAGAAGCAATCGCGCGTAAAACCAAACCCTAGCTCCAGATTGGCCGTCAGGATGGAAATCGGACGGTTAAGATTAAGCCGTACCGATTTAGGAAAGGAAAGATCGGGTTCGTTAGTTAGTTCGGGCGGATCTGATCCAGCCACGTCACCGCGAATCGCAGCCGTTCGTCCGTCATCGGAGGGTCCTCGTCTGTCGTCTCCGTTTCGGACTCTTCCGCCGCACCGCCGTGTCTCCGGTGGACTCGGAGTCCGTGTCCTGCGCTCGCACGCCCCTCCGTGCGCCTATTTAAGGAGCCGCCGAGTGCGTTGAGTTCCTCGTTCCACGCCGCATCAGAACCGCAAGGTTTCGTCGTCCAGAGCTCGCCGGAACGCCTCGTGGAGTGTCGTCGTCTTCATCGTCGGTGAGATTCGTTTCGGCGACGCCATTAGCAGCGGGAGAAGCTTCGGACCATCGGATCATCGCTCGACGTCCCAGATTCAGCCGCGTAGTCTCGGTGAGCAGTAAACCTCTATTAAACGCTGTCCGTTAGATCTAAAACCCTCGCTTGAGATCTTGCCGCGTGTGCTTCGGTCGGCAACCGTCCGACGGGATCTGGGTGCACCAGATTGCGCCGTCGCCACAACCAATCGGGAGCCGACGTGTGTCGGGCTCAGCAGCCGAGGCGCCATGGACCGAGTCCACCGTAGTCCCGCGCTGCGCCGTGGACTCAGTCTATGCACCCGGACGCGTGTCGCGCTCTGATTGGCTCAGTCCAGCGCTGACGTCATGCTTGCATCATAAATGTATTTTTTCAATTGGAAAATAATCCGATTGGAAATTCTGTGTTGATGACGTCATCATGAGGTCACGCTGACGTCATAAATCGCTTTTTCAGAATAAAAATAAATCTGTTAATTCCGAATTTCTAATTTCTGTATTTTCAGTATTTATTTCAAACTTCCAAAGGCTATATCTTTTGCATCGTAACTCGGATTTGAGTGATTCCAAGTTCTAAAAATTTATAAAATTGAGATCTATTTAATGGTGAATTTTATTTGATTTTTGGAGTTCAATTGCTCTCTGTTTTGGTATTTATTTGCTTTTCTTCTTCGGTACGCGTAGTCGTTGAATTGTGCGACGCTTCGGAGGAAGATCCAATAACTCAAGAGCAAGTTCCAGAACCAGACCAGGACCTATTCCAAGGCAAGTTGTGCTTTGATCATGTTGAACCCATGTTTATAAAATTGCTATATTTGTTTTACCGTATTGCATATTATTTCAAGTGTACAATTGTATCAAATTAAATTGGGACTTAGCTATTATACCAATTTGATCTACACTCTACCTTGTCATTTGTATGCCATGATCCATTGTCACCCTAGATTGGTTAAATATAGTTGGTTGATAATTATAATCAACATTGGAGGATTAGTCCGTATTAGTTGCTTAGCCATGCCACGTCACATGTATTGGAATCATTGATAATTAATCTTGATTAATGGAATATGGAACGATGAGATTGAGTTGTTGTGACGAGTCATGTCACGCAACGATGTTGAATTGTTGATGGCACGTGGTGCTTGGTAATCAACTTGGGTGATAATCACTTAGATTGGGGCAAGTGACAAGGGGCGAGTATGCCAAGGTGGGCCCGATAGGCAGAGGGTATGTGGATGTCTTACTTTGATCATTCTAAGGACTTAACCTTGCAAGCCTTTGACCTGAGTCAATCATGCAACCACATGTCTGGTATGGGCCAGCCTAGCTGAGTAATTTGCAATGTCTTAATTTTGGTACTATTGTGGTCGGTGTGAGTTCCCGAGTTATGGAGTAATTCACATGGCGCAAGAGGGGGGCCCTGGTTATGGTTTTCAGACCCACCAGTGTTGAAACCTTAGCGTGTAGTATCCGGTTAAGCCAGAGCTTTGTAAAGGCTTTGTTATAATCACTCGCCTTGGTGGTGTTTGGTTGTATCGCGTGGGTAAAGTGCATAACCTCTGCAGAGTGTGAAACTATTCGGATAGCCGTGCTCGCGGTATTGAGCAAAGCTCGGGAATTACAGTTAAGGGTTAGTTTAATTAATTGGACAACTTGATTGGGATGGCGGAATGCCATATGGAAGATGGAATTTGACTTAGGATTGGAAACTTGATTTACTTGAGAAATACTGAATTTATTTACTATTGTTATTTGTTTTACAGTCTTTACAATCTATTTATTGTATTTGTTCATTAATACTGCTTATTGCAAAATAGCCATCACAACCTATCCATTGGAATAAGCCTTACATATAGATACATAGAATTGCATTCTGTGCACAACTTGTTGAGTGCTTAAGTACTCACCCTTGCCAACAACAATAATCAACAGTTGAAGAATCTACACCTGTGTTGGAAGAGGAAGTCCAAGAGGACGCGAGTCATTAGGGTCCGAGCCTTGTCGGTTGCCTGTGGTGAACTGATGAGCTATCTACGTTTTCTACTTTCCGCTGCATAATTATTAGTTTATATTTTTCAGTTTTGCCCTGCGTGGCTTAATAATGTAAGTTGGTCATAAGATCATACCTTTAGATATATCAATGAATGAACTATTATTCTATTATCGTTGAGTATGATGTGATATGTACCAATGTTGAGCTGTGTGCACTAGCGTTGATCCTGGGACTAGTGCGGTAAACACAGTGAGTTCGAATAAGTGGATTCGGGTCCTTACATGATATGAGTTTATCACTGCCGGTTGTTTCTACGAACCGGCAGTGATAAGTCCACCCCGCCGGCTTAACTTTCGAACCGGTAGTGATATGTTCTCACTGCCGGCTCTGTCCTAACCGGCAGTGATGTGCCGGCAAAGATGTTCTGTTCTGTAGTAGTGAGGGACAGTAAATAAAGTCCGTTAACTCCCTGCCTGACTATTCAGGGCATGTTTGGGGGAATTTACAGGAACTTCACAACGATTTTGCATGAAACAGCGTAATTCCAGTAGAAGTTCCGTGTTTTAAGGGTCTATTTAGAACGCATGAGTCATTATCTCTTCTGCAGAAAATGATCTGATTCCTGTGAAATTCCTGCGTTCCAAACGGAAGTCCCTCCATAGGTGAGATCGATCGAGCTTAATTTGCACTTTATTTGAATCGTTGAATCCATCCAAAACGGACGGCCTTGATAAAACTCGACGCGGCCGATCTGATTGCACAGTAGTAGCACCTGCATGCGAGTAATTACTACCATTAGATGGTTGCAGTCAGTCAGCCATTGCGGAATTCTCACGGTGTCGAACTGTCTTCCGCTGGAGCCGCACATCAATTGCTTACTTGCTTTGCTTCCGGTCCCTGAAGCAAGCATGTGAATGTGATGTAGAGGCAGCGCATCACCAATTCACCACCACCATTCACCGGCTGCTAACTGCTGGTGAATTATTGCGTTTCATGACTGGCCTGTCACTTAGATCCAAACTTGCTGATGCTGCACAGCCTTCGTCCTGCCGCATGCAGCAGCCTGCAGCTTAGCTGTAGCATCGATCTCGAGTGGATTCCAGTTCTGGGTGGCTCCTGCAATCTTTTTTTTTGGGGGGGTTCTTGTATGGAATTGGGGATTCCATGTTCTATCTGACTCCCCTGTTGTTTCTTGAATCCTGCCTCACGATCCAGGGACCATGTACAGGCAGCAGCATGACACTGGTAAGGCTAGCAAATCTTTGGAGGGGTCCCAACAGTCTGGAGGACCGGAACAAGTGCATGATCACCTTAGTACTGAACTCGCACTTTGATAAGTGCATGTATTCACAGGTGGCAGGTGCACACATGAGAGATTTACAGGACAGGCACAGTGCAGATGCAAAAAACTGTCCATCCACATTGATCTAAAAAAAAAACTGTCCATCCAAGAGACAACCCAAAAAGGAGAAGTTTACTATATGTAATGTATATACGTGCCTGTAGTGTCTCTTCAGGCATCACATACAGCTAGCTAGCTAGTCATGACTCATCATGGTCTCTCTCATGGTTTCTGAAACTGTAATTTGGCCTATCTTTCTTTTTCCTACAATATACAAGGGCGGTACAACCACACCGTAAGCACAACGACATCCATGCATCCGCCAGCGCCATCGATCTTTCTCATCTTTCCATCTCATCTCTTTTTCACCCCTCCGTATCTGGCAGTATATATGCCTGTTTCGCTGGATTGCGCAGTCGCGGTATCCACCAAAACCTGCAGTACCCGGAGAAAAAGAAGGTTGTTTCAGTTCTGTCTCTGAACATCCACTCTGTCGATCACATCCAGCGCCTTGATCCTGTCGACGTCGGAGTCGACGACGGGTGCCACAGCGGGGGACCTCCTCGTCAGGGGTAAGAGCTTGCCGCTCCCCCGCGGCGGAGAATGGTTAATGCTCTTGCTCAGCCTGTCGTTCTTGTTCAACGCCGATTTGTTGCAGGTCGATAGCTCCTGGCTCTTGCTCTTCCCGGGAGAGCGTCGCCTCGTGTACACGTCCTGCAGCATCTCCCGGTCTTCTCTGGTGAGCACGGCTGCTGAGCTGACGGACATCGCCGAGACCGGCGAGGCACCGTGCCTCGGCTGCACTGGAGAACGGACAGGGGATCTGCTTGGTGACCGTGACCTGCCTCCTCCCAGGTTTGGCCTGCTGTAGCTGATGAGGCAGTGGAGCCACACCACCAGGTCCAGTATGCATTCTTCCGTCTTCTCTTTGTCTGCATGGTAGAGAGTCTCGATCTTGAGCACGTCGGGCTGGCCAGGTGCTTTCCGTGTCAGATCATTCCTGCGTAAATTTGTCAGCAACAAGGTCAGAATTCTTGCATTTGTTAGCAACAAGATGAGCAGAAGATGAGAGTCTCTAACCCTGTGTTCGCCCACTCGCCGACCCATCCAAATCCATGGTGTGCTCTGGTATAGCATGCAAGCAGGAATGAATGGTCTGGTTGAATCTGTTCTGTGTAGTTAAACAATCAAAATTTTGGTACCTGGACGTATTGTTAGCAACTGGGACAATCCATTGTAATGTTTTCTCCATTGAAGATCTGATTTGAATGATCGGAACCTACCACAGCAAAGAAAAAATTTAGAAAATGAATTCCAGGATGGAGGGTTGCCAATGTAGTTTATGGAGCGATATTGTTAAGCATGAAAATACCTCTTGAGTTTCTGAGCAGGTTTGTAATCTTGTTCTAAGAGCAGACTTGACATTTGGAGGCAGTCCTTGATAGAGCGCATCTCTTGTACTTTGTGGAGGAACAGAGCTTCGGGAAACCTTAGGTAGGTAACCAAAATCAGTCAGTGAACAGTCCCAAGACTGTTCGACAAATAATTTACTTGGAGATAAGACATTTCACTGAAAGTATGAACCACATGGTGTTCATTATTCGCATCATATGATATTTTAACTCCACAATTATACTTTTTCAGCACAACCTTATGATGGCCATAAAAACAACAGTTTCAAAAGAAACCTTTGCAGTTTCTAAACAGCATGGCAACCTAACCGGCTTTTCTAACCTTGCTCTGTCATGGCCTCATGCCATTGTCCTATAGGGCCATAACTTGGGACATTAGAGAATATACTTAAGCTTCTAGTTTCAACATAACCCACCTATTAAATCCTATGGAAAAACAAACATAGTTCACACAAAGTAGAGAACTTTACATCATGTAACATTTATTCTTAAGATGACGTATTCAATATAGATGCTATAGTAACAACTTCCAGAGGAGAAGAAAAAGATAGCAAAAGATATGTAAATAACCTGAAGAAACTTACAATATTGTCGATCTGTGAAATGATATTTGCATAGTGCAGCGAGAGGCCAGCCGACCCTAACGTCTGGTGGCTCTCTGAAGTTTCATTCGATTGTACAACTCTATCTACAAGAAATAATAAGAAAGGAAACATGTCCATAATAATCAGGTGGTAACCATGGTGAATTGATGAATCATAAGAATGGGCAACTAGGCATACCATAAGACCCAAAAGCATCTCGAATCTCAATATGTAAGAAGTGGACAATATCTACAAGCCTCTCCATGACCTATAATTAGAGGAAAAAATTGCATGATTCAAATTACCCATTAAACACGGATGACTGGAAAGTTGTCATTGTCTACATGCTTCATCTAATGCAAAAAAGATACAGTACGAATTACTTACATCTTCGAGTATCTTATACCAAAGAGACTTTTTCTTCAAATTCTGTACATACTTCCTTTGGGTCTTCAATTCTTGCCTTATAATCTGGATAGTGTCCCCTGCTCATTCATTGCACTCAATCATAAGTTCTACGAGGAAAAGACTACTGGCCTGGTTGTGAAATAGCATCTCAAGCTACAAGGGTGGGAGATATGGACGATAATAGATAAACCTACCTCTTTGAAATACAACTGATTTTTTCTCTTCCTCCAATTTTCGACAATAATCTTGCTCGAATCTATCTAAAGCGTGCAATTCATGGTAGAGATCCTATAAGCCGAAAACAATGAAATTGCAACTGAATCAGGAAAAGCTAGAATGGATAGTTAGACAGACGGCGAGGGGTTAAAAAATGCATAGCAAACAGATTGCACGATTGATGGAAACATTAGCAAACAGAAATATCACTGGATTTAGTTTTCCATTCAGTCAACAACTAAAGATGTACATATTTTTTGATAGGCTACTAAATACATATTTACGGTGTTTGCTAAATGATACTCGAGTGTTTTTTTTTTGGTGAGGACACAACTATTAGATGTTGCTTTGTGATCCATATTGTGCTTTATTATTTTTTTATGGTGAACAACATGAATAAGGGAATAATCAATTTGTTTACAGTTATCGGAAGCTGTAACATAATCTAATGACCCAGGATGTAATCTTGGGCATGAGGAGTAAAAATCCAATTTTTTTGGAATTTTTTCTTACAAATTGGATTTGTTTCGTACATTTATTTAAACGAACAAGTAGAGTATTTTTTTTTGTAGAGTTTTTGTTTGTTGTGTTCCTTATAGTCTATTTTGTTCCTCTTTTTTTTTACAAATTGTCACATTATTTTTTACATAATTTAATTTATGTAAAACTAGTACATAATTGATGTAAAAAGGCCATGTAGAAAAGAATATTATGTATTGGAGCATTCCTCAATGTATCCCATTACATGCTAATAACTCAAGAGCATACTAGAGGACAGAAGCAGACATGCATCCAATATTTAAAAAATTGAGTGCTCCTTGACAAAATAGTACTCGAATGAGAGGATAGGAGACAATTGATTTCATCCATTGGATCTAGATCTAAAGGCTCAAAATTTGAGTACTATTTAGCAAGAAAACACTCTTAAGTTCTCTCTAGACACCACCCATATTTATACTAATTTTGTCTCTCAATAATTAATAAAGCTCTCTTTCTCTCGCAAAGAAGAAGAAGAGAAAACATATTTACACTCACAGCTGTGTATCGAACCAGGGTCATCAATTGTTGCATCTCCGCTTTTGCTACTTCTTTTAAGTCTTGTTGGGGTGAAATCTCCGACTCTAGCCTGGAAACAAACACAAGAACAAATCTGAGTACGTCATACCCTGATATCAATTATTAAGGTATGTAAACAGTGATAACCTACTTGGAAAAATAGCGATCTAGGTTGTGCCACTGAGGATCTTTGCAACGGTTACCAAATCTGATCACCTCTCGTGAAAATACTCTCAGCTCTTGCCTGCGAAGAGGCAACCAGAATGTGAAATTTCCATTTTTTTTCTTTTGGAGCATGGAATTAAGTTAGAGCAGCCACATCAGCACATCTGCTAAACTATGACACAAAATCCACAAATATCAATGCATCTGTTTCAAACCTCTTGTCAGCTGCAGCAATCCTCATCAACTCATCCATATCGCTAGAAACCAGACGCTGTACGCCTTCTGACTGGAGGAGAGTCTCCTTCAAATATTTCAGGTTCTCTTTGGACAACGACTGCATGAGGCTCATGCCCTTCACTATTGTGTTTGCAACCTCGAATGCAAGAATCGATACTTTGTTTCCCTTTGTTGCCACCCCTGACACGAACCCGCCTCCGGGGCTCAGACTTGACATGCTGCTGCTTAGTGTGTCTAGAACCTCCACTGCTTTCCCAAGTCCAGAGGTGCTCGCTCTACCAAACACTGAGCCTTTGTCTGAAACCTGCAAAAGGAGAAAAACATAATGCAAGCTGCTGAAACAAGCTTCTTCAGAACTACAAAAATCATAGCTTAATAACATTGTATCTAGGAAAACCATGCCATGACTGACAATGGAAACCATGCTACCCTGTAAGAGCGCAATGCAATACAGCTTCTAGTCTCATCTAGACAATCCAATCAAGCTTAATAATGCACACTTACACAAGCTACTTAATTTGTCATCTCATCTGAAGAGCAATGTTTCCAATGCAAGAACAATGAAAATTTTAAGACTTGCCTTGCTCGCAGCGGCCTTGCCGGAGGTGCTTCGCCTGGACTTGCCGACCTTCCGCTTCTCCGACGGGGCACGGGCCAAATGCGACTCCTTGGAGGCCGAGCGGCGAGCCTGGCCGCTGGTGGACGGCCGGGAGCCCTTCTGGGAGAAGCGGAACGATTGATCGCTCAACCGATCGGGCTCCACGGCCTCCTCGACCGGAGCGGTCCTGTTCTTGCCCTGAACCTCGCCGACTCCCGGGAAGGTCTTGAACTCCTGCTCCACCACGAACCCCATGGCCCGGAACGAGAGCTCCGTCGGCGACCTGTCCCCGGGAATCCCCGCCGAGCACACGCCGCCCATGGCATCCAACGGTGACAATGCGCCAGCAAGTCAAATTGCCCAAGCCAAACACCTGCAAGTTGCAAATATTGACAGGAAATCCGCTCAATTCCAACACCTGCAAGATGCAAAATTAAATAGACGCCGCGCGCGAAGATCAAACCAGAGTGACCCCACGCAGGTCTTCACGTCCACGAGGCGGCAGAGACGACAACCAACCAACAAACGCAAGAGAAGACCACCAAGAAACCAACCAAGGGAAGGAGTCGCCCTCTTCAGCACCAAACGAGGGAAGACGAACAACTACACGACCCGTTTGAGTACCGATCGAGGGGAAGGAGACAAGGCCGCGAAAATTCTCCCGCCGATTGGTCAAGAAACCCGGCGCCAGAGGGGGATAAAAGATTAGATTTTTGAAGCAACCCAACCGCCCAAGAAACCGTACAAAACAGCACGAGACGAGGCGACGAGCGACGCAGAGCAACAGCACGAGCGCGACCCGCGGCGCGGCGACAGCCACCTCCCACCCGCGGCGTGATGGCGGTGGACGGATGGGCGGGGACGCGGGGTAGGAATCCTGTGCTTTTCGGTGGTTATCCCGATGTGGATTTGATCGGAGAAATGCTCGCGCTTGTGTTTGTTTGTTTTATTTTTGTTTAAAGAAAAGAAAAGGAGGGGAGGAATGGGCAAAGTCCACGGTTGGTACGAGCTTATTAAATGTACGGCCTGTCAGCCACCACTGGTGGAGGTTTGACTTTGCGGCTTTGTACAACTATCGTATTGGTTCAGTCAGCCGCTTTTACATGTTATCAACGGCCCATCGATACTCTCTCTCTCTACCTCTCTCTACCTCTCTTGCACTATGTTCCGCAACATTCGGTAGACTTGTGATAAATCAGGACAAAGATGTTTTGGTTTATCACATGCATGTAAAAAAGGTTATATATATAATTAATATGGTGTGCATATAGTGAGGTGACCTTATAGTCGAATTTATATTTATTAGGCCAAGTAATGTGCAAGCACTAAATAAGATAGCTAGAGCGGAATGAAAATAAACTATAGTAGAAACTCATCGACCCGCCAAATGCAATCGACTGGGGCTCAAATCCTAATATTCGGCCTCTTCACGTTACTCCTCCTCTAGAGCTGGTATTGATTCATCTTCTCCAACTGATTGATGATTATTGCAAGTGCGAGTATATGGAGTACTCAATAAGTTGTACATATAATGCAAGTATAATAATTATATGCAAGGCTTACACAAAGAATGACTGATATGGTTAATTTTGTCTAAAGCAGACTTTAGCATTTAATACGATAATATATTGAAAACTTAAGTAAAATAAATAACAGCAATAAATAAGTTATCCAGAGTTTTTTCAAGTTGGTACACAACCACCTTCTTAGTTTTGTTTTATAAAACTTAACTCTTTTGTGAAATTACCAAGCATGTCCTTAACCAGAGATATAACTATTCGAATAGTTTACACTCTACGGAAGTTATACGCTTTACCTACAAGATATAATCAATCTTATAATATCGATCATAACATGTTTCCTTTAACATAGGACTAAGAAGATCATAACAAAACCTTTCAAAATATTGCTCGACACTAACCCTTCTGATAAGTTTTGATCTCGCCATTCCACTCTCACATAGAGCAAAAAATGAGGAGGGACTCACCGTTAGACTATAAATGGTAAACGTCCAAGATGTGACGTCACTGTAGCACACCCCTCCTCCTGCCCCAAGCACACAACTTAGCTTAGCCTCCTAAGGTATCACGTGTCAAGATTCGATAACTTACTGAGTTTGGTATGTCATATTCCAAATATGTGGTTGTATGATTAGTCTAGTTCAATAGCTTACAAGGTTAAGTCCTTGATTGACCAAGGCAAGACTTTTGATCTACTACATTTGTTTACACAAAACTATCTTAATTGATGCACAGAATTATACCAGCCTAATTTTACACAGAACCACCAACACATAGCTTCTTGCCACTTGCCTAAGTGTAAATCATTTTCCACCACTGTTGATTATAGTGCAACACATGCCATCAACAATATATCATCGTGTGACAATACATGACACACCCTTTTAATAAACAAATTTCATAGTCATTTAGTCATATTTGAATTTGCAACTTCAAAATTATATCAATAACCCATTGTATGGCTAAGCGTACCAGACATGTTCCAAATTAACCCACGTTGGCTCTATTAATGACTAACTATTATTTATCCAACATAGGATGACAAATGATCATGATATAACAAATGACAGGGTAGACATAATTCAAATAGGTAGCATAACTAGTTCTTGAAATAATGAAACATTTGATAATTTGAACTAGAATACAATAATTTGAAACGAAATACATTGTAAAAGCTAGGTGCAATAAGATCAAAGCATAACTTACCTTGGAATAAGTCCTAGTCTAGATCTTGAAGTAGTTCTTCTCCTTTGAATACTCCCGTCATTTCAATGTCTACGCGAAATGAGAGACGAAAAGCAAATAAATAACAAATGGAGACAAAACAAAGCTCTAAAAAATAAAATAATTATATTAGAAGATAGGGCTCAATTTTAGATAAATTTAGAAACTTGAGCCAACTCAATCGGAGATCATGTGAAGGCAAACATGTTCTTGGAAGATTTATAAGACAAGAAAAGCCGGGAAAAAGATAGAGAAAAAAGAATATTCCCTTTAGATGGGACTAACATCCGAGATCGGGGAATATTTCAAAATATTTTTATTTTTCGATAATTTCAAAAATTACCAAGAGACTGACATATGGAACCCATATGTTATAGACTTGGTCCATAGTAGACCAAGTCCACCGAACCGGTCTAGAGTTAGCCTTACTAACGTAGGTGACGTGCTAAGTGACCTAGATGTGGTAGACACGATACATGACGTGACACTAACATGGCTTGGATCTCTGCAGCTGACTTGGTGCCACGCGACAACATGTGGGGCTTACGTGGGGCTGATCTGGCGACACGTCAGCAACAATGCTCTAGATCCTAGGGTTGATGGTGGACGTCGGCGCAACTCCGATGGCGACGGAAGTTCGCGACCGACGACGCGAGTGAACAACTTCTACTCTAACAACACTTAGCAGCGCAGTAGAGAAAGGGTTGATGGTGAACTTGATGGTGATGGCATGGAACCCAATGGTTGTTAGAGGAGACCAACAGTGAGCTCGAAGCAGCGTCACAGATAGGGTTACAGAAACTGAGGCGATGTTAAGGTAGATCTAGACACAGTAAAGATGATAGTGGCGACGATGAAGGCCAAGGCTCATCGACGGCGATAGAACACAACGACGGAGACCTTTGGGCTGGCTTTTATGGTGGCGGCGGAGTTCAATCTCCAAAACCGAGGCAACAGCTGCAGAATCGGAGGGCTAGGGTTAGGATTTCGGTGGTGGTGGACTTAGAGATGTGAACCTAAGGGTTGACAATTTGTTTTATAATGGAGGGTAGTGCGGATGTTGCGGAGTTTGGCATGGATACGACGGCCATGGTGATGGTGAAGTCTAGCTCGGAGATGAAGCACAATGCGCTGACATGTAGACCCAATTGTCATTGGCACAGCGCACGGAACGCGTGGGGCACACAAGCGAGACGCGGTGGCGAGCTAGGCCGGTGCGAGAGAAATGATGGCGATGGGCTGGGCTGGAGAGGAACGGGTCGAACGAAAGATAAATCGGCCCAAGAGCTTTTCCAGTATCGTAATTAATTTTTTTTAGAAAATACACAAAAAGCATAGGAGCACAAATAAAATATCAAATGTGTTCGAACAATTTCCAAAAAATCTAGAAATTATTTCCAAGCACAAAGAACTCAAATAAAATAATTTTGATACTTTTTGAAGTTGTATTAATCATATTAAATTATTTTTTATTTATTAAAGTTATATATTAAGCTTTTAATTAGCAATAAAATTAGTGAGAGTTTTTAGAGGCTAAACTACGCATAAGGTTTTTTTTAAAAGGGCAAAAATTAGGATGTACACTCACGGATTAACGGATCACATGTTAATTAAACTCCCGCTACTTTTCTTGTAAAAAACAAGAACAAAAGTATATATAGAGGCTGCCATGACGCAGAGCTACGACGCACAACTTAACACACATGTCAGCTATTCTTGTTCACATATCCTCAGTTACGTCTTGCGCTTACGTGGCGTTAGTTATTTAGTCCCTCACACATTTTGTTTTTGCAGATTTGGTCTCTTGCGAATAAATTTGTAAATTTGGTCTCGTACGAATAAATTTACAAAAATATCATCCTCCCTAACGGTGAAAGTAGCAGCAGGTAACACGTGTCATCTATCGTGTGTGTAATGTGGTAGTTGGCCGGGCCTGCTGCAACCTGCTGTGACATGGGCGGGAGCTTGATGCCGAGCTAGGACAACGCAGTAGGACAAGGTACCGTGGTACTTGAGCTCGATAGGTACCTACCACGATACCCGAGCTTGGCAAAAAAGGAAACTGTGGTGTTGACGACCTGCTACGGTAGAGGAGCACGTTAGGTGGCACGTGTTGCTTGTCGGTGCTTCCGTAGTCAGGAAGGTGATAGGTTTGTAATTTCCAGATTAAAAGGGCTAAAAATGAATAAAAAAAAGTGCGCAAGGAGATCGACTAGGGCAAAACTTCATTCGTCACCTCCTCCTAAGTCACTACTACTTCGAATTAGATGAGGGCATTGGGTTGGGCTTTTTGGAGCTGTCCTTGGCATGACATACACGACATGGTCCAAGACACGACACGACACCCATGCGCATGGGCCGTGCTGGGCACGATGGGCGGCACGGTAAGGCACGCCTCAAATGGTCGTGCTTGGGTCGGCACGTCACGCTAAAGGGCTAACAATACGACATAGGCATGGTATGGCTTTTGTACAAGTTTTATTTTATAGTTTTCGATAAAATATTATGAAAAGTTTGTTAGCAGAAGTGAAGCAAGAAGAACTGATTCAACGATGCAACAAGCATGAGACGGTTCGAATACTTTAAGCATGTGGAAGAAGCTAAAAGGCAATGCGTCTGGTTCTTCTTCTGAAATTTTGAATGAGTCACGATGGAATCTACGAGTAAAGATCAATTACTATCTCAACACCTTTTGCAGAGAATTAATAAAATTTAGTTTTTTTTGCTCTATATTTATGTTAACTGCCTTGGTTTTGTTCGTCTCCGATTTATTTCATCTCCTCACAACATTAGAAATAGAACCCAACACGACGCGTAAATCGAAGGCAGATCGGGCCGGCACTAACAGCAAGCATCCTACGGCCGCACGACACGATGTGCAGGTCTACTTGGAATCACTCGCCTCTTTTTGCCCTGTTGTCGTGTTGTTTGAGGCGGTCATCTCATCTACCTCAGGGCAGGCTCATAGAGTCGCTCTTGTATTTTTGAGACAAAATAGCTTGGTGTTTGAGTAGGAATGGAATGGAGATGTGTTAGTGTTAGGGCCAAGACAAGACGCAAGAGAAGGGACCTGACCTCGTTGCCGTTGCCTGCTCGGATGGAGATGGAGCGGAGCCGGAGCGGCCATAGATTTGCTTTCCCCCCACGACGACAGACAGCTAGCTAGCTACTCGCCCATCCCATCTGACTCCGAGTCGGGCTTGTACCCGTAGCCTGGTCAACATAAGTCTCCGCCCCTCCCCAATCCCAATCTCCTCCTATAATCGCTTCTAACCCTTCGCCGCCGCCGCGGGGAGGGGAGGCGAGGCGAGGCGAGGCGAGATGCGGGCCGCCTCCCGCCGATGGGTCAAGGAGTGGTTCGTCCCCCCAACCCCCCTCCTCCTCTCGAATTCTACTAATCTGCTGCTTCTCTTGGCTGGGAGCTCTGTTGGTTGGTTTCTGGTTCGTGTGATTTGGATCTGATCTCCCCTGTCCACGCTCCGTTCTCTCGCCTAGGGTTCCGCAGGACCTGCTCGTCGCCGGCGGCCCGTGCGCGCTCTACAAGTGGGTGCGAGGTACGTTCCCCTACGCGCCGCCGATCTTCTCTTCTCCTCGTGTGTTTCATATTTATGATCTGGGCTAGGCACCATGGTCAAAAACGGATATTTCCCCTGTGTATCGCATGCAAAAAAGTTAGAAAATTTTTGGAGGTAGAGTTTAACTTGTTTACTAACTAGTTCAAACTTCAAACTAGAGTCGCCTTTTTTTTGTGGTAGTTTGATTGTAGGTATGTGCCGATTATATATATAAATTAGCAAAGCATGCGATCTAAATTCGTTCAAAGTATTTGAATTTGAGTATTTTTTTTTGAAAGGTATGTATTTCATTTGAATTGTTATAGATGGGTATATATACCCTAAAACTGAAATTTTCGAAAAATATACCCGAATTTACCTTGAATTCGCTCATTCGAAATCATACTGCCGTCACACCGTGGTGTCCCATTATATATATATATATATATATATTTGTGTGTGCGTGATTAGTAGCATCATGGTGCTTTACGGCTGCGGCTTGCAACGACATTGGGGTGAGCTTATGGTTTCCGTTGCCTGAAATCCAGCAGACGTTTATTACAGGCTTTGGGCTTGTTAGGCACAAGCGCACACTAGCCTGTTGCGCGGTACAAGGATAGAATTGCTCCTACCTTTACCATGGGCTGCCTGTTTGCTTGTTGCCATCTGTTCTTGCCATTTGCTTGGTAATCATGTGCACTCCCTTGTAAGGAAGGATCCCATAAATGTACTGTGCGGCTGATATGACCAAACTAATAAACAACAAAAAGAATTATCTCTGTTTCTTGCATCAGATAATCGTGTGCCCTCTTTCTGATGTAGACGTAGTCTACTGCAATCTTTTTACTTTTCAAATGGAACAAACTGACAACTGACAGAGGGTTGTTAAGTGTCCGCTTAGTCCTTCAAGTCTTCAAAACCTAGAAGCCCATTTGGCTTAGAGTAATATTTTCAGTCGAAACAAATAGGAGTAAATTGAGGGTTTTTTCCACTTCTGTTCTTCGTTTACAACTTATTCCCGAACTATGTAGAGTTCTCATGCAATGCACCAATAAGGACAACTAATTGAATTTCCTTCTTGACTTTGTTTGTTTCATGATTTAGCCTTTTTATTTGGCTTATAATGTTTTTACCTTATTCCTGTACAGAGGATAGGTTGTCCGCTCTCAAAGCCAAGGACAAGGAACAAGGGGCAGAAGCTGCAAAGGCCGAACCAACCACTGAGGTTCTCTTCCTATGCAGCTACGATGGCTGCGGGAAAACCTTTGTTGATGCAGGGGCTCTTAGGAAACATGCTCATGTCCATGGGGAGAGGCAGTACGTCTGTCACTATGAGGGCTGTGGCAAGGTATTGTGTATTGCTTATTTTTTCTCGCCTATATCGCAGTCATTTTCCAGATTGCAGTGACATTTTTGTCTTTTAGCTGCTTAGCTAATATTTGTTGCTGAATCTGATTTTGCAGAAATTTTTAGATAGCTCTAAGTTGAAGAGGCATTTTCTTATTCATACTGGAGAAAAAAACTTTGTCTGCCCTCATGAAGGTTGTGGCAAGGTAATCAGCATGGTCTATCTATTGTATTTGTCATGCTTTTCTTGACTGCATTTTCTCTTTTTTAATCATGTATGATAATTTATATGTTTTCTCATAAATAGCAAGTTATCAAAAATATTTAATCATGGGGAAAGTGATTTGTCCTGAATATAGAAAAGATTGGTGCTTGGTTTCTATTTGAGTGCAACTGCTTCTCGGCTTAGAGCTTTGATCATTCAAGTATTTTTTATGCAATAAATGCATTATTCCATACGCCATATAAATTTCACATACACACTAATGAGAAAATTGCTAAAGGGCCATGGTAACTTATAGATATTTTGTATAATATATAGTTCCTCACTGTATCTGTAGATAACTACTCTGGAGGGAATATTCAGCGCATCCCTTTTGCAACCCAACATAGAAAAGCTTAATTTTTTTTCAAGAAATTCTAGAGGAAGGGATCAAGGGAGGAAGAAACTTTTCAAGAACAAACTCAACCCAGAGTGGTAGTACCAACAAGAGACAGACTTAATATGTAAAACTTTTTGAGAATTTATTTTGAAGTTTTTAGGATGCACTGGATATGCCCAACATTTCTAATTGGTGAAACGAATGCAGCCCCTTTTGCATTTCTTGGCAATTTGAGTTGTTAATGTGCTGGATCCTGTTTATTGCAGGCTTTCTCTTTGGATTTTAATTTAAAGGCACACATGAAAACACATTCTGCGGATAACTATCATTTGTGCAAGTACCCAGAATGTGGTCGAAAATTTACACAGGAATCTAAACTAAGGGCTCATATGAAGGCACAACATGAGAAGGTAAGATTTACGGATTTTTTTTGTGCAAATTGCCACTAATATAAGTTCTTATCCTCACTAGCATAGTTACCAGAAACTCGGTTCGTCCGAGTCACGGTATAGAATTCGGGTTCGCGGTTCGCCACTTTTTCTTTCAATTTCCACTGCAAGCGTCAACCCTGTACCCTAAACTGGTTTGGGTTCGATGAATCCGGTTCGCGATTCGCAGGGGTTCACAGCGAATCCGGTAACTATGCTCGCAAGACTAATATAAGTTGTCCTGCACTCCTACAGAATCCAGGCAGGCCTGCGGTGAACCGTAGTGCACTTGGTGATCACCCCCCTAACACAATGAAATCTTCGGCAACGCCACCAGCTCCCTCAGCTGAGCGCCCATATGTCTGCCCTTACAATGGTTGTGACAAGGCATACATCCATGAGTACAAGCTTAACCTCCATTTGAAGAAAGAGCATCCCGATCACTACCAGGACACTGGTGCTCAAGCTGCTTCTTCGAAGGGCACCATGTCGAAGAATTCCAAAAGAAGCAAGCCGACCCTCACCGCCAAGATGCCACCACCCAAGATCCCTAGGCGCAGAGGATACACAGCACCATCTCCAGCTGTCAATATCCCCGAGGAGCACCAGTGGCCAAGGAAAGTGCTGTACGAGGATGATAGCGAGGAGACCGAGGAAGAGGGAGATAATGTCGAAGAGGGGGGATGGAGATACAGAGCTGCCAGCAGCGACGACGAAGAGACTGAGGACGAAGAGTGAGCCGCCTGGTGACTTGCCTTTGGGCAGTTGTGCATATATAATTTATAAGCTTTGGGTTATAGTTTTGCATACCTGTACAATATTCAAATAAGGCCGATTAGTTAGGCAGGATAAAATGAGACTTTGGCCCCTACCTGCAGAATTAAGTAGGTGTCTCTTTGACCTAAAGGATAATAGATCATCCATTTTTTGCATCTATATGTCTACTGCTGTGTGTTACATACTCTACGAATGGTTGCCTGGTTGGATGACTTCTACCACGGTGCAGTGGCACACTGGTACGGGTAGGTGATAGCAGAGGCCTAGTTTTTTTAAGGATAATTTATACTATACCACTTTAAAGATTAACACTTTAGAAAATACCACTCGTTGTCTCAATGACATATAGCCCTCTGACTCACTTGTTATTAAGATAACGAGTGATATTTTCTGAAGTGTCAACGAATATAGTGGTATAATATGAATTGTCCTGTTTTTTATTATTATTTCTTTTTTGAGCAGAAAGCACAGGCCTAGATGATGATGTTCAGCAAAGTCTATTAGGCTGTCTCGGTCCATAACTTTGTGAACCAAAATGGGCTAGTGATTTCTGCTAGTCCAAGTCTAGGCCCATGTGTTCCCTTCTCGTTTTTATACTCATAAGTGATCCCAACGTGAAACAACGATTTCCTTTTATCTTGGAAAAAGTCGTTATAATATCTAATACTTTGCTCAAAAGCTAGCTGCCTGAACTATAAAATCATATATTTGACTATCTGAACTCTGTAATCTAATTTAAATAGCACTTTGACCTAGTTTCACATAGTAGTATTGCTCGTGCAGCATGATAAGTGAACGATTTTACCATATATGATGACACGTTAGACAAATTTAGATGAACAATAGGTAAGTCTCACATGGGATCGAAATAGAGAGGGGGAGCTATATGGACTAATAGCCATAAAAACCTGATTGGGAGCTCGGCGGGGAAGAAGTGAATGTGGGTCCACCTATCATTAACCTAACTTGGTCAATATGTTATCTTACATAGCAAAACCACTCATTCATTGCACCATACGAACAATACTACTATATAAAACCCGGTTAATGTGTTATTTGAATTGAATTGTAAAGTTTAAGAGGTTAAATAACTGGTTTTATAGTTTAAGTGTTGGATACTTTCAACCAAACATCGGGTTGTTATATTTGTTTTTATGCCGCCGTCGGTGAGAGGAACGTGGAGAAGTAACGAGGAAAAAAAAGATCGGAAGGCAAAGTGGGTCGCACTGCACTTTGCTTTTTGTTGACCCTTAATGCATTTTAAAGCTGCTTCGATTCTTTCCCAAGTGTTGACCTAAACAAAGGCGACGCGGCCATGCAGACAGAGGTGGGCACTGGATCGGGCTATTTTGGACCGGTCCGAGACACGCCCAGCCCAGCACGACTCACGGCCCGGCACGACACTGTTTCAAAAGGACCGGTCCGGTACGGTTGTCTGGGCCGTGCCGGGCCTGCCAATCGAGCACGATGGCGGTCCGGACCGGCACGACAGTATGGGTCGTGCTCGGGTCGACATGGCCCGAACGAGCCCGTTCGTGCCGGGGCATAGCACGTTCGACGGCGGCACGTTGGCCCGTGCAACACGCAGCAGGGCCCGTGGCAACGCTGGCGCAAGACGCGGTCGAACCCGCGACAATGTGCCGAGCTTCACCTCCCATGCCGCATCGCGTCGCCTCGACAAGTGAGTAGAGGAGGAGCTCGAGTGCTCGACCGTGCGGTGGGAGAGGAGAGGAGGCGCGGTGAGGTAGAGGCGGTGAGACAGGAGCGGGAAGACAAGGCGGAGGGAGGTGGAAGCCGGGCGGAGGGACTGAGGGAGGTGGGCCGTGGGAGTGGCTGGCTCGAGGGAAAAAGGGAGAGAGAGTATGCAGGGAGCCAAGGATAATACATGTGATAGTGTAATGTACTCATGCATACGAATGTGCATATATTGCCATTTAGTATGCACTAATCGATTCTTTATTTTTTGACTATATATATGTTTGTAACATGCACTGATCGATGTCTTCCATAATCTCCTACATCAATACCAACTAGGCTATACATTCATTGCATACCGTAGCACTATATACGCACACTACTACAAGCAACTTCGGGTCCTTTCCTCTCATCGCAATAGTGTAAATAAGGTGGACCTAGGCTTTAAGACGCACGCAAGCGAGCACGAAACGCAAATGGATCGTGCCTGGGCTCACCGAAGACGAGCCGGGCCAGCCCGGCACGGCACGACGGGCACGACGGGCCGTCGCGGCCCGGCACGGTTTAGGCCCGAAGCACGATGGACCGTGTCGGCCCGGCCCGGCCCGGCATGACGCCCACCTCTACATGCAGATATGCAACGCCAAACATGAGTGCAGGGAATAAAATATCGGTGAAATCTTAGATCTCCACCATGGACGAGATTCCAAATCTTGGATAAACGGAAAAAAAATCAAAACTTTTAAATGCTACAGTACTTTGAAAAATCTCGATGAGATTTTAGTGCTGCAGGCCGAAATCGCTACAAAACGTACCGTATTTGATGTTATTAATTCCGGATTTGAACCGGAATGAGGCGTAACTAAGTTGGTAGGCTCGCTTAGGCCTTACCATCGTAGACTTCGATAGGTCACTGCTGGTTCGATTCTGGCCGAAGGCAACCTTTTTTTTACCATTAACCATCCAACACTTATATAAGAGGGATATGCAATTATGACAACAAGTTGCCCTAGCTCGGCTGAAAGACCATGTGGAGGTCTACCTATTTTGTATAAGTATTTGACTAAAATTGAGTTTGGTATGCTCTAGTTTGAGTTTAATTTGAATTGGATTTTTAATTTTAAGCAATTTGAACTCTGTCTGTTTTTTCCGGTGCTACCGGCCATGATAGTGTGGTGCTACCGGCCGAGCGGTAGCACCGGATCCCAGAGCGGTGTGGAAAATCCCGAGAGAGTGTTTTTAGGGGATCAGGCAAGCTGGTGCTACCGGTCATGGCAGCCTAGTGCTACTGGCCGAGCGGGAGCACCAGACCGAATAGCCGGTGTGAAAATCCCAGAGAGCACCTCTTTTGGTTTTGGTGTGGGGCGGTGCTAGCGGCCGAGCGGTAGCACCGGCCCAAATGCTGGGTGTGGAAATTCCAAAGAGGGTCTTTTCTAGTTTGGGATGAAGGGCAGTGCTACCGGTTAGGGGCGGTAGCACCTGCCCTTATGAGCGTAAATATTCCCAAAATTATGATTTTGAGAGTTTAATTGTAAATCTTTTTGTACATTACTATGTGATGTGTTTCCTTATTTTTTATGGTTATAGGACGTCGGGTTTTGATCATGGTGAGGCGAAGGATGATCGAGACTAAGCGAGGAGCATCGGAGGTCCAGACGGTCGAGGAACGGATGAGATGCTAGGTAGAAACTACTTGGATCAATGAGGGCCGTCGGATCGCGGTCTAGTTGATAGGATAGCAGGTCTAGTTAGTGTACTTTGAAAACCGTGCAAGAAAACTCGGCTTGTGTGGAGGGTTTTGGGTTAGCCCTTGCATAGCTGTGAGTGGGTGAATCCTAGCCCTTGATAGTGTGCCTAGGGTTGAGGGACTCATTCAAGAGTGATAGGTGGCCCAAGAGTAGTATAAATAGGGAAGGAGGGGTGGTCTTCCTCCTCTTGAAGGTTTTAGAGGTTTTGTGCTCATTTGAGCTTTACCCATTTTGTTGTGAGACTTTGTAAACCTCCCTTTCAGAAATAAAAATCATTTTCTCTTATGCTTAAATTTAATTTACGCATTTAAATTCCGCACTTAAATTCTTGCAATTTACATTTATATAATTTGGATTTGCCTCCCCTCCTTCTACATACTTTTGGGTTTGACTCCTCTCCTTCTTAATGCTTTTGCTTCTTATGCCGAGGATGTTGATTGATGGATAAATCTTCTTCAGATCATATCCCAATCATCCAGACAATCCATGTTTGCGGAGTTTTTGGACTTGTGTTCTTACTTGCTGTGACATGTGGGAGGTCCTCCAAGGTCATCTTGATCATCAAAACCCCACGAGTAAGTCTTAGATCGAGTTCTTGAGTTTTTGCTCAAACTTGGTGTGTTCTTCCTTCACGGGTAAAAAGGTCAAAACTTTGGCGTCAATCCTTGTGATTGAAGGTTGGAATGAGTTCCTGACATCCTTAGAATCATATCTACCAAATTTCGTGAGTTTTTGTCCAACTGATCAAAAGATTCATCAAGATTTGCTTTTGAAGGTCGTGCTAGTTCTTCAGCTGTTCTTGAGCCCGGTGCTACCGCCCCTGGTGCGGTGCTACCAACCTCTGGTGCTACCGGTCTCCCAACGATAACACCGTCTATACAGAACAGCTAGTTCATTTCATTTGCTTCCTTTGAGTGTTTCTCTTTGAGGATTTGTTTGGAGTATTTTGAATGGGAGAAAATTTTATTTAGGATCGTTCACCCCCCTCTGATCGCCATCTCGATCCTTCATCGACTGGTAGAGAGCTTGGCTTGCATATAAGAGGTCTGGGGACCGAGTCTGACCGATTGCAATTTTTGAAAATGACATTCAAAATGTAAAAATAAAAAGGTGTGGACTGGAGGATTTGACCCAGGAAATTCTTCCTCCAAGAATGCTTCTGCTGACCTAATAGCAAGGCCAAAATTTTTAGCTAGTAATATCTGGGCATGCCTTCCTTTACCTACCAATATCTCCTATCAAGACAATAATCACCTTGATGATTAACATCATTCCTCAGATTGATCAAGTGGCACGTAGCTCAGATGGTAGAGATTTGGCTTAGCATTCGAGAGGTCCCGCTTTTGATCCCCTCATCTACAAAATTTTTTCTCAAATATTTTTTGAAGTTGAAGTGTTGATTCGAATCCGTGCCCACTCGGCCAAGAGCACTGGAACTTGCGACTTCAATCAACTAAGCAACCCTAATGTCTTGGTCTTCTGAGAGATCCAAGCCTAATTGAAGTAACCCAATCCAAACACTGTAAGGAGCCATTTTCACTACCAGAAACACTGTCAATTTTTTTAAAAAATTCTTCAGGCTTGATCATAATTTGAAAATTTTATGAGAATATTAACGATGCGTCGAGACCATCCACAAAAACTTTCAAATTTTTTTAACGTTGTTTGAACTATTTTTCATTCTGTTCAAATTTGCCGAGATTTCGGCAAATCTTGGCGAGATATCAGAAATCTCGGTTTAAAAAATTCTGGATTTGAATTTTACTTTTTGGATTTCGTACAGATTTCATTCAAAATAACGAGATTTCGTTGAAATTTTGAATTTCAGAGGGTGACAAGATGTGATCTGAAAACAAAATTTGAAACCTTGCAAGAAAATATTCCGAAAAATGCACAAAGTACCCCCGTTGCAAATTACTCTCACATTGCTGACACCTTTTCCATAAAATTGTATCAGCGTTCTTCTGTTCTACCCATCTGTAAATCTTGCTTCTTTTGGTTATTCTTGGGCGCTACCCACTTATTTGCTGGCAATCGACTACCATGAAGAAAACATGGAATATCCATGGGAGATAAGAAATGTTCACTTCATAATTTTTTAGGAAGAAGAAATGATTACAAAATAGGTTGGGAGCTGGCTTGTGGCCAGATGGCTAGACGCATCTAACCCATCAGGGTTCAAGTTATAGCCTTGGCACTGATGTTCACTAATTTTAGGAGTACACACATGTACATAAGTGGAAAGCACATGTCCATGCTTCGTAAGGCCTTTTGGTGTATTTGACAACTTCGTAGTGTGTGTAGAAGATGCGCACGCGTGTGTATAGATGGTGCAAGCGTGATGTGTGTTGAGTGTGTTCGTCTACCTAGTACTCTAACAATTTACGAAATATGCTAACTGCATTGGAGAACATACTCCCTCACGTCAAATTGTCTAGGTTCTTTTATATAAATTTTATTAAGTTTTATAAAATATATTACACTAGGAATTAGTGATCAAAGTTCTGTCTTAGCCTCTTAGAGACCATGCTGCTATCTAAAACATCACTCTTTTGTGAACCGGAAGGAGCTAAGATGCAAATGATCTGTTCAAACGAAAAAAATTAGCCAATTTCTACGTCTGACTCTTCTGCATTCTGTTGAGCATCTAGTTGATTTTGTTGTTGTCGACGATCGGGACCGTCGACCGCAGAGGAAAGAAAGGGGGAGCGAGGAGTCAGCTCGGGAGCAGGACCCGAGGTCGCGCTGGAGCAGGACCCGAGATCGCGCTCGTTCGGGGGCTCCAAGCGCCGCGGGGAAGTCGTCCCAAGAAAGGATGCTGGACGCGGGGTTTATACTGGTTCGAGCCCCCAAGGCCGGGTAATAGCTTTACTCGGTCACGCCCGGAGGCGAAGGGTGTATTAACAGCAATGTGGAAGAGTACAAAGACGGGGCCCGAGCAAGGAGGGGGCCACGCCGTTCTTCTTTTTTGGTGTTTCTGGTGTCGGGTGTTGCCCTTGTTTTTTTTGTTTATGTCGTCCTCTTGTTCTGTTCTGCCCCTTGTGGCTGAGACGACCTATTGCTTTTGTAGCCCCCGGGGCCCCTCGCTGCTTGGTCCCAAGGGCGATGTCAGGAACTCGTGGTGATTTGACGGAGGCTCTGAAGTCGTCGCTAGCCGTTGAGAGTCTGACGGGAGCTGTTGAGATCTTGACGGGAGCTGTTGAGCCCTAGTTCCCACGCAGGGGTAGGTAGGGTGCTGATTCCCACGCAAGGGAGAGTTTTACACAAGATAAAAATAGAAATGTTACAAACATTTTATAGATGCCCCTTTCCTTGGTGCCCGCTGAGGTGTCGAGGTCGAGGCTGAGACGTCGAGGTCGAGGGCGAGGAGTCGAGGTCGAGGCTGAGACGTCGAGGTCGAGGAGTCGAGGTCGAGGCTGAGACGTCGAGGTCGAGGGTGCCTGCCCCTGCGGTGGTGCCCGAGCCTGAGCTTGCTGACCCCGAGCCCGACCATCGAGGGGGGCATCACCTAGGTCGGGGATGAGCCCCTTGGTCTGTGGAAACCCGCCACGAGGCCGGGGGATGCTTACACGTGGCGAAGGTACTGATCCCGACAGCTAGCCCCTGAGGCTTAAGTGACGGCCCGAAAGCTCGGGGCGGCCTTGAGTCTTATTGTCTTTTGGGAAGGGATCGATCTTTTGGCCGAGCACGGCAGCCCCCGAGGCCGACCTTAGGCGTCGAAAATCCTCCAAGGCCATCTATCGTGGTCGCCCCGAAAATGCCCTTTCGTCCTTGCGGCATTAACTTGTTGATAGCTTCTAGGAGGTGTCTGATTTTCGCCGCCTTGAATTCCCGCGGGGGATTCGAGGGGGCGGCCCGTAACGCCTTGCGTCCTGATGCGACGGGCGGCGGACACGGGAAGCAATGCCCGGATCCTCGGGGGGATTCGAGGAGGCGTGACCGTGGCGCTTCACGTTCTCTGCCCAAAAATCTTGGCGTGCCTTTTGATGAGTAATTGACGCTAGCTATCAGAGATCGTGAGCCTTTAAAAACTCGAAGCTGCATACCTCTGAAGTCCTTCACCCTCACGCTGTGTTTTTAGCCTTTTTGCTTGTTGCCCTTTTCTCTCCCCAATCCGTCTTGATCTCTCCGAGTGCCATGGCCAAGTTCGGGAAAAGCATCTTGACCACCGAGAGGATGAGGGAGCTCGAGTCGCTGGGACTCCTGGATCCAACGACCTGGCGACTTCCGGCGGCCGGATAGGTCGAGCCGCACCCTCGAGAGGGCGAGATCGTGAGCACAGAGCAGTATACGCTCTTCGGGCTACGGACTCCTGAGAGCGGCTTCTTGGCTGCTGTTCTCGCGCAATGCGAGATTGAGCTCGTCAATCTGGTGCCGAACTCTATCCACCCTCTCTCTATCTTTTCGCATCTTTGCGAGGGGTTCCTTGGAATCCTTCCCACCCCTCTCTCTTTTTCCGCTTCTATTCCTTGTTCCGCACTTCAAAGGACCCTGTCGTCGGGTGCCTTTATTTCTGGCTACGGACCGAGCTTCCCTGCACCTTTCTTCAAGTCCCGACCCGGGACTCCCTCGGGCCATGGACAGAGAGGTGGTTTTACTTGAAGAAGGGCGAGGGGGGCGAGCTCGCGTACAACGGCATCGCCATGGACAGCAAGCACGAGACCCCAGAGCCTGAGGATTCGGCGGCCGATCAGGAGGCCGTCGCCATGATCCACATTTGCGCGACGCGCGGCCTGACCGGTCAGGCCGTGGTCGCAGACTGTCTTCGGGCTCGGGTGTCCCCTCTGCGGAAGAGGGTGTACCCGTTCTTCGAGGTCCGAGAGAGGGACGATCCTACTCGGGAAAGTGCTAAATGTAAGCTTCTTTCGACCTTGTCCTTTGCTGAGCTCCCGCCCCCCATCTCATTCTGTCTTCCTGCAGCCCCGGTGGAGTCGTGGGTGGCAGCGCGTATGCAAGAGGCATTCGGGAAGGTGGCCCACACCTACTCCCTCGATGATCCCGTCCCCAAGAACATCTTGAGGCGGCGCAGCGAGGTAATCTTCTTCTCATTCTTCTGTTGGTCCCCTTTTGGGTTCGGGCATTCTTTGACCGTGTCGAGTCTTGCAGGAGAGCAGGAGCTACTGGAAACGGCGAGGCGCCTGTTGCCGTTGCCCGGGCTGGGTAAGGGCAAGAAGACCACCAAGAGGCCCGCTCCGGACGCCCCGAGTCAGGCCGCCAAGAAGCCCCACGTCGAGTGGGGCGACCGTGCGATGGTAAGTCGCCTCTGCCGAGTCCGAGGACGCCAGGTTCGACCTGGTTCTCGTCGTTTTTCCATGTGTTTTTCTTTTTTGACCTTTCTTTCTTCTTTCTACAGCAAGAGCGGGCAACGGCCATGGTCGCGCCGTTGAGCCCTCGCCCGGCGCCGCAGGTGCAGGGCGCTCAGGGGGAGGACACTCCCCCAGCTGCTGTGGGCGTGGCGTCTCGTGCCACGCCCCCACCACCCAAGAGGCGGAGGCTCGTCACGCAGGTATTCTTCATGTCTCCCCTTTCCCTTTCCCTTTAGCTTGGGAGCATAGGTCTTCTTCCCCCTTTCGAGTCTTAGGGGTCTTTTTCGTCATAGATTTTGACTGTTGTTCAGGGCGAGTTTGAGGACGAGGAAGAGGACGCAGGGGACTATCTCCTGGTCCCCCGGCCAAGGCCGCAGCATCCTCGGCCTGTCACGATGCCCTCAGAGGGCGACTCAGCCGGGGCGGCCAGCCAGGGGGCCGTCGGGGCGCCCGCGGAGGGAAGCCCAGGCGAGTCTCCCAACCACGGAGCCCCCGAGCCGGCTACTGCCTCGGCGGGCCGTAGGCGAGGTCGACACTGTCGGGGGGACAGCAAGGGTCGACGCCATCGAGCCCGACGCAGCTGAGGTCGGGACGGTGCCTGCAAGCGTCGACGAGCACGGCGGGGCATCAGCTATGGCGCCACCTCCCTCTTTGCTATTGTTTTGCTTTTGGGCTTCGGTCGACTAAGTAACTCTGTTTTCTCTAGTAGGCTCGGCCCCACCCGCGCCGCTCCGCGCTTCGTACGAGGCGATTCGGGACGACGCCCCTGTCGACGTCATCAACCCAGCACCGAAGGGGGCTGCAGAGGGTAGCGGGTCATCTCTGCGCTCCGCCTACGCGAGGCTCGAAGCGCAACTCGAAGGGGTTAGTTGATTTTGAGCTCGTCTTTCTTCTCTTTGGTTCGCTTTATGTCCGCAAAGCCGTTTGTGATGTTTCTCGTGGCTTCTCAGGGCTTGGAGCAGGTCGTTCAAGGGCTTGAGACCCTGCGCGACCATGCCATCAGCTTCCGGGCACTGTGCTCCTTGGTCGAGGGACGCGAGGAGTACATCCTCGGCCTCAAGGAGAGCATAGCGCGGATGGAGAAGGAGGTCGAACAGCTGAAGGCCGAGCATGCCGTCGAGCTTTCGAGGGCAGTCGAAGCCGAGCAGAAGTGGTCAGCCGAATCCCTCGCGAACATCCGTGAGAAGGCCGATAATGCCCTCGCGGGTGATCGTGCGAAGGCCGCGAAGATCGTCAAAGCTGCCCGCGCGGAGGCGGAAGCGCTTCGCAAAGAGGTTGCGGAGCTCCCTGCTGCTCCCTCGAAGGCTTCGGCTGACGTCGAGGCGAAGATGGCCGAGCTCGAGGAAAAGCTGGGGCGAGCGACCCGGGCGAGGAAGAATGCCCTGGCTCAGCTTCAGGAGGAGCGAAGCCGGGTTGCCAACGCCGAGGCCGAGGCGCTGGCCCTGAGGGCGAGAGTTGCTACCCTCGAGTAGGATAAGCTCGCCCGGGAGATGGCTGACCTATAGATAGGTTAGTCGGATAGGAAAAAAGGGCAAGGGGACTCGAGCCCTATGTAAAAGTTGATCGTGTAAATTTTATCTTTTGAAGAAATGAAACTCCCTTTGTGATCACAGTTGTATGCGTCTTTTTGATACTTGGTTGGTAGTCTTGCTTCGAGAGTGAATAGCATCTCATTTTGTTCGAGACTGCTTGAGACTTAGTCAGAAAAGTCTAGTTTGAGGTCGAATGTCGTTTGCTCGAGATTTAGGCAAAACCCTGCTCGAGGCCGAAAGATGTCCGCTCGAGACTTAGCCAGAAACCTTGTTCGAGGCTGAAAGATATCCGCTCGAGACTTAGCCAGAAACCTTACTCGAGGCTGAAGGACACCTGCTCGAGACTTAGCCAGGGACCTTGCTCGAGACCTGAAGATGCCTGCTCGAGACTTTAGCCAGGAACCTTGCTCCGGTGCACAGCGCTGGACGTTATGGCTCGAGGTCCGACCAGTATTCCTGACCTGAAAAGAGGAAGACCCGCGACAAGATTAGGTTGTCGGGTGCACCTTTGATCGGGGGCAAACCTTATCGTGGCGTTGGGTCGAGATGACCAAGCCTGTGATTTAGAACATCCCCGGAGGAATTTACCATAAAAACACTCGACGGGGGAAATAATTATCAAAATCACTTGACGGGGGAATGGGTCGACCCCGGAGGATACTTTTTAGAAACCTGCGACCTCCGAGCCTGGGAGTACTTCAGGCTCGGTGTTAGGTCGAAATAGTTGAGCTCGGGGGCTCCCTCTGCGTGGAGGCCTCCCATTAGAATCACTTAACGGGGGAATAGAGCAACCCTGGAGGATATTTTTAGAAACCCGCGACCTCCGAGCCTGGGAATACTTCAGGCTCGGTGTTAGGTCGAAATGGCCGAGCCCGGGGGCTCCCTCTACGGGGAGGCCTCCCATTAGAATCAATCGACGGGAATAGTGCAACCCCGGAGGATATTTTTAGAAACCCGCGACCTTCGAGCCTAGGAGTACTTCAGGCTTGGTGTTAGGTCAAAATGGCCGAGCCCATGTCCGGGCTAGCCTAGAGTTGGGGCGTCGGGTCGAGGCAGCCGAACTTGGGAATGCATCAAGTCCGGGGCTTCCTCGAGGGCGGTCTCTGATTCAAGCCTACAGTAGGGGAATAGCCAGCTTTCTGCGATTCAGATCGTCTTACTGCGAGAGTCCATGTCCGCCGAGCCCGGGAATCATCATCAGGCTCGGGGTGCCCCCTAAGGACAGCCTCCGGGTTGGCTGGTCGGGGGGATGGTCGGCTTACCCCGATAAAGATCGATTTACGGCGACCGGGACATCCCCGAGGCGAACCCAGAAACCGCGACCCGAGGCCAAGGCACGCAGGGTGCAAAAAGAAAAACATTCGCAGATATAGATACTAAGAAAAGCAATCCCCAGGGCACCCCGAGGTCCGGGAGTTCTTGACGTGATCTCAGGTCCAAGCTCTGCTACAGGGGGGAGCCGAGATGCGATAAGAATTGGCTTACAGCTGGCTGCGACCCCCTGGGGGTGATCCCTGAGGTCACGTCTCGTGCCCGCGCCGCTCGCGGTGGGGGATACATAAATGCTGGTAAGTAACGAAAGAGAATTCGCGGGAAGGATGTTAGGTCGGGCCCCGAGCGTGGGTTGCTTACCAGGCGGAACCCTTGGCTCGTGGCTCGACGTAGGGGAGCGGTCAACTTACCGCGGCGAAGGCTGCTTTTCCAGACTTTATTCTCAGAAGACGGGCCTTGAGAACGCGATCCGGCGTCGCGTCCCCTGGAACGCAAGAGGGGCGTTAGCATAGGTAGAAAAAGAACCTTTATGCCGGACCCGACCAAGCGGTGCGCGGGCGCGGATCGCGCTCGAGATGGTGATTACCCGATCGCGGGAGAGCAAGCCGCGCGTTGCGTGCACAAAGATAAAACATGCTTAAAAAAACAAAAGGTCAGACTGGCCCCTTAGCTCGAAACGCTTACCAGCGGCGATCTCGGGCACGGGCCCTACTATGGGGGAACGATCGGCTTACTGCGACGAGAGTCGGCTTACCGCAGACTCGGCCCCCTGAGGCGTGCCTCAAGACCGCGATTTCGTTCGAGCAAAAAGGAGAGGGGGGCCAGGCCGGATCGTATCCCGAGGTCGAGGAGTTCACGGGTGTGACCGCCAGGCCAGACCCTGCTATGGAGGAGAGCCGTGACGCGATGAGAATCGGCTTACAGCCGGCTCGACTTCCTCCGGGGGCGAACCCTCGGATCACAACCCGGACACTCGCTCGCTCGGAGTACGAAGAGATATATAAAAAGGACGCAATCATGAATGGTAAATTAAAAGCATTTTATCATGAAAGCGAGAGGCAGAGTTCAAACATAGAACTTTCGAAGCTGGTCAATGTTCCATGAGTTCGCGAGCTCTCGTCCATCGGGCATGGCCAGCCGGTAGGCACCCATCTGGCCTGCTGAGACGACGCGATAGGGGCCCTCCCACAGCGGGGATAATTTGTTGTTGCCGGACCGGTCCTGAATTCGCTTTAGGACCAAGTCCCCAACAAGGAGTCCTCTGGGTCGCACCGATCGGGAGGTGTGCCTGCGAAGCGTTTGTAGGTAATGTGCTGACCGTAGCAGAGCATGGCATCTTACCTCCTCCGCCAGAGCGAGGTCGAGGGACCGCTCTTGCTCGAGGTCGACTTGGTCGACAGAGCGGACCCTGGCGGAGCCCAGCGTGACCTCGGGGGGTAGAACGGCTTCGGAACCAAAGACGAGCCGAAAGGGGGTAGACCCTGTTGCCCGGCTCGGCGTGGTTTGGATAGACCAGAGGACGGTGGGAAGCTCGTCCACCCAGCCCCGGCCTCGACGCTCGAGTTCGTCGAAAACTCGCTTCTTGACGCCCTGGACGATCTGCCCGTTGGCACGCTCGACCGCCCCGTTGCTCTGCGGGTGGCCTACCGAGGCGTAGCATACCTTGGTTCCCCTGTCTTCGCAGTATTCTTGGAATAGTTCGCTGGTGAACTGCGTCCCGTTGTCGGTAATGATCCTGCAAGGGACCCCATACCTTGAGACTATAAATGAGCTGAGAACCTCACCGCGGCTTGGGCCGTGATGGCTGAGGCCGGTTCGGCTTCAACCCATTTTGTGAAGGTGTCGATGGCGACGAATATGAACTTCTTCCCCCCGACCGCCCGTGGGAAGGGGTCGAGGATGTCAAGGCCCCAGGTCAAGAACGGCCAGGCGAGGGGGATGGTCTGGAGGGCGTAAGCCGGCTGGCGAGCCTTCTGGGCATGGAACTGGCAGGCTCGACAGGCGCGGATGATGTCCCGCGCATCTTGGAGCGCCGTCGGCCAGTAGAAGCCCATCCGGAATGCCTTCCCAACCATGATCCTGAAAGAAGAGTGAGCGCCGCAGAGGCCCGAATGGATGTCGTTAAGCAAGTATTTACCTTCCTCCGGGGTGACGCACTTGGAGAGGACACCTGTGGTGCCCGCGATCTGATTGCTGTTGACGAGCCCGTGACGAGCTCGCCTGGCGCCGAGCTCTTGCCCTCGGTGGATCGGGCGGGAGCTCGCCGAGGTTGAGGAACTTGACGATCGGATCCATCCATGATGGAACGCTCTCAAGGAAGGCCACCGAGTCTTCCGGCTGTCGACTGTCGGGGTCGGCAGGGTCTCGAGGACGACATCTGACGGAATCTCGTCGTCGGATGACCCGAGCTTGGATAGCAGATCCGCGCCAGAGTTGTCCTTCCTGGGAACGTATCTGACCTCGAGGTTTTTGAACCATTTCTCTATCTTGCGTACCTCAGCGAGGTACTTGGCCATTGATGGCTCTGAGCATTGGTAGTCTTTGTTGTATTGGTTGACGACAAGTTGAGAGTCTCCCCTTACGACCAACCGGCGCACGCCCAGTGATTTGCATGCCTGAAGGCCAGCCAAGAGGGCTTCGTACTCCGCGATATTGTTGGTCGCGGAAAGCCGAAGCAAATTACGTACTTCAGATGATCCCCCTGAGGGGTGATGATGAGGACGCCAGCCCCCGAGCGCTTAAACGACCTCGAGCCGTCGAAGAACATGGTCCAGGGACCCTTTTCCTTAGCCTCGGGTTCGGGGGCAGGCTCAGCCGTCTGCTCGACCACAAAGTCGGTAAGTACCTGCGACTTGACGGTGGAGCCACGAATCGAATATCGAATTCGACTAACTCTATGGCCCATTTGGCGATGCGGTCACCTGCCTCCGTGTTCCTTAAGATCTCTCCGAGCAGAAACCCACTCGGGACGACCACGACGTGCGCCTGAAAGTAATGCCGGAGCTTACGCGAGGCCATGAAGAGGGCATAGAGCAGCTTCTAGACCTGGGGGTAGCGCTCCTTTGGCCCATGGAGCACTTCGCTGACGTAGTAGATCGGTTGCTGCCGACCATCACGCCGCGGCCAGAGGGCAGCGACGCTCGCACCGCGGCCGCCGTAGAGTAAAGAATGGCTACCACTCGGGTGCAGGGTCGTGAGCAGCGGGCGGCTGGAGAGGTATGATTTCAGCTCATCGAAGGACCTCTGGGCTTCTGGGGTCCATTCAAAACCATGATGCTAGCGCAAGGCTTTGAAGAACGGCAGCCCGCGCTCCCCGAGCCTTGAGATGAAACGACTGAGGGCGGCTACACGGCCGGCGAGGCATTGAACCTACTTTGCAAATGCTGGGGTGGCCATCTTCTCGATCGCTTCGATCTTTTCTGGGTTCGGGCCCACGCCCGAGCCCCCGATCATGTAGCCGAGTACCTTCCCCGAGGTTGCGCCGAAGACGCATTTCTCGGGGTTGAGCTTGACTCCATGCTTGTTCAAGTTGGCAAAGGTCTTCGCAAGGTCGTCGACGTGGTCGGTTTTAGAGGAGCTCTTGACGATGATGTCATCAACGTAGACCTCAAGATTTCGCCCGATTTGAGGGTCGAAGGTCCGGGACATCAGCCGCTGGAATGTCGCCCCGGCGTTGCGGAGGCCGAACGACATAGTGGTGAAGCAGAATGTGCCGAACGGCGTGATGAAGGCTGTCTTGTCCTCGTCGCCCGCCGCGAGCTTGACCTGGTGGTAGCCGGAGTGGGCGTCGAGGAAACTCAGCATCTTGGCGTTGGCGGTAGAGTCCACGATCTGGTCTATACGGGGAAGAGGGAAGTTATCCTTCGAGCACGCCGAATTCAAACCCGTGTGGTCGACAAATCCTCCACTTTTCGCCCTTCTTTTGTACAATTACGGGGTTGGCCAACCATTCGAAGTAATCGACTTCACGAACGAAGCCGGCCTTTAGGAGCTTGTCGAGATGCTCCCTGATTATCGCTACCTTTTCAGGGGAGAAGCGTCGTAACTTCTGGCGCACGGGCCTGCACCCAGGCCTCGTTTGCAATTTGTGCTCGATCACCTCCCTTGGGACCTCGGGCATGTCTGCCGGCTCCCATGCGAATATGCTTTTGTTGCTGCGGAGGAAGGTGACGAGCTCGAGCTCCTATTTTGGGTCGAGCTGGGCTGCGAGATGGACACATTTGCCCGGGTCCTCCTCCTCGAGCCGCACAGTCTTGGTCGGGCCGCCGGGCTGGATCACTGCCTTCCGGCGGGCTTCCTTCCGTACAGCCTCGGGGTCCCGCTGAGGGAGCATGCCCGCGAGCTCAAGGGCCTTTTCCTCACACATTCGCCCAGGGAGCTTCATGCAACGGTGGCCGCAATGGCTCGTCGCCATAAACTTGGTCAAAGCCGGCCGCCCGAGGATGGCGTTGTAGGGGAGATCGCCGTTACGACCTCGAAGGTGACCAGCTCGGTGCGAAAGTTCGCCGAGTCGCCAAAGGTGACGGGCAGGACCACCTGCCCGAGCGGAGTGGTCGAGCTCTCCAGCACGATGCCAAAGAAGGGAACCGCTATGCTCCTGATCTTGGACCGGGGAATCTGCATTCGGTCCAGCGTGCTGGCCAAGAGCAGGTTGAGGGAACTCCCTCCATCAACCATAACCCTCCCGACCACGATGTTGCTTATGGTCGGGGCGACGACCAAGGCGGTCTTAAAGTCCTTGAACATCCCCTAGGGGGCGTCGCCCTGGGAGAAGGTGATCGGAACGCCAGCCCATTTGCAAGGCTGGTCGGCAGGCTTACCGGCCAAAGCTTGGTACACAGTGCGCGCGACGCTTTTGAGCTCGCGCTGGGATTGGTATGCAGACGAACCGCCGAAGATTATATCAACGCGACGGTCGCCCTGCTGGAACTCTAGGTCGGGGCCCTCTGGCCCCTCATGGGCGACGCCTTCGTTGGGCAACTCGCCCTCCTTCGAGAGCTTGGGCATCTCCCCACGCTCGTCGTAGAAGGCGTTCGATTTGAAGCGCCACGCCTCTGACCTCGTGTCGTGACCGGCACCGTGGAGCAGACAAAATTTGTCGAGTTGAACACGCCCACCTCGTTGGCGAGAGATCGGGCGTCCCCTCGTCGAAGGTCGACCGATCTGCGCCTCGTGGTGGCGGGCACGACGCTCGGCCGGGCTAACGTTGCGCTTTGCCGACGCGGTGACGACTAAGCCGGGTCGAGGTCCGTTGCGGTCGGGTTGCCGCACCTCCATCACTTCGCGCTGGGCGTCGGCCATGGCAACCATGCGCAGCTGGCCACCGCCATCGCGGCGACCTTGCCCTCGCTTGGGCGCTGGTTCGCCGGCACCTTGGCGCAGACGGCCGGGTTCGCGAGGATGCGCCGAGCTTACCCTGGTCGTAGTCACGCTTCCAGTAGACGGCATCGTCCGCGTCCGTGTAGCGTCCCGCCATTCGGAACAGCCTGTTGACACTGAGGTCGGTGGTGATCTCCAGGTCCTCCGTGAGGCGCTTGTCCTGGACGCTGAACTTGAAGGCCTTGATGACACTTCGCTGGAGACGTTCGAGATTGAATTTCTTGCGCGGGTGAACCGGTGGACGAAGTCGCGGAGATGTTCACCCTTGCCCTGGATGATGAGGTCCAGGTCCCTTTCCCGCCCAAGGCGCTCGTAGCAGCTCTGGAAGTTTGATTGGAGAGCGCTCCGCACTTGGTGCCACGACCGGAAGGCGCCAGGAGCCTGGTTGAAAAGCCAGGTGTGAGCAGCGCCGTCCAGGACGGTAGGGAGGTAGTTGTCCATCACAGCCTCATCCCCGCCGACCGCCAGGATCACGGTGGAGTAGATTGAGAGGAACTCGTCGGGGTTCTTGGTCGTCAAACCGCTCCATCGCGGAGGAGCGGACGCGAGTCGGCCAGCGCACCCCGCGAAGGTTGATGGAGTACGCCGGGCAACCGTAGGTCGGGGCAGCATGGTCGTCGCTGCTATGGTCGGAATCGCCGTCGACGAGGTGATCGAACTCGGCCGACGGCGCACCCCGCGCCGGGCTCGGTAGATAGGAAGGGCGTTGTCAGGGCGGCGACAATTGCGAGCCTTCTACCGCCAGGGCGAAATGTCTGGAGACAGACCCCCGGAAGCGTCACTACTCGGAGGAGCGCTGTCACCACCCTGCTGATCGCGAGAATGCCCACGCATTAGGTCTGCGCCCCGGTGAGGTGGGGACGGTTGCGGTGGGCTCCTGGCCCGCGGGTACGGAGTCGGCTGGCGAGGACGGCGAGGACCGAGCGACGAACTGCCATCGCTTCTCAGGGAGCGGGGTTCGGGCGGTCGTCGATGTCCTTGCTGCGAGGGGGTGACCTCGTCGGCCGCCCTGTCGAGTTCCTCGGCAAGGGACCGGCGAAAGAGGGCCTCCTTGCCCGGGTGGGATCAGCCATGACCCGGGCGATGGCCCGCAAGCGTTCCCGGTTGGGATCGTCCTATCGAGTAGGGTTGTGATGCTCAAGCGAGGTGTGGAGCCCATCGCGCTCTTCCCGTCGGAGGGCGGTGATGGTCTGGTTGATGGCAACCGAACCAACCGACGTGCCTCCTCCGGGGCTTCTGGGTCACCGTCACTTGCTCCCGCGTTTGCCTCGCGGTTGCCGACCATGAAGGCCAGGCGCCCTCACGGTGACAGTGAAGGAGAGAACATGGAGGTGGAGCCCTCGCGCTCAGCAACCGCGTCCGGGTCCGGCCTCGCTGATAGTGACATGTCGTCGTTGGAGCCGAAGGTGCTGGCGACGCTGGAGCGGTGAACTCCGAATGAGCGAAACTCGAGCCCCACAGTGGGCGCCAGCTGTCGACGATCGGGACCGTCGACAGCAGAGGAAAGAAAGGGGGAGCGAGGAGTCAGCTTGGGAGCGGGACCTGAGGTCGCGCTCGTTCGGGGGCTCCAAGCGCCGCGGGGAAGTCGTCCCAAGAAAGGATGCTGGACGCGAGGTTTATATTGGTTCGAGCCCCTAAGGCCGGGTAATAGCTCTACCCTAGTCTCGCCTGGAGGCGAAGGGTGTATTAACAGCAATGTGGAAGAGTACAAAGACGGGGCCCGAGCAAGGATAGGGCCGCGCTGTTCTTCTTTTTTGATGTTTCTGGTGTCAGGTGTTGCCCTTGTTTTTTGTCTATGTCGTCCTCTTGTTCTGTTCTACCCCTTGTGGATGAGACGACCTATTGCTTTTGTAGCCCCCGGGGCCCCTCGCTGCTTGGTCCCGAGGGCGATGTCAGGAGCTCGTGGTGATTTGACGGATGCTCCGAAGTCGTCGCTAGCCGTTGAGAGTCTGACGGGAGCTGTTGAGATCTTGACGGGAGCTATTGAGCCCTAGTTCCCACGCAGGGGTAGGTAGGGTGCTGATTCCCACGCAGAGGAGAGTTTTACACAAGATAAAAACAGACGTTTTATAGATGCCCCTTTCCTTGGTGCCCGCTGAGGCGTCGAGGTCGAGGTTGAGACGTCGAGGTCGAGGGCGAGGAGTCGAGGTCGAGGGTGCCTGCCCTGCGGTGGTGCTCGAGCCCGAGCTTACTGACCCCGAGCCCGACCATCGAGGGGGGCATCACCTAGGTCGGGGATGAGCCCCTTGGTCTGTGGAAACCCGCCACAAGGCCGGGGGATGCTTATACGTGGCGAAGGTATCGATCCTCGACAGTTGCGAAACACTACTAACTCGTAAAACTTAAGCCTGTATGAAGCGTAAGAACTTTTTACATCTCTAAGAAAAATTAACTATTCATTGTGAAATTGCTTTGTTCCAAACAGACCCTAACATGAAATGCAGTAGAGAGAAAATCTTAGCCACGATTTTAAGTAAAAACAAAACTTTTTTTTACTAATATATAAATATGATTGGGTGGCGGTCACCCGTCCTCTCTCTTAAAAAAAAGCAGCGTTCTGATATATAAGTTACGAGAATAAAGAAAATCAACGGTATATCTCTTTTCACTTAGTCGGCTTGTTACCTACTTTTCTTTTTCTCTTTCTGTGGCAATTTAAGAGTGTAATTTCATTTTTTTTTTAACATGTGATATGATTTGATTATATGATTAAAAAAATATGTTATTGTTGAACTCATAGGCACTCGACTATAAAATGAAAAATCACACCGTCTCCGCCGTGCCCAACTGCCCATTACTACCTTTCCTCAAAACCTCAACAGTCTCCTCCCATGCAGACGGCCATCGCACACCTCCAAAACCACGAGAGAAAATAAATACAATAACAAGAGACAAAAAAAGGAGAGGAGCCTCCTCGCCGTCGCCAATGGCCTTAGCTGGCGGCGACGCGGCCGTCGTCCTCGCCGTCGCCGTCCTCCTCCTCCCCCTCGCCGCCGCCTCCGATTCCGACCACAAGGTAACCAACTGGCCAACTTACCCCCCTCCTCCCACGGTCCCGCCCTCTGCCTATCCGAAGCGAACACCCACGCATCGGAACCAGGCCCTGGACTGGAGTGGTAGCCGAACGGCTGCTTCGTCCCGCTTGTTGCGTTCCGCCCGCCGCTAGATCTGCGCTTGCTCGGCGTCAGATCTGCGTGGCGCGGGCTCCGACAGGCGGGATCTCTGGGTAGCCCCCTGCTGGATTGGGTGGCCATTTGGTTGCTAGATCTTTCTCCAGTTGGTGGGTGGTGGGAGTCTTATAATCACACAGGAGGGGAGTAGCAACAGTGCGGAGGGATTGCATTGCTAGCGTTTTAAAATTCGGCACCAACAATCCGCTAGTCTGCCTGCATGAGTTGGGGAGATGATCCGTTGCTGCATTGGTCAACTATTGCTTCTTGTATGAAGTGCCGTAACTCTGCATGATTTGACCAGTGATTCTGTATGTCATCATTGGGTGATGTTTGGACCTGTAGCTGCGTATATTGGGTGGATCGTGGGAAGAACTTTTTCCCGGAGCAATTGTTGCCGCGTGCTGTGACCTTTTGGATTGATGTGTGCTCTTCTTTTTGTGTAGTACCAAGCAGAGGAGCCAGTTAAACTCTGGGTGAACAAGGTCGGTCCGTACAACAATCCGCAGGAAACGTACAACTATTACAGCCTCCCGTTTTGCCATCCATTGGAAAACCCTGTGCATAAATGGGGAGGGCTTGGGGAGGTCCTCAGTGGGAATGAACTGATTGATAGCCAGATTGATATAAAATTCAGAAGTAAGCGGGCCATCCCTTGTGCATTGTTCTTTTTCCCGCTTCAGTTTTGAAAATTGAAATGGGAAGTTCAAGATGCGCTGTTTGAAACTGATCATGGTTTGTCTCAGGGAATGTTGACAAGGGCACCATTTGTTCAATTGAATTTGATCCTGACAAGGCCAAGCAATTATCGGATGCGATTGAGAGCTCATATTGGTTTGAATTATTCATTGGTAAGTTGCCTAGCTTCTTTTTGGACTTCGTTGGTGTGCCTATGTACCATTTTTAATTGACAATCAAATTTATTTGTACTTCATTTTGTTGACTTAATTGCTATTCTTTTTCTGAATATGCTGCTCTCCAATTTTGTGCTGCAATCAAGATGATTTGCCTCTGTGGGGTATGTATCCTCTTCCTCAAATTGTTTCTATGCTCTCTCTAAGACCTTTAAGCTTATCTTTTTTGAATTGGACTTTTCAGGTTTTGTTGGAGAGGCAGATAGAAACAACAATAACAGATGTTTCCTTTTCACTCACAAGAATATTGTCATCAGATACAATGGCAATCAGGTTTGCATTTTAGGAGCTTGCATCATTCTCCCTTTACAGAACTTTCAAGTATTGATTATCATCATTCATATTTGCTACTTTCTTGCAGATTATCCATGTTAATCTTACTCAAGAAAGCCCAAAGCTTATTGATGCTGGCAAGGCATTAGACATGACATATTCTGTCAGGTGGGAACCAACAAATGTAACATTCGCTCATCGCTTTGATGTATACCTTGACTACCCGTTCTTTGAACACCAGGTAATAACAATATTCTATTATGTGATATAAAGCGAATTTCTGCACCGTGGTTCTTGTGAATTTGTTTCACTTTAATCCTTTTCCTTTAACTGTATTCCTGTTTATCTTGCAAAGGACATGCTGTGTACCTTAACTCTACTGAGTTCTGACTTCTGATAGTTTCCTCTGACCACAGATATTGTTTGTGATTGCAGATACATTGGTTCTCTATCTTCAATTCTTTTATGATGGTTATCTTTCTCACCGGGCTAGTGTCAATGATATTGATGCGCACTCTAAGAAATGATTATGCAAAGTATGCCCGTGATGATGATGATCTGGAAACTCTGGTGATTGATTATCTACACAAATAATATGCAAATTCTGTTATGCAAATGATGATTTCCAGACTCCAATTTTGCACTTCTTACAACCTCTTGTTGATATCATTTATTTCATTCCAGGAAAGAGATGTCAGTGAAGAATCCGGATGGAAGCTTGTACATGGGGATGTTTTCCGGCCTCCTTGCAGTTTAGCTCTTCTTTCAGCTCTTGTTGGTATCGGGGCACAGTTGGCCGCTCTTATTCTGCTAGTGATTTTGTTGGCAATCATCGGAATGTTATACATTGGGTATGCACGTACTTTATTCAGTTGCTACAGCTGACACATTTCTCTTTACAAGTAGCCTGTAGTAAATGCAGCACTTCAACGAAGCCACCTGCCTTGGCCCCTGAGTTTTCTCCTGTTTGTTAATTGATACTTGCCGAGCCAATAGCATGTAACATCTCAAGTTTTAAAAACAAAATTTGTTAATCACAAGTATGACTGCGTCAGTCTGCTCTTAAGTCTTGTACAGTGTCTAGCAAACTATGCTTGTCTATATTTATACCCACATAATTACATGTGATATTTTGAATTGCGATTTTACGAATCATGCTATTGAAATTCATGGTCAGAACAGGGGCTTAACTACCACCTTTTCTCCGCCAGCTTATTTTGGAGTTTGTTGGAACTTAAAACATATTACCTTCCAAATATCTTTCAACTTAATTGCATGCTCTTCTCTATCAATCAAATGGAAATCAATTTCCAAAATATTTGTCTTGAAATTGTTATAATTCCAGCTTCTCTATGTATATGTTGCTTGAAGTTACTGAAATATTACAACATGGTCAAATCTACAACATGGTCAAATCAGTGTTATGTCTAGCTCTAACTAAGAAAATCCAGTTTGCCGTGCACAAAACCAGAGGCTTGTTTGATGCACAGGGGCTTGATCAAGGAAATCTAATGACTGAACAGCTTCTGAAGTGAAATCTTTAACAGCATAGTTATAGTGTTTTTCTGTAACCAATTCTTGAAGAAAAGCAGATGGTTTATCAATTATTTTTTAAGACACTTCTCATGAAATGCAGCCTCCTTTTCTTATTCTTTGCCCTTGTCATTTAACTACCACTTAAAGAGGTCCTTTGGAACCTTGTGCTCCATCACCTATTGCTTCCAGTGTTGATTTCATTGGGGTATTTTGCCTATGTATAAAGCGTTCTAATTGTACGTTGTGATACTGCAAAAAAGTGTCCCTTAACCTTGTATTCATTTTTTGCCAGGCGAGGAGCTATTGTCACAACATTCATTGTTTGCTATGCCCTTACTTCATTCATCTCTGGATATGTCAGTGGTGCGCTGTACTCACGGAATGGGGGTATGAACTCTGATTAACTAACATCTTATTGTGAATGGCACCACATACCTTTTTTTATAAGTTGCTCAGATATGTTCAAATCCTTGGTCTGATGAGCAGGGAAAAACTGGATCAAGGCAATGATCATGACAGCATCACTGTTCCCGTTTATGTGCTTTGGAATTGGCCTAGTGCTCAACACTATTGCTATATTCTACCGATCATTAGCTGCCATACCATTCGGTACAATGGTGGTTGTGTTCATCCTATGGGCCTTCATCTCCTTCCCTCTTGCTCTTTTGGGAACTGTTGTTGGTAGAAACTGGAGTGGTGCCCCAAATAATCCATGCAGAGTAAAGACTATTCCTCGCCCCATCCCTGAAAAGAAATGGTACCTCACGCCTTCTGTCATTGCTCTTATGGGAGGATTGCTTCCTTTTGGCAGTATCTTCATCGAGATGTACTTCGTCTTCACATCGTTTTGGAATTACAAGGTAAAATAGACAACTCTATTTTGTTTCTATAAGCTTTGTTACTAAGGATCCCTGGGAGCTGAGAGTTGATACTGGTTTTTTTAGAAAATAGGCCAAGAGGCCCAGCTTTATTGAAAGCTAAAATATAGTTCTGCTGGGGATACCAGCTTACAATTCAACCCACGAACAAACTGAACAGAACACATCAACACAACTTTAGGACACTGCTACAACCTGAGGAAGTGAGGAGTTTAGCTAAACAGGGCAAAACAGAGTAAAAATAGCAGACTAAACAAAACAACTATTACAAGCATTTGAGACTGATGCCTTCTTTCTGATAATCCATTTGCAGGTGTACTATGTATATGGATTCATGTTGCTGGTCTTTTTGATCCTCATAATTGTCACCATCTGTGTTACAATTGTTGGTACATATTTCTTGCTAAATGCGGAGAATTATCACTGGCAATGGACTTCATTCTTCTCTGCTGCTTCCACTGCCGTGTATGTTTACCTCTACTCTGTGTATTATTACCATGTGAAGACCAAGATGTCAGGATTCTTCCAGACGAGCTTCTACTTCGGATATACTCTAATGTTCTGCCTAGGTTTAGGAACACTTTGTGGTAAGCTCTTCTGAACTGACAGCATGCACAAACCCATGTATTGGATGGTCTTAACTGATACTGCTTGGAATTTTGATCTAGGTGCTGTAGGATATCTTGGATCCACATTGTTTGTGAGAAGGATCTACAGGAACATAAAGTGTGACTAGAGATCAACCCCAATTTTGACACCTGGGGAGAAACTGTATGTGGGTGTGCCTTGTTTCGTCGAGCGAGCATCATTTCTATGGCCAAGAAGCCAGGGCAGTTTGCGAGCAGCTTTTCTATGGCCAAGAAGCCAGGGCAGTTTGTGTAATCTGGGCATTCTTTGGCGACGAGCTAGACAGTCATGGTTTTTGTTTTCTTGTCCTTTTTGTTCTCTTTGATCCCCCTTCGGGGCAACAAATTTTCATGTTCGATTAGCTATATAGACGTGATCATAGTTGTTGAGTACTAGATCTCTAGTATATACCACAATTGTTATTCTTGAACCCAATGAGACCTGTATTCGTATAAAACTGTAAGATCCATGATATTTGTTGATGTTTGATGATGAGCACAGCTATGGCCGGATGGTAGATTTTTTCAATTCCTCATGCTTGTGCTTTCTGGCAGGCAAAACTATAGAAAAGGCTTAACTGATACAGTCAAGATGGAAAATTGAATCTTACACCTGACCTTTAAAATCTACTGAAACAGATCATTGGACTAATAGCAAATTAACTGATATTTTTTTGAAAGAGACCCCCGCAAGTCATAATTTTTTTTCTTTTATAATCAAGTGATGAGGTTTCAGAAACACCGTCGCAACTTGTTTTTGTGCCCTAAATTTTCGTCACATCTCCGTACAAGTGCTAAAAAGGGTAAAACACTGGTGCATTTACATTTGCGTCAAATTTACAATGAAAAACATCAAATTATTTTAGAATGACATTCACTAACATTTGATTGTTGTCCTAGATTACTTCCTTCCTTTTTTTTGAAAAAAAAACTTGCTATCTAAATTATTGTCTCCTTTATCACATGTGTAGTAAATAATGAAAGTCCTGTTTGGAGCATGAAAATCCCACAAATCCTGTAGGAACAAGGAATGACTGGTTTGAGGGTAACTTTAAACTAACAAATTTATACTAGTATAGTACCCTATCTTCCGGTTTCCTTTTCCCAGCACGTAATATATGATCTTTTCCTTTTCTAGAACGTTTGTTTCCTTTTCCTTAATTCCAGGATATTTGTTTCCTTTTCCTTGAGATGATGCTGGAGGTGGGGAGAGATCTGTTGTGGGCCACAGGGATAAGTTAGACACATTAAACAATGGCCATTTGATGTGGGTGAGTAAAGCTGAGGAAAGATCTGAGAGGTTAATTTTGATGAAGGCAAGTTTCTGGGAACGTTTCGCTGGGTGCATGAAGGTTGGGCCATCTCTAGTGGGGTGCATTATTTGGGGTGGATGTAGAAAAGAATGCTTAGGTGCATTATAAAGGGGTATAGATGCATCCTCTTATGATGCTATTTGTCATCTTCATCCACCTCCACCGTTTCTCCTTCCCTCTCTTCCTTACTCTCTAAAACAAAATTTTAAAATTAGAACATTTAACTTTGAAAAATTTAAATAGGAAGTTTCAACTCAAAAAATTTAAATAAAAAAATTCAAATAAAAAAGTTTCAACTCAGAAAATTTCAAATTAAAGAGTTTCAACACGGAAAAATCTCAAATTAGAAAGTTTCAACTCAAAAAAATTTAAATAAAAAATTTCAAATCGAAAAGATTCAAATTAGACTGTTTCAAATCAAAAAGTTTCAACTTGAAATAATTTTAATAAAAAAAATTCAAAATAGAAAGTTTCAACTCCGAAAACTTTCAATTAAAAAACTTTCGGTCTGAAAAGTTGATTCAAAAAACTTTCGGTTCGAAAAATTTTGATTTAAAATTCAACTCGAAATTTTGAACTCAAAATATTTTAAATCAGAAAGTTTCCACTTGAAAATTTTCAAATTAGAAAGTTTTAGGTATTAAAAATTCAACTCCGAAAACTTTCAATTCGATAACATTCAGTTCAAATAGTTTCTATTTAATAAACTTTCGGTTCGAAAAGTTTCGATTAAAAACTTCCAAAATGGTTAAAATACTTATTTTTCAAAAACTTTGTGGGAGATTTGAAATACATAAATTATTATGAGTTTAAGGGGAAGGGAATGGAGGAGAAAATATGATAAAGTAGGTGTTGCGCGAATGAGCGAGAAGAAAATCGGAAAAAAGACGTTTTCTCTTTGCGAGATCCGAAAGTGTCACAGTGATGAGGAGAGAGCCTTTGAGGAGGGATGGAAGTGACAAAAAGAAGGATGTGCTGCCATTTATCATAAGACTAGTAGGGTGTTCGTGCGTTGCAACGAAATCCTAAAAGGGTGATACATATACATAGAAAGGATCCTAAGCCATATAATAAAGTATAATTTCTTTCATATACACATCAAGCAGAGCATATCTCGACAATCTAGTAAATAAATCAGATTATATACAAATATTTTATGTTGAGTCTTGTTCAACATGAATACAAATAAAACATCTTTCAGTTGTATTATAAGATATCTATGATGTAAGAACTTTGTAGACGACATTCTTGGTAAATGTCTAATCTGAATTAAAGTGCACATCCTTTGCAGCACAACAAATATTTTAAGATTGCTCGTAAAAGTAGCTTGTGACAGTGCGATGTAGAGTTGTCCATGAGAGAATCAGATCAAAGAGATAGAGACATACATTTAGGATAGTTCGGCCATGTGCCTTATAAATGATTACAACGATTTGTTTCTCCAAAATCCTTAAAAATATCCGTCAAACACATTTGGTTACACATATTCAGGTTCCCCTGTAGAAAAAGAAAGAAGGATCATCCACATGACGACTATTACTTTGACTATCACTTTAAGCTTTATTAGTCTTTGAGCAAAAAATCATTTTGAGAAATGTATTATTAACCATCAACCAAAGTAATATATGTATTTTAGGAGGGCAATTAACTTCAAACTTTTTGAATAATGACACTCCTAACACTAAATATGTGCAAATCATTGGAAATGAGCTTCGAGACAGATTAATTTTTACCCCCATTTAGCTCCACTGATTTAGCAATTCTCATAATCTCATACCACACATACATAAGCCTCTCCTTTATGGAAGATATATGAGACATGCCAAAATCTCCATGGCAAACATAACTTCCATGGATAGAATCATGTGTAGAACCATTTTTCGTTGTTTACCATGTATAGAACTGATCTGGGTTAGCAAATTTTGGAACTGATCTAAGATGTGTTATAAGCATAGTATGAATCAGAAAGCCTGACCTTGTAGGTGGGGAACAAGATTTCATTACTATGCTAGTTCCTCCTAGATATACTCTGTCTAACGTTGTAGACTCACCTTCAACCACACCAACCAAAGATCAAAATAACACAAACCCAAGAGGACAAGAAATGCAGAGCCGATTGGATAACAGAAAACGACCAATTTTATGCAGAACTCATCACCTCAAGCTCAATTGGGCTTTTTAGTTGATGTGAAGCACACCTAGTGGTGGTTGTTCTGATCTATTGAAATGTTCTCTATGTATACACACAATGCAGGAGGGAAGAAAATCTATAGATATTTCAGTAATAAAAAATGGCAGTATACTTGAAGCTCTTTCTATTAACAATGATGTTATATTAATCCTACACACAATTATATTGCCATATACTGAATAAATATAGAAGATCTTGCCATAGGAAAGAAAAGTGAAAAGATGCAGATAATTGGATCGAACTTTAGTAATACATCACCAACTCAACCCACCATTCATGTTCCCTTTTCGGTAGGTAATGTGGACTTCAATTAATGAGAAAAGTATATAATTTTTGTACATTTTAATTGTAAGAAAATTGTAACGGCGGAAGAATATTCTTCGTCAAATCAATTGTAGTCTGCTTCCTACGTTTTCTTTGTACTTTCTAATAACTAATCATGTAATTATGCAAATATAACATGGAAGCCATGTTCCCCCTGATAAACAACAATAAAGTTCAGCTCCTATAGACTACAATACTATGACAACCATTTTCTAGTTTTCATTTAGATATTAACGCAATCAGTTAGTAAACATCAAAGTAATGATTCCTATGAATGGCAATTTCTAGCCTCCCAAATTGATCATAGTTTTGACTTGGTGGCTACCAAATCATAGAAGAAAGCAAATTAAAAAATGTAAAACAGTAAATTAGTTAAAAATAATAAGCATGAGCTCACCACAGGAGAAAGGGAAGAAGCAAATTTAACTAATTTTCCATCTAACAAATAACATAAAGCAAACCCAACTCCTAATTGAATACCCATCCTCACATGAACTGCCAACTGCTCCCATCATGGTCATCACCATAGAGAGCCAATCTATGCAATGGAAGGGGATGGAAGAAGGGAAGGCCTCTCTTCCGCCACACCACAATGCCGGTGTGCTCCTCCTGTTGCGGCACTAATGCTCCTCTTCCCTGTAACTAAGGCGCAGTTTCTAATTCAGACTCTGTTCTCTAGTAAGGATCGCCATTGCCTCCTCCATTGCGTTCGGCTCCAACCTTGAGAAGTACCTAGGCTTGTAGGCTGGCCTCGGAGGCGGGGAGGTCGTTGGCGAGCGGGGAGGCAAGCGCGGCTGCAACCTCCTTTGCTGCGCTTCTTCACCGCTCCACATTTGAGCTTCGCTGGTAGCCGCATAGATAGGATTTGGGACTCAGTTGCGAACGCTCGCACCACCTACTTGCCTCCACGCCGATGCCGGTCCTTCTCCTCGCAACTTGTAAAGGGCAGATGTTGGGGGTGGTGGTGAAGGAGAATTAGGAGTAGGAGACGATGAGATTTGAGAGGGAGAGTGGAGCACGCCGGATCGAGGGAGGGGGAGGTGGTGCGGTGTCGAGGTGATTTGAGATGGAAGACATCATGGCTGGAGCGGTTCAGGCTGTGTAAGCTCGTGCGAAGATGAGAAGAAGGGGCGGGACGATCGAGTTAAATCCCCTTCCATCTTAGCTGTTTGAGTTAGATCCAACAGATCGGGTGTTCTGAAAAAGAACACCGATCGCTATCAACTTCTAATTAGAAGTAGTAGATAAAATTGATTTTGAGGGTGAAGAAAGAAAAAAAAGTTGTTAACACTCATTAGCTGAGAACATATATTCAAGTTAGCAATTCTGCCGAGTGCAAACTAGAACGCGAGGTGGTGGCCAGCTCTTGCTCCCATGCCCGCCGCCCGCCCCCGCCGCCTCCGCTCCCTCCCCAGGATCGGCGTCCCACCCGCCGCCGCTGTTTTCTCTACGGCGCCATCCATCCGCTGCCCGCTACACGCCTCCCTCGCGCGCCGCGGGGTCCCCGCGGCCGCCTCTCTCGCCATCTACTCCCGCATCCGCGCAGCGGCCCCGCCCACCCCATTCACCTTCTCCCTCCTCCTCACCGCCCTCGCCTCCTCCCCATCCCCTCCCCCCTCCGCGGGCTGCACCCGCATCTCCGCCGCGCCCCTCGCCCACGCGCAGGCGCTCAAGTGCGGCGCACTCGCGCACCCCGTCGTCACGAACTCCCTCCTCAAGCTCTACTGCGCCCTGGGGCTCCTCCGCCACGCGCGCAGGGTGTTCGACTCGGGTGTTGCGCTGGACGTCATCTCTTGGAACACGATGGTGTCGGGGTACGGCAAAAGCAGCGACCTGGCGGCTGCGCGGGAGGTGTTTGGCAGAATGCCGGAGCGGAATCTGGTTTCTTGGAGCGCGATGGTCGATGCGTTCGTGCTTGCCAGGGAGTTTGGCGAGGCGTTAAGGGTGTTTGATCGGATGATGGGGGAGGGTTTCAGACCGGACGCTGTGGTTCTGGCAAGCGTGCTCAAGGCTTGTGCACATCTGGGCGCGGTTGAGAGGGGGCGATGGGTTCATAGGTATTTGGAAACAGAGGGGTTTGGGGCGAGGCAAGGGAATGCCATGCTTGCGACAGCGCTAGTGGACATGTATTGCAAATGCGGCTGCATGGAGGAGGCGTGGTGGGTGTTTGACAGCGTTCGGGCTGGTGATGTGGTGTTGTGGAATTCAATGATTGGAGGGCTTGCGATGAATGGCTATGGTGAGCATGCACTTGAATTGTTCCGAAGGATGCTTGCGAAGGGTTTGGTGCCGAATGAGTCAACGTTTATTGTTGTTTTGTGCGCATGCACCCACACAGGGCGCGTGGATGAAGGGAAGGAGAATTTCCGGTTAATGCAGGACCATGGCATTGAGCCACAGAGGGAGCACTATGGATGCTTAGCTGATCTCCTTGGGCGTGCAGGGCATGTTGAAGAAGCCGAGGCTTTGTTACTGGATATGCCAATGGAGCCGCATGCTTCGCAATGGGGTGCACTGATGTTATCATGCCGGATGCACAACAATGTTAATGTGGGCGAACGTGTAGGGAAGCGTCTCATTGAGCTAGAACCAGACCGTGGTGGGCGCTATGCTGTTCTATTCAACCTATATGCAAACAATGGTCGATGGGAAGATGCAAGAGCCATTCGGCAGATGCTGGAGGAGAGGGGAGCCAAGAAGGAGACAGGTTTGAGCTTCATAGAGTGAAATGGTTGGTTCCATGAGTTCGTGTCTGGGGATATGAGGCACCACCAGGGAAGGCAGATTTATTCACTATTGGAAAATTTGGAGAGGATGTTGCAACTGATTGGCTATGTTAAGGACACCAGCGAAGTGCTTATGGACATAGATGATGAGCAAGGGCAAATACCTTATCCTACCACAGCAAGAGGCTGGCATTAGCTTTTGGTATCCTCCTCATTCTTATGGCATGCCTATTTACACTGTCAAGAATCTTCAAGCGTGCCGTGACTGCCATGCACATTCCAAGCTCGTGTCCAAGCATGAGATCAATATGCGCAACTGCCACCGCTTCCCAACTGTTCTGAGATGCAGTCTGCTCCTGCAATGACTATTTTTTTACAGGGAAAACAGTAGAAGAGGCTCCTGCAATGACTATTGGTGAAAATGGTTTTATACTATTGAGTTTGTTATTTACTGGTGCTGTTATTCTGCTGGTCACTAACGTTGTCCTGCTATTAGGTTTTTGATGCTCTCCTGTGTGGATATGTATCTCAGAACAAACTGCAAGAGAAGAGGATCATGGTACTTTCTGGAGTATTGGTGCTATCTGCATTTCCTGATGACGAATGTATGAGGAGAATGGCTTACTGTTTCCGCAGAAGTTCCTACCTCTGATGCCGTGTCCATTTTGGAATCCCAATATTTGGTCGGTTTGTTTGTCAGAACTCAAAAGTTAGAAACACGCGGGCACCTTTGCGATCTTGGGGCTGGTTTCTGATGGTTGACATTGGTTGGTCAGTATTGATCCTGGATTCCATCTCCTGAATCTGGTCTCAGGTTCAGTCAGTCCCCAGCCTACGCTTCCATCAGGAACAACTTGATTCGAGGTCAGGACCAGCAGATGATCGACTGGAATCTGTACCTGTCGTCGGAGGGTCAATAACAGCCGTTCTTGTGGCATGCCGTTATTGTCATGGTTGATGCTGGTAACCTCGGAAGAATTTTCGTGCTGCAAGATTGGAAATGGTGAGGTGGGCAACGGGCAGATTGCAGATGCTGTAGCCTGGTGATGGTGCTGCTGGGAACCGGCACGGCAACACATGTTAGATTTCTTTCTTTGCTGTTGCCGAGAAACGATAAGCAGCAGCACATTTGATGCATCCGCTTAAGGTTAACGCTGATCAATTTCAAATGCACTGGTATACACACAACCAGCAGCAGCTACAGCTTTTACTGATGATCCAGCCATCCGTTTTGGAAACGAAGATCAGTGTTAAGCCACAAGTAACTAGTGAACTCTAGTTGGTTGATTAAGCCATGCACCCGCGCGCACATTGAAGACAAGGTCGGGAAAGCGGAACAGCCCAAAACCGCCGGCCAGCCTAAGCATGTACAGTGGTAATGTCAACTTTCGGTAAATCTACTCTACATACGATTTTAGGTGATACGGAGGTGATAGAAATTTGATATCTATTATTTAGCGGATGCTTTTATAGACAGTTTAATATTGTGTGTATTATTGTATAGTGTCTGCATCGGAATTTGGGTATGGCCAAATTGTTAAACTTGGGATAAGACAATGTTTTAGCTGACATCGAATAAGGAAAAGATAATTTAAATATGGATTGAGACCAATACTGATCTAAGTATTGGATCTGTCCGAATAGAGGCCAATACGGTCATGATGGACGACGTGTCGAAGATGGATAAGATCGGCCGATGTGCTATAAAAGATGATCTAGAGCAAGCGAGAAAAACACAATCAAATCAATCAACTCGCATTACTTTTTATTTACTTTCTTGTCGATTAGGAGTAGCCTTATAATTTAGAATTATCTTTGTAATTCAATTCTGATCAATAAAAATGTGCATCGCCAATTGTTGATTCCTCATCGACTACGTCAGGTTTGATTTTCTCTGATCTTGTTGCGCATCGCTTTTTCCGAGAAGATCTATCTTACTTTGATTAGCCCTAATCGTCTAATTAGACTTATCGTTATCTTAGATTTGATCGATTTTTTGGTTGTTTAGATCTCTACCGATTGTCTCGCTAAATCGGCTGTGAGTGAATTTTTTCTATCTTACCGATTGCAGAATCAAATCGGTTGGCACGTCTCGAACTGTGGAACCCGGTGTTCGTCACGTGTGTTGTAATCGATAGACCGTTCTTCATGTTTTTGGCGCCAACACACCTTTGGCACGCCCGGTGAGACACGATGTCTTCATCAGGAAAGTCAATTCCACCGTCCGATCTCAACTCCGATGCTATAATCGTCCCTACATTGGATGATTTAACGCCAGAACAATACAAAGAGATTGAAAATCGAAAAAATCACTTGAAGAGATGATGTTGGGCTGTTATTAGAAAACTCGACATGGCGTCACTCAGAAGGTTGTATTACAGACGGTTAATGCCCTTGGTGACGCAGGGATTACTGACACCTCGGTAAGTCAATACATGCTCGCACAAGTTGAATTATCGGTTATGATTAATCAATATGTGCACCATGCTTTGATTAACCAATCATCGGCTCTAGTCACGACTCTTTAAGCCAATAATAGCCAATAGCATGAAAACGATAGCGCAAAAGTTGGCATCGACTGGAAGCCTGCTCGACCCAATTCAAGCTTGGTCGAATTATCCTGTCTATTCGGTAGCACAAAACACTCAGGGCACAATAGCCGATCCTAAACCATCGGTTATAGTTTCATCCCTCCATATGATGCCACTCGGCCTACTGTTGTACTACCGCGAGATCCTCGTGCAAGTGGGGTTGCGTATTACTAAGCGTACACCGATACTGCTAAGTTGGATGCATCAATCAACTTACCACTATCGGCTTTGTTTTACGATTTTCTCCAATCGGTTTCACATCCGATTGAACCTAACAGCATCCGTAGTACGCTGAGCCGATTTCGCAGAGGAATATGGCCCTGTACAAAGTCGTAATCTATTCAGAACCCTTCGTTCCGGTGCCAAAACCGACTACTAGGAGGAATAATGGATATGAGCAATTTCCTTCATATGAATCGGCTCAACCAACTCGTCAACCCGAGCTTACGCTCGAGGGGCAAAATACCAATTATGAGCATAATTGGTAGGCTCCTAACGTGGTGTCGGCTAATACAATTAACTGGGCCGATCAGATATCTGATGTATTGATAGATCAATTCAGCATATAGTCCAAAGGAAAGGTTGTCGGCTATAGAAAACCATATCCTGATTACATCGACCGTATGTTTACCCTAATAATTTCAAGGTTCTTGATTTCACTAAGTTTTATAGGGATGACTCCGTTACAACGTTGGAGCATGTCGAATGTTTTATTGTGCGGTGTGATGAGGCTACTCAGTCCGACGAGCTAAAAATTAGGTCCCGTTACAACGTTGGAGCATGTCGAATGTTTTATTGTGCAGTGTGATGAGGCTACTTCAGTCCGCCGAGCTAAAAATTAGCTGCTTTTACCTAGTTTACTAGCTTACCCCTAAATTCGGTTCACTTTTGGACTGATTTGGAAAACCGATTCTATAAGTACTTTTTCTCTGGCAGTCTGGAACTTAGAATTTTCGATTTGAGCTCTATTAGCCAGAAGTTTGGAGAATCGGTAACTGATTACATTAAAAGATTTAGGGAGGTGAGGAAATGGTGTTTTAGCATCACTTTACCCGACGACCAACTAGCCGATTTGGCCTTCCAGGGGTTAATTCTCTAGTTGATAGAGAAATTCGACGGATAAGAGTTCACCGATTTAAATCATCTACTGCATAGGATATCAATTCAAAAAAGCCGTTTTACCGATAATAGAGATTTTAGGGACAATTTTAAGGCTAATAATAACAGTAGGAATAAGGATAAAGCTATGGTCAACCTTGTCGAGTACTGTTTAAGCGAATCTTCTGAAGACGATGAGGCTAAAATAAATATAGCCGAATGGGTTAAGGGATCAAAGAAGTCTTTAGTCTGTCCTTGGCTCAAGCTGACTAAGATAATTCAAAAATAAAATACGTTTTTTTGTCTCTAAATGTGATCGTATTTTTGACTTATTGTTGCAAGAAAAGATTATAAAGTTGCCTGAGGACATGTCATACCATCGGCTGATGAAATCAAAAAGCGAAGGTATACAAGTGGCATCATTCTTTTTTTCGTAATACTAACGAATGTAATATTTTTTGATAGCAAATACAATCGGCTGTAGAGGATGGCCGACTATGTAGGTCGACGCCATTCCTTTTTCGATAAACATGGTTCAATGCTCTAGAAAAGGAAAAGAGTCAATGCAAGATGCGGGGCCAAAGGTTGCTCGACATGTTGATGTTCCATCTACTTCCAGTGGCAAGAAGACCCTAAAAGATTACGGTCAGCTCGTTGCAAATAAGGGTGCAAATGGAGCGGATACGGGCAGATTTTGCTCATCCCGTATCCTATTCTAATTTTTTTCTCGGATATAGAGTCAGATACGGATAGTGCCGAATTTGAATACGAATGCGGATTACCTCAGTCACGAATATGGAGCGAATACAGATCGTTTCGAATACGGTTAGTTTCGATCACGAATAGTTAGTCAGATAATGTGTGAAAACAGAAACCATATATGTCGTACATATTAGGATCAATCAACCATAATATATGTCCAAAACACAACTACATTAGTACGTACGTTAGCAAGTAGATTTTTGTACATCACTTGATAACAACGACTAGTTAAGCAAGCATATGACAGGGCTAGTTAAGCCAGTAGTATCTAGCAAGTAGCATTGTAGTAAATAACCTATCAGCTAACAACTAGAAAAGGCAATGCTGAACTAATTAGCATTTGTCAGTAACTGTGACCTGCACTCATTCCATCACAAGAGGCAATGCTTCACTAGGAAAGGCAATGCTTCACTAGAAAATGCAATGTTGCACTAATTAGTAATTTCCCAACCTTTCTATCCACTCATTCCCTAGTCGTTCGTCAGTAACTGTGACCTTGCTAGGGCATAGAGACCATGCGGGCAAGACGTGAGAGAGAGGAGTCATGAGAGAGGGGTGAGTGGCGACGGGATCACGGATTCACGGGAATACGACCATACGGCACTACTGCGGATCGGGCATGCACAAGCGGTTTGAAACCGCTTTCAGAAGCGGTTTTAGAACCGTTTGTAAGCAACCGCGAGTGATACCCCGTCGGGTATCACAAACCGCTTGTGGTTCGATACTTCCACAAGCGGTTGGTGTTACCAACCGCTTGTGGAGAGGTTCTCTCCAAAAGCGGTTGGTCTTACGAACCGCTTGTGGAGAGGTTTGTGAAGAGTCTGACAGCATAGCGTTTTGATTATATTCAATATAGAATATGTTTTCAGAGGGGTTTTTGATATAGATTTTGACAATTATAATAAATAGAACTACATGAGTTTTTTGACACAATTAAATATATATTATTCATTGCTTACTCATTCAGATAATTACAGGTTCATTTACAGAAAAATACGAACTTAATAGACTAAAAAATGAACAAGTTGATGAACACATGAAATAATAAGCCACTTTTACAAGTTTAAAAGAATAAAATGGCGAATCTTGAGCTCATTTCTTACGTCGTACGCTTCTTTGTGCCCTTGGTCGACGTTGATGTCATTCACTGTCCTTATTTCAGACAATCTCTCCAACCATTTGCGTGGAACTCGCCTTTGGTGGATACAATCTCATTGACAATAAAGCCGATGAGTTGTTCTTGAGTCTTCGCAACCCGGTCTGCGGGATCACGCCTTGCACATCGATGTTGGGGTGACAAAGCGGGAAGTAAATAAATCTCTGGACATGTAATTAAAGTGTAAGTACTAAGAAATTGACATGTGCACACTACCTCGGCGTTGGTTGTTGGCACATCACCGTGGGTAATACTTTGCATATAGTGGCACACATAATAGCCACATAAGTTGTTTCCACCCATCATTGTAGAACTGCGATGAAATTTGAAAAGAAAACGATTATTGGGATGAAAAACTGTTACGACATATTAATATTCTTTAATACGCATCAATGCTTATTTGTACATCAAATTCGTTCTCCAAATCTCCTTGTTGCTTCTTTCAAACCCCCGCGAATGCCCCATGTGATGCGTTAGTATGAATAGTAATTATCGAGTTGGAATTAGCAAGGTATTTCAATATATATAATAAGGAAAACTATTGTATATATATGTGCTATATACTGCTTAGGTGTCAATGATAAATTGATATTTTTCCACCAGGAGTCCTTTTGAGTCTTGAACAACGATTTGGTCGCTATCAAGCTTGATGACAAGAAGGATCCAGAAACCTATTCATGTATTGCAACATATATGTAACTAGCTAGTAGTATTATAAATGCCTTGGAAAATATAAGAACGAGAGGTTGTATATATACGCATCGAAGTTGAAGGGTAGAAGTATGTACGGTTTGTAGTCTTTGTCCCAAGAATGCATCGAGAATGTAATCTTCAACAGCTTTTTGGTTGTATCCAAAGACGAACTCGTTAACAATCTCTGGGTCGATGAAGCCCACGTTGAAGATATTCTCTTTTCTACATCGTTGTATCTCCATTCTACATAGAAAGGTATAAGTTTAAGAGTTGCAATTTTATTGTACGAGGAAGCACACGGTAAAGGTATGAGCTTGACACTTACAGGCACCAGCAGCTCATGAGAGACACGTTTATGGCGTCGGCATGGTAAATATGGTATAAGTCTTCAAATTCGAGCCATATGGTGCTGTCCCCACGATAAAAATCATCTTCTTTCATACGGAGGGGGAACATCGTTCTTCCTTGAGGGACTCTGTCATGTACCATTCGTGAAATTGCCGCATCTTGATTGGCAGATCCTTTATCTCATTTGGGTCAATCAGCTCCCGGCCCAACTGATATAATTGCCTTCTGTCCTTTGTTGCCATTGGGATATCATCTATTAATCCAAGAGCTGCAGCTGTGGAACTGAGTCCTGCCTCCTTCATAAACCTCTCGAGGTTCTCCTGATCTTGGTCTCTCTTCTTCTTTGCCGCCGCCGTCTCCTGACCACGTTTATTCTTCTGTGTAGCCTTTATTATTGTCCGTTCATAGTTGGACGGCACAGGCAGCGGCTTTGCACGGCATGTCGCGAAGTGTTCCGCCGCTTTTGGATCAATTGGTACCTTTGGCTCTACCTTCTTTTTCGCGAAGTGTGCAGCCAATTCTGCTTTAGTGACCGCGTCACTCTCCTCCTTATTCATATCATATGCCCTCTTTGGAGGTTCCTTTATCTTTGTCGATCGGTTGACTCGCTTCTTGGGAGCGGTGGAGGAGCCTTAATTGCGCTATCGAGCTTCTTCCTGAGGAGATGGTGGAGGCGTGGTTTTCCAGGGAGGGTTCTTTTTGTTTGTGATCTTGGTGGTGGAGTAGGGCTTCGCGTGGAGCCGTGGTGGAGGAGGCGTGCTCGCTTTACCTGGCGAGGCATTGCGTGGAGGTGACGCGGAGGAGGCGTGGGTTGCCGTGGTGGAGATGACGCGCCCACACCATCCGAAAATATGATGTACCGCTTGCGCTAAAGGATGATATTGTGGAGGGCCTGTCCAAGCTTGGTCACGCCGTCGCCTCCAAAGAATATCGAGGTGAAGTTATTCAAATCCGCCAAAGACCTCCTCCACCACGACCTTTGAGTAACCCGGGTATCTCGCTGCGTTGGAACATCCGCCCGGCTCCACCGGATATGCCATGCCGTGAAGCCACCTTGATGGAGAGGTTACGCGATCAACGTAGCTCACACCGGCGGCGAACTCTTATGTCATCCACGGGATAACGGGCTAGCAAGTTGTTCGCTTCAGGCCCCGTGGACGCAGCTACGCCGCCGCGGAGGGGCTGATCACGGCGTCCGGCTGATTGCTCGGACCTAGTCCTTGAAGCTTGCTGAGGGCAATTTGTACTTGTTGCGCAACTATGTCGCCGATGCTAGCCTGGGTTGCTCTGAGCTCTTGTTTCAATTGGTACACTTTATATGATTCTCTTATTTTGCTTCTATGCCGGCTCCTGTACGTATGTGCATCCTTGGCGAACCCATACTTCCACGGCGTTAGCTTGCCCATACCTCGTGTCCGTCTTGGGTGCTCAGGGTTTTCAAGGGCATGTGTTAGCTCGTCATTCTCCCTGTCTGCCACCAACGTACCTGCCTGAGACTGCTCGACAGCCTGTACAATCCTTTGGCCAGCCTCTTGTACTCCTGGTGCCATCACCAAACTGTCGTCATCTGAAAGGCTCCCCCATGACCCATGAACCAATTGCGCAGGCGCTCTTCCCACAAAGCGGTAGCCAGTGTAACGTCCTTTGCCATTAATTCTTCTTCCCGCTTCTCCCATTTTGGTATAGCCTTGAGGTAACCACCGGTGCCAAGATGGTGGTGGTATTTCTTCATCTGTGAATTGGCCTTGTTCTTCTGACTCGCTACCGGCCTTCAAATGATGCCTTGAACTCCTTGAATGCTTCCCAGTGATCCGCCAACTTAGGAAAGTGGTTGAAGTCGGGTCTTTCTCCCTTCTGCATATACTTGCGGTTGAGAGACGTCTTCCACGCCTAAAACATTGTTGCCATCTTCTTCAAAGTGAATTTCTTGGCCTTGTCTTCGGACCCTTGAGGAAATATGAAATTTCCTTAATATCTTGCCAGAGCAGGTCCTTGGTAGCTTGAGGAACTTCGGCCCATTTTCTGATGCTAATTGGGACGTGATCCCTCACGTGGTAACCGCAAGCGTTGTTGTACGGCCCAACTGCTAAAAGAGGGGCAACTGGCATCCCTTCGTTGTTAACGTCGCTAAACACGTGCTTTGTGGATGGCTTCTTGTTAGGTCTCCGATGCTTGGATTGGTTGCTCGATGTACGGGGCTTGAAATACATAAACATATGTATAAACGTGTCAGAGTGTATTATATTAATGAATTGCGATTAATTAACATGTCTACGGGGATTGGCTATACCTCATCCTCGCGGAACTAGTGTTACCGACCGGACTCGGCCCAAACAATAATGGCTTCATCACCGCGGCCTCAACGGCCTCACCGGAACCAACATTAGCCTCAGCGGCAGCAGCGTTAGCATCACCTTCGATGCTACCCAGCGCGATGGAATCCAGCAAGAACTGTTCTCCCTCATCGAAAGTAGGGTCACCACGTCCTGGTTGCGCCATCTATCCTAATTCTGACAAAATGTTGACATAAATATCATATTACTTTAAAACAACCATATTACAGATTACAACACAAGCATATTATTACATAAATTTCTACACCAAGTATTAAGTACTACATGAGGACCAAGAAAGGCATGTCACAACCGAACACCTTGTGGGCATTTCACCAACACCTTGTGGGCAAACTGATTAGAGAGGGAGGACGACGGCATGCACAATCAGCACTCGTCCTCCGGGTGGAATGGCGTGTGTGGCGGCTTGGTGGCAGAGGAGGCATCGGCGAGATGGTGGAGAAGGCGCCGGCGGGGTGGAGTGGCGACGGCGATGAGGGCACCAGCGCGGGGGTCGACTGGCGCGGGGGTGGAGTGGCGCCGGGATGGTTGGGTGGCGGAGGAGGGCGACGGCGTCGATGAGGACTTCGGCGCGAGGTCTCGACGGAGGCGACGACGGCGGCGGTCGGAGAGACACAGGTGAGGGCGGCCGCGCTGGGTCTCGAAGGGGACTTACAAAATTTGGGGTGTGAGAAAAGGGCGGGGAATGTAAACTTTATACAGGGAGCACTTCTACAAGCGGTTCTTAGAATCAACCGCTTGTAAAATATCTCTACAAGCGGTTTTAGAACCAACCGCTTGTAGAGGGAACACTTCTACAGGCGGTTCTTAAAACGAACCGCTTGTAAAATATCTCTACAAGCGGTTTTAGAACCAATCGCTTGTAGAGGGAGGACTTCTACAAGCGGTTCATATTACTAACCACTTCTGAATGTTGCGTTCTAGAAGCGGTTCATATTACTAACCGCTTCTGAATGTTGCGTTCTAGAAGCAGTTCTTTTCTCAAACCGCTTGTGAAAATCAGTTTAAAAAAGCTTTTAGCACTTCAGGTTCATTTCAGAATTTTTTAAAAATGCTTTTAGCACTTTACTTTCATTCCATAATTTTTTAAAAATTCTTTTAGCAATTTAGTTCCATTCTATAATTTTTAAAAAGGTTTTAGCACTTCAGTTTCATTTTAGAATTTTAAAAAAATGCTTTTAGCACTTTACTTTCATTCCATAATTTAAAAAAAATGCTTTTAGCAATTTAGTTCTATTCTATAATTTTTAAAAAAGCTTTTAGCACTTCAGTTTTATTTCAGAATTTTTAAAAAATGCTTTTAGCACTTTACTTTCATTCCATAATTTTAAAAAAATGCTTTTATTAATTTAGTCCCATTCTATAATTTTTAAAAAAGCTTTTAGCACTTCAGTTTCATTTCAGAATTTTTAAAAAATGCTTTTAGCACTTTACTTTCATTCCATAATTTTTAAAAAATGCTTTTAGCAATTTAGTTTCATTCTATAATTTTTAAAAAAGCTTTTAGCACTTCAGTTTCATTTCAGAATTTTTAAAAAATGCTTTTACCACTTTACTTTCATTCCATAATTTTTTTAAAAGTTTTTAGCACTTTAGTTTCATTCTAGAATTTTGGCACTTTACATTCATTCCAAATAAACACTTCATACAGTAGAAGACCCGTGTTACATATACATAGTTCATATAGTAGGGGTACATCTTAAGTAGTAACGTACTTTGTATTTACAAGTGTTCCTTCATTATGATCGCGACGTATGAAAAGAGTATCCACGTCTGTGTCATTAGGAGGCTTATGTCGACATCCACAGCGAAAGGAGGGATCTCGTCGAACTGACTATACTCTTCCTCGTTTGTGACGTCCTCAACTCCAACAATCCTTCGTTTGCCTTGGAGAACCACGTGTCGCTTTGGCTTAGTACTACAATCTTTCTGCTTGTCCTTCTGCTTATTAGGTTTGCTTGACATGTCCATTACGTAGAAGAATCTGTCTCACATCGTTCGCGAGGACGAACGGTTCGCGCCTATAGCCGACTTGCGTGAGGTCCACGATTGTCATACCGTATTTGTCGACCTTCACGCCGCTTGAAGTCAGTTTGACCCATTGGCACTTAAATAGAGGGACTTTCAAAGGTCCATAGTCAAGCTCCTATATCTCTTCTATGAAACCATAATATGTATCCACCTTGCCATTGTTGTCTTCGGCGCTTATACGGACACCGCTATTTTGGTTGGTGCTCTTGTTATCCCGATCCGTGTAGAATATATAACCATTTATCTCGTATTCTTGAATGTCACGATTTCACTAGATGGTCCTTGTTGCGCTGCAACTGCTCATTGTCCGACCCTTTCAAAAGGATGTACTTTTGTAACCAAGCGCCAAAGAATCCATGTGCTTTGTTATCCAATCCTCGACCTCCCCAGAAATCGCGCGTAGAATACTCTTGTGCTCAAGGACATACAGGGCCACTACAGTTGATTGTTTCAAAACCGTGAAATGTGCTTGCTTAAATGTAAGAAGATCATTGCATGCAATTGCTTTCCTTCCTAGTGTCCCTTTTCCCCGTAGCCTCCCCTCATGGCGTGATATAGGGACGCCGATCGGGTTTAGATCATTAATGTAATCCACACAAAACTCAATCACCTCCTCTATCCCATAACCTCTGCAATGCATCCTTCCTGACGAGAACGTTATTTAACATACTTCTTTAGCACACTCATGTACCTCTCGAAGGGAACATGTTGTGTAGATACACGGTCCAAGGATTCCTATCTCTTTGACAAGGTGAATAAAGTGAGATGAACCATAATATCAAAGAATGCAAGAGGAAAGATCATCTCAAGACTAACCACACTTTGTACCACATCATCCCGCAGCCTTACTTAGTTTATCCGGTCGATGACCTTCTCGTGGAAGCTGCGTTGAAAAAAGAACACACTTTGTGATTGTCCCCGCACCTACTTCGGACAAAGATGCCTCTCACCACTCGGGAGCAAGCTGTGTCATTAACACAAGATACCATGGATTTCATGTGTACGATTTTATTCTCTTTCGCTTATGAGTCTCTTTACATTCGAGGAGTATCGGAAGGGACCTTCACATTGTTCAGAACTCTATCACGCTTTTTTTCTCTTCTTTGCTTAGAGTGTAGCTCGCAGGATGTAGGTAATGTTGTCCTTTCCTCTCTTTTCGGGATGTAGGTCGTTCCTCGGCCCAAGAGTTAAGTTCCTTCCGAGCTTGCAGTGTATCTTTCGATTTTCCGACATATCTATGTAGCCTAGCGTGTTCAAGCAGACATTCTTCGTGATGTGCATGAAGTCAAGTGAGTGACGAACCTCCATGACTTCCCAATAAGGCAAGTCCCAAAATATTAACTTCTTCTTCCATATGGGTGCATGACCATCCTCATTCTGCACATGTTTGCTTCCAGGACCCTTTCCAAATACTACTTTCAAATCCTTTACCATAGCAAACACACGTGGCCCACTACGATGTCGAGGCCTTGCACGAAGGCACTGCTGCGTTAAATTTCCCCGCCTTCCTTCCGCAAGGGTGACTCGTAAGAAGAAACCTACGGTGACCCATATACACAACTTTTCGAGAGTTTTTCAGGTACATGCCGTCCGTTTCATCTAAGCACTGGATGCAAGCTCTATATCCTTTGATAGTTAGGCCGGACAGGTTACCAAGAGCAGGCCAGTCGTTGATTGTTACAAATAATAATGCACGTAGGTTGAAATACTCCCTTTTGTGCTCATCCCATACCCTTACACCATCGTCCCACAACGTCACAAGATCTTCAACCAATGATTTCAGTAGACATCGATGTCATTTCCAGGTTGCTTGGGGCCTTGGATCAACAACGGCATCATGATGTACTTTCGCTTCATGCACAGCCATGGAGGAATGTTATAGATACATAGTGTAACAAAGCCGAGTGCTATGGTCGCGCTCAATTCTCGAAAGGATTCATCCCATCGGTACTCAACCCAAACCTTATGTTTTCACCTCATCTCGAAGTCCGGCACGTCCGGTTGACTTTTCTCCACTCGTGAGCCATCTGCAGGTGTCTAAGCATCCCGCCGCCCTTACGCTCTCTTCTTTGTGCCAACGCATCATCCGGGCATGCGCTTTGTTAGCAAACATACGCTTCAATCGGGGATCACAGGGAAATACCACAACACTTTAGCTAGAGGTCTCTTCTTCTTACGCTCCCCATCTATTTCACCTGGATCGTCACGCTTCACCTTATACCGTGATTCTCTGCACGCTGGATAAACATCCAAATCGGCATACTCATTACGATACAGATACAATCATTAGGACATGTGTAGCTTCAGTATTTCCAATCCCAAAGGATGACGACTTGCTTGGCTTCATATGTAGATTCGGGCAGAGTGTTATCTTCTGGAAGCAACTTCTTTACGAGTGATAACAACTCATCGAATCCCTTATCTGACACACCATTTGTGGCCTTCTATTGCATGAGTTCCAGTGTGGTACACAGCTTTTTGTGGCCCTGCCCATAGTTTGGGTACAAAGGAGTTCTGTGGTCCTCTAACATGCGCTGGAACTTCTCGAACTGTCTTTCATCCGTAGTCTCCTCTCCGCCACGCAAAGATCCGGTCTAGCTCATCATCATCAAAGTCACAAAGTGTTTCTTCCACGTAATAAAGATTATGCGCGTCCGTCAGGTGTCGGGACCCGGATTTACAACCAAACCCTCTCGTATACCGCACTAGTCCAGATCACGCTAGTGCACACAGTGGAAACACAGATGTAATATCATTCCATACAACGAATTAATTAAGAAGAAGCAAATTATTATTAAATAAAGCAAACGACCTTATGGTCAATGTTTACACCATTGTGCCTTAAGGGCTTAAGAAACAAATACTATTGCAATGAAAAGATAACTTGAACCATTCGACATGCCACGTGCAATCGTCTGGGAACGCCTTCCTAATCCACGTAGTCTTCATAGAATTCCTCTTCATGAGATTCATTATCTCCTTCAAAGAATCGATCAACAAGGGCATAAAGCCGTGAGTACAAAGGTACTCAAAGAAGCCATAGGGAATTGATGCAATATATTTATGCACGGCTTGACAAGGATGGCTATATAGTTTCATTTGCGTAAAGCAATAACTTGAATTGAAATACAATAAATAGATTGAAAGCATATTTATGAAAACATAAATAAATAATCGATAGATCAATGATAGACAACAAAACAACGTGAACTCCCTGCTCACATCCAAACAATTCCACATTCCACATTTTATGAAACACTCTATACCCGTGTGAAATTCCCTGCTTTGTCCATGACCATGACGCGTTATTCGAATAGTTTTACACTCGCAGAGGTTGTACAACTTTACCCACAAGACATGAACATCTCTTTGTGCAAACGTTACTAACACACTTCCTTTGGTGTGTCGCAGAGATATCATGACAAAGCCTTTCCAATGCATTGTCTAAACTCAGACGCTCGCTAAGGTTTCGCCCATAAGGCCCCTCTTGCGCCATGTGAATCTACCCGCCCATCCCGAACCCACACCACCATTGGCGTGACTCAAGACTAGACATTACAAATTAATCGGCTAGGTCTGTCCCATTCCGCATATGTGGTAGTACGATTAGACCCAGCCTCAATGGCGCACAAGATTAAGTCCTGTTGTCTCGTGCAAGACATCCACATCCCAACATGCTAGAAAGCACCCCTTTATCGCACGATCACTTGCCCGAGGGAAAACAATTGCTCAACCAAGACCAATGGCAAACCCCGCCATGGTACAACAATTTTACAACAAGTGGCTAACGGCCACGATTCAATATCTCATTAAGTCAAGATTAACATTATTCAACATGTGACATGAATCCCAACGATATGTAAGCATGTCTAAGCATAGCTACGATAACCCAATGTTGGTATTATGATTATGTCCAACTAGTAATGTCCCAACCTAGGTTTAACAATGGATACATGGCATACAACTAATCAAGGTGGCATAATGTCAACTAGGCATACATCTACTCCCATTAAATAAACATTGATACGTAAATAGCATGCAAGTGTATAAAATAAATTACTTTGCAAACATAGGATCAATATGATCAAAGGTTACGACTTGCCTTGCTGATCTAGTGCTGAATCTTGGTCTTCAAGTCTTCGCTTGCTCCTCGGAATTAGCGTCACCGAAAAGAAAACGATGAAACCAAATAAATACAAAACAGAGACTCAAACAAGCTCAAAACTGAAAATAAATGGCTCTGGAAGATAGATCTTGATTTTAGAAAATTTTAGAAACTTGAATCGCCTCAATCGGAGTTCGTATGAGCGAGAACGGCCTCCAAAGATTAAATTCAGAGAAAATACGAAAATCAGAAAATCGAATTTTGGATTTATTTTTGTATCGAAAAGCGATTTATTGCGCAACGCCGACGCTATCCGCTCACGGTGGACAAGGTCCACGGCGCTGCGCGGTTCACCGCGGCACCGGCGACGGCCGACGCATCAGCGCCGACGCTGGCGCTCGGCCGACGCGAGCGCCGACGCAAGCGGTGACGCTGGGCGCCACGCTGGCCGCCAGATTCGGCGAGGCCGATCGGATCGAACGGCTAAGGGCGGTGGAGACGCGGCGCGATCGGAGCGCACTGACGGGCGATCGGACGGCCGCCAAGAAGTGGAGGGGACGACGACGAAGCGGCGCGCGGCTCACCGAGAACGGGAAGATGACCGCAAGCGGCGGAGGATGACCGGATCGGCGCGCGCAAGGCGGATCGAGAAGAGGACGACGCGGCGAACTCGGAGAGACGCGCGACGCGGGCGAGAGGCACCGAGCGGCGGCGACGACGGGAAAAGCTTCGCTTTGAGGCGGAGCTACGGCGAGGTCTCACGCGAAGACGACGGGCTTCCGAGCGATGGCGAAAGGGGGCGAAGGGGCGGCGAGACGGCGGACTCGGCGGGGCCTCGCGCTGCATTTATAGCCTCTCGGAGGCGCAAGGGCACGGACTCCAAGACGGGCGCCGACACGAACTCGGACGGGGCGGCGACGGCGGTTAGGGTTTCGCGAGGCGGCGACGTGGCGCAATCGCAGCCCACACGCTGCGTCAGCAGATCGGACGGCCAGATGGCTGCTGGCCGGGCTGGCCGCGAGGGAAACTGGGCCGGGCGAAGGGAGTAAACGGGAAAACCGGCCGAGCAGATTCGCCCGAGAGGGTTTTGAAATAAAACCTTTTTCAAATTAAGAAAAATCCAGAAATTCAAATAAAATCAAATAAATATCAAATAAATTCAGAAAAATCCCCAAAAATACAGTAAAAATTCCTTGGAGCACAAGGAACCCAACAAAACTGAAATTTTAAGTTTGATGAATAGTTTAGCCAAATTAAATCCTTTTATTATTTAGAAATTCAAATTGTCGAGTTAATTCAAGAAAATGCAAATGATTATTTTTGAATTCAAACATTCCAAAACTCAAATTTTGGGATGTTACAAACCTCCCTTAAATGGAATCTCGACCCGAGATTCAGTCGCTAGGGAATAGGTGGGGAAACTCTGACTTCAGATCCTCTTCTCGCTCCCAAGTTGCTTCCTCTTCGAATGATGGCTCCATCGACCTTGCAAAACGGATGATCTTGCTTTCGTGATACGCTCGCGATATCCAAAATTTTCACCGTTGCTCCTTGTAGGTAAGATCCTCTTGCAAATCAATGGCTTCCAATGGCATCTGTTTCTCCGCACACGCAGCATTTCTTCAATTCGCGATACATGGAACACATCATGGATTCCAAAAAAGATCGAGGCAATTCTAACTTGTAGGCAACCTCGCCTCTTCGCTCCAAGATTTTGAACGGTCCCACATATCTAGGGGCAAGCTTTCCTTTTACTTGAAATCTCTTAACTCCTTTGAGAGGGGTAACTCGAGGTAAACATAATCATTGGGCTCAAACTCAAATCTCGCGACGATTATCTCGCATAACTCTTCTGCTCGCTTGAGCTATCTTCAAGCGGTCTCAATTAATTGAACTTGCTCTTCGGCTTCTTGCAAGATGGCAGACCAAACAATTGTCTTTCTCCCGACTCCTTCCAGCTTGAGAGGGTTTCGCACTTCCTTCCATATAAGGCTTCAAAAGGCGACATTTGCAGATCGGCTTGATAACTATTGTTGTACTAAAACTCGGCGTAGGGCAAACACTTGTCCCACTTGACACCATAAGTTAAGGCACAAGCTCTTAACATATCCTCAAGAATCGATTCACACGCCACCGTCCATCGGTTTGAGGGTGATAGGCGATCAATCGAGATGAGTTCCCATGGCTTCGTGCGCACTCGCCAAAAACGAGAGGTAAACCGGGTTCCTCTATCGACACTATCTTCTTAGGCACTCCGTGAAGACCGACGATCCTTGACATATATAACTCGCTAATTTATCTCCTCGCATAGGTAGTCTTAATCGAATGAAGTGAGCTACCTTAGTCAATCGATCCACTATTACCCGTGATCGAGTCATAACTCGCTTGGGTTTTAGGAAATCCGTAATGAAATCCATACCAATTTCTTCCCACTTCCACTGAATCTTCAATGGTCGCAGCAATCCTGCGGCCTCGATGCTCGCCTTGACCTTCCGCGCACATCACAAAGTGCAACATATTCTCGCAATCTCACGCTTCATACTAGGCCACCAATACCTTTCCTTGAGGTCTTGATACATCTTGGTACTTCCAGATGAATGGAGTATAAAGTCTCATGCGCTTCCTTGAGAATCAATTCCTTAAGCTCTTCGATCCGCACGCAAATACGCTTCTCATACCAAATAGTACCTTGTTCATCTTCGAGAAACCCGAGGCTTTTCCTTTCTTCATATTGCTCTTAATCTCCTTAATGTCGGCATCATCTACCTGTGCTTCTCGAACTGATCTTCCAACGAGGGCGATTTCCAAGGTAGCTAAATACCCTTCCGAATCAATTCCAAACTAAGCTTCAAATTCCTTATAAAGGGTGGTCGACTTTCCTTAATCATCGAGTATGGCAAGAGCTCTTTCTACTCAAAGCATCGGCTACGACATTGGCCTTGCTCGGATGATAATGAATCCCAATGTCATAGTCCTTGATCAATTCCAACCATCTTCTTTGTCTCATATTGAGGTCACTTGGGTAAAATATACTTCAAACTCTTGTGATCGTGATAAACTTCACAACGATTACCAATGAGATAGTGACGCTAAATCTTTAAAGCATGCACTACTACCGCTAATTCCAAATCATGGGTAGGATAGTTAACTTCATGTGGCCTCGCTTGTCATGAAGCATACGCTACAACCTTCTTATCTTGCATTAGCACACAACCGAGTCCTTGTCGGGATGCATCACGTAATATCTCAAAATCCTTCCTATTATCCGCAGAATAAGCACCGCGCTTGTCAAACACTTCTTTAATTCTTGAAAACTTTGCTCACACTCCGATGTCCAAACAAATTTCTTTTCCTTCTTTAAAAGTTGAGTGAGCGGTCTAGCTTTTCTAGAAAACCCTTCTATGAAACGGCGATAATATCCCGCCATTCCAAGAAAACTTTGATTTGGGGTACCGCCTGGGTGACTCCCAACTTAGCACATCTCGCACTTTCCGTGGTCAACAATGACTCCTTCTCCCGATATGACATGTCCTAGGAAAGCAACTTCTTTCATCCGTAACTCACATTTACTAAACTTTGCATAAAGTCGATTCTCTCTTAGCTTCGTTAGGATTTGGCGCAAGTGATCCTCATGTTCTTCCTCACTTTTGAGTAGATCGAATGTCGCCAATGAAAACAACAACAAACTTATCCAAATACTCCATGAATACCTTATTCATCAAGGTCATGAAGTAGGCAGGGCATTGGTCAATCCAAAGGACATCACGGTATACTCATACCGCCCATACCGAGTAACAAAAGCTGTTTTGGGAATATCCTCTTGACGAATCTTCAACCGGTGGTAACTCGATCTTAAATCAATCTTCGAGAACACTCCGCCCCCTGAAGTTGGTCAAACAAATCATCGATTCTTGGCAGAGGGTACTTATTCTTGATGGTGACCTCATTGAGTGAGCGATAATCCACACACATTCTCTCGAGTTCCATCTTTCTTTTCAACTAGAAGAACCGTGCTCCCCATGGCGAAGAACTTGGTCGAACAAATCCTTGATCTTGCAGCTCTTTAATCGCTCTCTTTACTTGGCTAACTCATTAGCCGGCATCCTATAGGGTCTCTTGGAAATGGGTGGTGTTCCTGCACTAGTTCTATCAAGAACTCTATATCTCGATCCGTGGCATCCTGTGCAACTCATCCGAAACACATCAGAAATTCACGGCGATCGCACATCTTCCAAGCTTATTCCTTTGGCACTACAAACTCTAATCCTTCTGACCGATCTCAATCGCTTGAACTTTTAACTTGGTTCCATCCGATCGTTAGGTGATCTCTATTCCCACAATCCAAAATCGCTTGGTTCTTGGAGAGCCAATCCATTCCTAGGATCACATCTAGGACTTGGTGTCTAGGACAATAAGGTTATTAGAAATTCTACCCTCCAATTAATATCTTAACTTCGGGCACCTTGGTTCGTGCACTCAAATCGTAACTGTGAGATTGCACTAGTAAAACAAATTTTAAGAGGCATTGTCTTTAATTGATGATTTGCAAGAAAACTCCGAGAAACAAACGAATGCGTAGCTCCGTAATCAAACAAAACCATGGCGATGCCGAGTTGACTAGAGCTTACCTAGTATGACGCCCGTGCATCGGGCATCCTCTGTGGTGACGTGATTCACGCGCCTCTTCCAAAGAAAGCGGCGGAGTCCTCGTGGCTTGATTAGGAGTTTGGGGCACTCCACGCCCCGATCCCGTGCGGGGTCTTGGTGGCGAGATCCCAAGTTGAAACGAATCGCGCCATAGCTTGCTTCCTTGGACAATTGTTGGCATAGTGACCAAGTTCATGACAGTTGAAACATGTGACTTCGCACTGGATTATCGCTTCTCCGAGGTGGATTGTCATGGCGCTAGGGTTGCGATTGCCTCAAGGAGCCGGGCGAGGTGTTGGTGCAGGGTCCCGAATGTATTCGGAGGAGTGAAACGAGCAGGTGTTGAGCATTTGTTTCGACTCTCCTGGTGACTCGATGGGCTCCATGTCGATCATCTTTCTCTTACGGATTCTTCCAACCCCGACGAGATTCCTCAATGAGCATAGCCTTATCTACCGTGATGTCGAAATCTACATAGTCATTGCCAATGACTTGCACCTTTAGTCCTCGGATTGAGTCCACGCTGAACTTTTTCTCGACGAGCATCATCTCGTGGCTACATCCTCCGAGCGTAGCGAGCGAGTTGAGTGAACTTATTAAGGTATTCACTCACCGACATCCCTTCTGCTTAAGCTCCGAATTCATTCTTCTTCATTTCCACCTTTCCATCAGAATATGAGAGTGGCGAAAGCAAGGAAAACTCGCCAAGTGATAGTCCGAGGATCATCATGGGCAAGATCAGTAGTTCTCCCACCATTCAAAGCACGGTGCCTCCACCGATGAGCGGCATAGAGAACCTTCTCACGATTGGTGCACTGGGCAATTTCAAGCTTCTTCTCAATGGAGCGGATCCAATCATCGGGCCCAATGGTTCTCAAGAGTTGAGAAAGTTGGCGGACGAGTCCTCATAAATTCGCTAGCTTGGACCGAGACGAGCTTGAGGAGGTGCAAAAGCAGCTTGGTTTTGCCTGGTTCAACAGATTGGCTAGAGCAATCGCAGATCAGTTCTCACGATTCATCATGTTGTTCATGTTCGCATCATTGTGTTCATTAATCGAGTCCGAGCCGCTAGAAAATGTCCCATGTTCGTCCGTGCACACACGGTGGTGGTGGTGGTGCATTGGGGTTGGAGTTGGTGTTGGCACTGCATCGCATCCACCGCGATCCACGCACCGCCCGTAACGAGTGTCAACCATCCGAGGTGCAAGACAAGGGTTTGATAGGTAAGAGGAAAAGCAGAGATGAGTGGTAAGATCATCTAGGGAGAAGGTAATACCTGTGGACAAAAGGATACAACCGAAAGGCTTCAAATTAAGGAGGCAAATTTTTTTTTTTTTTTTTTTTTCAATTAAAGGTATGGTTGTAACACCGTGCTTGAGGCAAGTGTACAACATACCGTGCACACAAGCAAAGAAAATCCTAGTATACGCGACTAAACGTAACTAAACCGAAAAGGGTAACACATGCTCAAACACCGCTGAGCACCAAAACCTAACTTATATGGTAGTCTTTTGGCATAACCTCGATGGCTTGATCATCATCGCCTTTTGTTGAATCCTTGCGTAAACTCGAGGCTTTGAGAAGTTTCATGAGATAAGGTCAATTTAAATTTCAAATCAAAGTTTTAGCAAAGGAGAGGAATAAGAACCTAAGAATAAGACGAGAGGAGACGAAAGCTATTAAGTACCAATTTTGTTGGTTTGATTTAGAAAATAATTTTGAAGACCATGCTAACTAGGATAGCGACCTACAACGATATGGCTCGATACTATCTCTGTCGGGACCCGGATTTACAAACCAAACCTTCTGTATACCGCACTAGTCCAGATCACGCTAGTGCACACAAAGGGAAACATAGATGTAATATCATTCCATACAACGAATTAATTAAGAAGAAGCAAATTATTATTAAATAAAGCAAACGACCTTATGGTCAATGTTTACACCATTGTGCCTTAAGGGCTTAAGAAACAAATACTATTGCAATGAAAAGATAACTTGAACTATTCGACATGCCACAGCAATCGTCTGGGAACGCCTTCCTAATCCACGAGTCTTCATAGAATTCCTCTTCATGAGATTCATTATCTCCTTCAAGAATCGATCAACAAGGGCATAAAGCCGTGAGTACAAAGGTACTCAAAGAAGCCATAGGGAATTGATGCAATATATTTATGCACGGCTTGACAAGGATGGCTATATGTTTCATTTGCGTAAAGCAATAACTTGAATTGAAATACAATAAATAGATTGAAAGCATATTTATGAAAACATAAATAAATAATCGATAGATCAATGATAGACAACAAAACAACAAGTGAACTCCCTGCTCACATCCCAACAATTCCACATTCCACATTTTATGAAACACTCTATACCCCGTGTGAAATTCCTGCTTTGTCCATGATCATGACGCGCTATTCAATAGTTTTACACTGCAGAGGTTGTACAACTTTACCCACAAGACATGAACATCTCTTTGTGCAAACGTTACTAACACACTTCCTTTGGTGTGTCGCAGATATCATGACAAAGCCTTTACAATGCATTGTCTAAACTCTCAGATCGCTCGCTAAGGTTTCGCCCATAAGGCCCCCTCTTGCGCCATGTGAATCTACCCGCCCATCCCGAACCCACACCACCATTGGCAGTGACTCAAGACTAGACATTACAAATTAATCGCCTAGGTCTGTCCCATTCCGCACATGTGGTAGTACGATTAGACCTAGCTCAATGGCGCACAAGATTAAGTCCTTGTTGTCTCGTGCAAGACATCCACATCCCAACGTGCTAGAAAGCACCCCTTTATCGCACGATCACTTGCCCGAGGGAAAACAATTGCTCAACCAAGACCAATGGCAAACCCGCCATGGTACAACAAATTTTACAACAGTGGCTAACGGCCACGATTCAATATCTCATTAAGTCAAGATTAACATTATTCAACATGTGACATGAATCCCAACGATATGTAAGCATGTCTAAGCATAGCTACGATAACCCAATGTTGGTATTATGATTATGTCCAACTAGTAATGTCCCAACCTAGGTTTAACAATGGATACATGGCATACAACTAATCAAGGTGGCATAATGTCAACTAGGCATACATCTACTCCCATTAAATAAACATTGATACGTAAATAGCATGCAAGTGTATAAAATAAATTACTTTGCAAACATAGGATCAATATGATCAAAGGTTACGACTTGCCTTGCTGATCTAGTGCTGAATCTTGGTCTTCAAGTCTTCGCTTGCTCCTCGGAATTAGCGCTCACCGGAAAAGAAAACGATGAAACCAAATAAATACAAAACAGAGACTCAAACAAGCTCAAAACTGAAAATAAATGGCTCTGGAAGATAGATCTTGATTTTAGAAAATTTTAGAAACTTGAATCGCCTCAATCGGAGTTCGTATGAGCGAGAACGGCCTCCAAAGATTAAATTCAGAGAAAATACGTAAAATCGTAAAATCGAATTTTTGGATTTATTTTTGTATGAAAAAGCGATTTATTGCGCAACGCCGACGCCATCCGCTCACGGTGGACAAGGTCCACGCGCGCTTGCCGGTTCACCGCGGCACCCGGCGCGACGGCCGACGCAGCGCCGACGCTGGCGGCTCGGCCGACGCGAGGCCGACGCAAGCGGTGACGCCGGCGCCACGCTGGCCGATCCGGCGCGAGGCCGATCGGATCGAACGCTGGGCGGCGGAGACGGGCGCGACGGAGCGACGCCGGCGATCGGACGCCGCCAAGAAGTGGAGGGGACGACGACGAGCGGCGCGCGGGCTCACCGGCAACGGGAAGATGACGAGGCAAGCGGCGGAGGATGACCGGATCGGGCGCGCAAGGCGGATCCGCAAGAGGACGACGCGCGAATCCCGAGACTTGCGCGGCGGCGGAGAGGCACCGAGCGGCGACGACGGGAAAAGCTTCGGTTTTGGCGGCGGAGCTACTGGCGAGGTCTCACGCGAAGACGACGGGCTTCCGAAGCGATGGCGAAGGGGCGAGGGCGCGGCGCGAGACGGCGGACTCTGGGCGGGCGCGCGACGAGTATAGCTCTCGGAGGCGTGGCGGGCACGGACGAAGACGGGCGCCGACACGAACTCGACGGCGGCGACGGCGGCTAGGGTTTCGCGGAGGCGCGACGATGGGCGTAATCGCAGCCACACGCTGCCGCGCGACGGACGGCCGTGGCGCGCGGTCGGCCGGGTCCGGGGAAACCGGGCCGGGCGAAGGGTTGGAAAACGGCCGAGCAGATTCGCCCGAGAGGGTTTTTAAATAAAACCTTTTTCAAATTAAGAAAAATCCGTAAATTAAATTCAAATAAAATCAAATAAATATCAAATAAATTCAGAAAAATCCCAAAAATACAGAAAAATTCCTTGGAGCACAAGGAACCCAACAAGAACTGAAATTTTAAGTTTGATGAATAGTTTAGCCAAATTAAATCCTTTTATTATTTAGAAATTCAAATTGTCGAGTTATTTCAAGAGAATGCAAATTGATTATTTTGAATTCAAACATTCCAAAACTCAAATTTTGGGATGTTACAAACCTCCCCTTAAATGGAATCTCGACCCTAGATTCGGGTCGGCTAGGAATAGGTGGGAAACTCTGACTTCAGATCCTCTTCTCGCCTCCCAAGTTGCTTCCTCTTCTCAATGATGGCTCCACCGACCTTGCAAAAACGGATGATCTTGCTTCTCGTGATACGCCTCGCTATATCCAAAATTCTCACCGGTTGCTCCTTGTAGGTAAGATCCTCTTGCAAATCAATGGCTTCCAATGGCATCTGCTCTTCCGCACACGCAGCATTTCTTCAATCGCGATACATGGAACACATCATGGATTCCAAAGAAAAGATCGAGGCAATTCTAACTTGTAGGCAACCTCGCCTCTTCGCTCCAAGATTTTGAACGGTCCCACATATCTAGCAAGCTTTCCTTTTACTTGAAATCTCTTAACTCCTTTGAGAGGGGTAACTCGAGGTAAACATAATCATTGGGCTCGAAACTCAAATCTCTTGCGACGATTATCTGGCATAACTCTTTCTGTCTCTTTGAGCTATCTTCAAGCGGTCTCAATTAGCTGAACTTGCTCTTCGGCTTCTTGCAAAGATGGCAGACCAAACAATTGTCTTTCTCCGACTCCTTCCAGCTGAGAGGGTTACGCACTTCCTTCCATATAAGGCTTCAAAAGGCTTACATTTGCAGACTGGCTTGATAACTATTGTTGTACGAAAACTCGGCGTAGGGCAAACACTTGTCCCACTTGACACCATAAGTTAAGGCACAAGCTCTTAACATATCCTCAAGAATCTGATTCACACGCTCAGTCTGTCCATCGGTTTGAGGGTGATAGGCAGTACTGAATCTGAGATGAGTTCCCATGGCTTCGCAAGTGCACTCGCCAAAAACGAGAGGTAAACCGGGTTCCTCTATCGACACTATCTTCTTAGGCACTCCGTGAAGACTGACGATCCTTGACATATATAACTCTGCTAATTTATCTCCTGCATAGGTAGTCTTAACTGGAATGAAGTGAGCTACCTTAGTCAATCGATCCACTATTACCCAGATCGAGTCATAACCTGCTTGGGTTTTAGGAAACCTGAATGAAATCCATACCAATTTCTTCCCACTTCCACTGAATCTTCAATGGTCGCAGCAACTCATCGCCGGCCTCCGATGCTCTGCCTTGACCTTCTCGCGCATCACAAAGTGCAACATATTCGCAATCTCACGCTTCATACTAGGCCACCAATACCTTTCTTCGAGGTCTTGATACATCTTGGTACTTCCGTGATGAATGGAGTATAAAGTCTCATGCGCTTCCTTGAGAATCAATTCCTTGCTCTTTCTCGATCCGGTGATGGTGACCTCATTGAGTGAGCGATAATCCACACATTCTCCGAAGTTCCATCTTTCTTTTCAACTAGAAGAACTGGTGCTCCCTATGGCGAAGAACTTGGTCGAACAAATCCTTGATCTTGCGGCTCTTTAATCTGCCTCTTTACTTCGCTAACTCATTAGTTGGCATCCTATAGGGTCTCTTGGAAATGGGTGGTGTTCGTGCACTAGTTCTATCAAGAACTCTATATCTCGATCCGGTGGCATCCTGTGCAACTCATCCGAAACACATCGTGAAATTCACGGGCGATCGCACATCTTCCAAGCTTATTCCTTTGGCACTACAAACTCTAATCCTTCTTGACCGATCCAATCGGCTTGAACTTTTAACTTGGTTCCATCTCGGATGGTTAGGGTGATCTCTCTATTCTACAATCCAAAACCGCTGGTTCTTGGAGAGCCAATCCATTCCTAGGATCACATCTAGGGACTTGGTGTCTAGGACAATAAGGTTGGCTAGAAATTCTACCCTCCAATTAATATCTTAACTTTCTGGGCAAACCTTGGTTCAGACTCAAATCGTAACTGTGAGATTGCACTAGTAAAACAAATCTTAAGAGGCATTGTCTTTAATTGATGATTTGCAAAGAAACTCCGAGAAACAAACGAATGCGTAGCTCCGAGAATCAAACAAAACCATGGCGATGCCGAGTTGACTAGAGCTTACCTAGTATGACGTCCGTGCGCATCGGGCATCCTCGGTGGTGACGTGATTCACGCGCCTCTTCCAAAGAAAGGCGGAGTCCTCGTGGCTTGATTAGAGTTTGGGGCACCACGCCCCGATCTCGTGCGGGGTCTTGGTCGGGCGAGATCCCAAGTTGAAACGAACCGCGCCATAGCTTGCTTCCTTGGACGCTTGTTGGCATAGTGACCAAGTTCATGACAATGAAACATGTGACTCCCGCACTGGATTATCGTTTCCCGAGGTGGATTGCTTTGTTGGCGCTAGGGTCATGCGATTGCCGAAGGAGCTGGGCGAGGTGTCATGCAGGGTCCTGAATGTATTCGGAGGAGTGAAACGAAGCAGGTGTTGAGCATTGGTTCGACTCTCACCGGTGACTGATGGGCTCCATGTCAGATCATCTTTCTCTTACGGATTCTTCCAATTCTCGACGAGATTCTCAATGAGCATAGCCTTATCTACGGATGTCGAAAATCTACATAGTCATTGCCAATGACTTGCACCTTTAGTCCCGGATTGAGTCCACGCTGAACTTTTTCTCGACGAGCATCATCTCGTGGCTACATCCTCCGGAGCGTAGCGAGCGAGTTGAGTGAATTTATTAAGGTATTCACTCACCGACATCCCTTCTTGCTTAAGCTCCTGAATTCATTCTTCTTCATTTCCACCTTTCCATCGTGAATATGAGAGTGGCGAGAAGCAAGAAAACTCGCCAAGTGATAGTCCGAGGATCATCATGGGCAAGATCAGCTAGTTCTCCCACCATTCACAAATGTGCCTCCAAATTGATGAGCGTATAGAGAACCTTCTCACGATTGGTGCCGGGCAATTTCAAGCTTCTTCTCAATGGAGCGGATCCAATCATCTGCGCCCAATGGTTCTCAAGAATTGAGAAAGTTGGCGGACGAGTCCTCATAAATTCCGCTAGCTTGGACCGAGACGAGCTTGAGGAGGTGCAAAGAAGACTTGGTTTTGCTGGTTCAACAGATTGGCTAGAGCAACTGCACTGTTCACTGATTCATCATGTTGTTCATGTTTCGCATCATTGTATTCATTAATCGAAGTCTGAGCCGCCAGGAAATGTCCCATGTTCGTCTCACACACTGGTGGTGGTGGTGCATTGGGGTTGGAGTTGGTGTTGGCACCGCACTGCATCCATCGGCGATCCACGACCTGCCCGTAACGAGTGTCAACCATCCGAGGTGCAAGACAAGGGTTTGATAGGTAAGAGGAAAAGCAGAGACGAGTGGTAAGATCATCTAGGGAGAAGGTAATACCCAGGACAAAAGGATACAACCAAAGGCTTCAAATTAAGGAGGCAATCAAGTTTTTTTTTTTTTTTTTTTTTTTTTCAATTAAAGGTATGGTTATGGCGACACGTGCTTGGGCAAGGTGTACAACATACCAGCACACAAGCAAAGAAAATCCTAGTATACGCGACTAAACGTAACTAAACCGAAAAGGGTAACACATGCTCAAATACCGCTGAGCACCAAAACCTAACTTATATGGTAGTCTTTTTGGCATAACCTCGATGGCTTGATCATCATCGCCTTTTGTTGAATCCTTTAAACTCGAGGCTTTGAGAAGTTTCATGAGATAAGGTCAATTTAAATTTCAAATCAAAGTTTTAGCAAAGGAGAGGAATAAGAACCTAAGAATAAGACGAGAGGAGACGAAAGCTATTAAGTACCAATTTTGTTGGTTTGATTTAGAAAATAATTTTGAAGACCATGCTAACTAGGATAGCGACTTTACAATCGATATGGCTCGATACTATCTCTCGGGACCCGGATTTACAACCGAAACCCTCTGTGTATAACCGCACTAGTCCAGATCACGCTTAGTGCACACAAGATGGAAACACGTGATGTAATATCATTCCATACAACGAATTAATTAAGAAGAAGCAAATTATTATTAAATAAAGCAAACGACCTTATGGTCAATGTTTACACCATTGTGCCTTAAGGGCTTAAGAAACAAATACTATTGCAAAATGAAAAGATAACTTGAACCATTCGACATGCCACAGCAATCGTCCTGGGAACGCCTTCCTAATCCACGTAGTCTTCATAGAATTCCTCTTCATGAGATTCATTATCTCCTTCAAAGAATCGATCAACAAGGGCATAAAGCGTGAGTACAAAGGTACTCAAGAAGCCATAGGAATTGATGCAATATATTTATGCACGGCTTGATAAGGATGGCTATATGTTTCATTTGCGTAAAGCAATAACTTGAATTGAAATACAATAAATAGATTGAAAGCATATTTATGAAAACATAAATAAATAATCGATAGATCAATGATAGACAATAAAACAACAAGTGAACTCCTGCTCACATCCAAACAATTCCACATTCCACATTTTATGAAACACTCTATACCCGTGTGAAATTCCTTGCTTTGTCCATGATCATGACGCGCTATTCGAATAGTTTTACACTGCAGAGGTTGTACAACTTACCCACAAGACATGAACATCTCTTTGTGCAAACGTTACTAACACACTTCCTTTGGTGTGTCGCAGATATCATGACAAAGCCTTTCCAATGCACGCCTAAGCTCTCCAGATCGCCTCGCTAAGGTTTCGCCATAAGGCCCTCTTGCGCCATGCGAATCTACCCGCCCATCCTGAACCCACACCACCATTGGCGTGACTCAAGACTAGACATTACAAATTAATCGGCCTAGGTCTGTCCCATTCCGCATATGTGGTAGTACGATTAGACCTGCTCAATGGCGCACAAGATTAAGTCCTAAGTTGTCTCGTGCAAGACATCCACATCCCAACGTGCTAGAAAGCACCCCTTTATCGCATCGCATCACTTGCCCGAGGGAAAACAATTGCTCAACCAAGACCAATGGCAAACCCCGCCATGGTACAACAATTTTACAACAAGTGGCTAACGGCCACGATTCAATATCTCATTAAGTCAAGATTAACATTATTCAACATGTGACATGAATCCCAACGCTTATGTAAGCATGTCTAAGCATAGCTACGATAACCCAATGTTGGTATTATGATTATGTCCAACTAGTAATGTCCCAACCTAGGTTTAACAATGGATACATGGCATACAACGAATCAAGGTGGCATAATGTCAACTAGGCATACATCTACTCCCATTAAATAAACATTGATACGTAAATAGCATGCAAGTGTATAAAATAAATTACTTTGCAAACATAGGATCAATATGATCAAAGGTTACGACTTGCCTTGCTGATCTAGTGCTGAATCTTGGTCTTCAAGTCTTCGCTTGCTCCTCGAATTAGCGCCACCGGAAAAGAAAACGATGAAACCAAATAAATACAAAACAGAGACTCAAACAAGCTCAAAACTGAAAATAAATGGCTCTGGAAGATAGATCTTGATTTTAGAAAATTTTAGAAACTTGAATCGCCTCAATCGGAGTTCGTGATGAGCGAACGGCCTCCAAAGATTAAATTCAGAGAAAATATAGAAAATCGAAAATCGAATTTTTCGATTTATTTTTGTATGAAAAAGCGATTTATTGCGCAACGCCGACGCTATCCGCTCACGGTGGACAAGGTCCACGGCGCTGCGCCGTTCACCGTCGGCACTCGCCGCAGACGGCCGACGCAAGCGCCGACGCGTGGCGGCTTACCGACGCGAAAGGCCGACGCAGCGGTGACGCCGGCGGTCACGCGGCCGATCTCGCGAGGCCGATCGGATCGAACGCCAAGGGCGGTGGAGACGTGGCCGTGATGGAGCGCACGCCGCGATCGGACGGCCGCTAAGAAGTGGAGGGACGACGACGAAGCGGGCGGCGCGGCCACCGGCAACGGGAAGATGACCCGCAAGCGGCGGAGGATGACCGGATCGGAGGCGGCGCGGCGGGCGGATCCGTAAGAGGACGCCGCGGCGGAACCTCGACGAGACTCTTCGCGGCTGCGGAGAGGCACCGAGCGGCGACGACGGGAAAAGCCGGTTTTTGGCGGCGGAGCTACGGGCGAGGTCTCACGCGAAGACGACGCCGCTTCCGAGCGATGCGAAGGCGGGGCGAGGCGCGGCGCGAGACGGCGGACCTCGGCGGGGCGCACACAGATTTATAGCCTCGGAGGCGTGGCGGGCACGGACTCGAAGACGGCGCCGACACGAACTTCTGGGACGGCGGGCGACGGGCGGCTTAGGTTTCATGAGGAGGCGACGTGGCGCATCGCAGCCCACACGCTGTCGCGCAGATCGGACAGGCCGAGTATGCGCTGGTCGGGCTGCTAGGAAACTCGGGCTGGCGAGAAGGAGGAAAACCGCCGAGCAGATTCGCCCGAGAGGGTTTTCGTAAATAAAACCTTTTCAAATTAAGAAAAATCCAGAAATTCAAATAAAATCAAATAAATATCAAATAAATTCAAAAATCCCCAAAAATACGTAAAAATTCCTTGGAGCACAAGGAACCCAACAAGAACTGAAATTTTAAGTTTGATGAATAGTTTAGCCAAATTAAATCCTTTTATTATTTAGAAATTCAAATTAAGTCGGAGTTATTTCAAGAGAATGCAAATTGATTATTTTTGAATTCAAACATTCCAAAACTTCAAATTTTGGGATGTTACACCGATATTGTTGAATCCATCTTCTCTTCTCGCCTTCTTCATCGCCTTCCTAGCTAATCACCTCAACTTCGCCATGGTTGGTCCAACAGTATAGTTTAGCATGAAACCTCTCATGATCAAGTGGTTCATAACTTGCCATCGCTGGAGTGCTCCTTCTCGCTCTTGTAATCTACACACGGACAACATATGAAGTGCTCGAGGCAAGAATGCAACTGCCGTGATCGAGAAAAGCCTGCGACGCCATCAATGAACTCTCTCGAGCGACGGTCCACATTGTACATCCATTGCCGATTCATCTACACCAAGTTATAATTTCATTAAAAATTATAACAAATTTCAAGTACAAAAATTATAACTCTAACTTAAATTTAGTTACATTTAAACCCAACAAAAAAGCTCCACCTACACCGGGTCATCCAATTAAAGACCTATCTTTCTAATTATTTTGTATCCCTTCCTACCTTTGTAAATATTTTTTATCCTTCTACATATTTTTCTATTTTATTTCATACACCAATAATTACTTCCTTGCAATATTGTACCTAGATCTCCCTCAACTTATTGTGATATTTAAGATTCTAAAGTTAACAACCACCTAGATCTAAAGCTTCCAATCACCTTTACCTTTTAATGTCATATTTTGAACTAGATCTCCACCCTACATCTTCATACAACAACAAAACAAGCATAGAAAACAAATTTTTGATAATGCTTAAAAGTTCAAGATTTCTCCACATCCATTGAAAAATAGCAATATCTAGGTGAGAAGGATGTTCACATGATGTTACTAACCTTGAAACACTTAATTTGGAGCTAATCACCTCAATTAAAAATTTGGACATCACCTCCCTAAGAACAAATATTGGCCCGCCTTTTCTCGCTCGATCGACCTCTCTTGGCTCATGGAGGAAGAAGGGTTTAAATGCGCTGACGGGAGGGCTTCCAAGCGGTTTGAAACACTAACCGCTTCGAATCGTTGCGTTTAGTAGCGGTTCGTGTCTCAAACCGCTTCAAATCCTCTCCGATCGTTGCCATCGAACCGCTTCTGGTGCGAACATCACAACGGGTTCGCACCAAACCGCTTCTAATAGGCCGATTGAGATGCCCAGTTCTGTAGTAGTGCGGATTGGGTCCTCTCCTCTGGCTCTGGGAGTCACAAGAATACGGCCATACGGGACTATGGGTCTTGCACTCTTGCCGTCTTAGCCTCTTGGCTCTTGGGCTCTTGGCCAGTTGGAACTATACAGATAGTTAACGGATAGCTCCGAATTTATTTCTGGATACATCCGAATCCGACGGATACTTTAATCCTGTATCCGTTTTGCGAATTCGAAAAAACTATCCAAATCTGATATCCGAAAAAACCCTCAAATATCCGAATTTTCGCTCCGAATTTATTCGGATGGACGGTCGATCAGGAACTATCCGCTTTGTTAGCACCCCTAGCTGCAAATAGAGACCGACTGTGAAGGAAAAAGTTAAAGAACCGTTAAGCCTAAAGGAGATTTGCAAATCGGCAAGTGGTATAAGACGAGAGATCATCACCACCACGTCAGCCGATTCACAAACCCAAACTAACTTTCTCCCAGTTACTTGAAAAATATGAAAGGAGAAATAACAGGCCGCATTATCCTGCGCGTTGGCCAAATAACTTATACTGGCCCAATAATTTGGAAGAGACTCACCAACGATGCCCCTTTTGGTAATTTTGTTGGGAAAGGGGTCACTGCCGTCACCATACACGTGCCCAATAGAACACTACCCACGTCAAGGTGAATGGCCAAGGCGATCGGCTAAGGATAGCATATCTAAGCCGATTCAAGACCGTTCTGATGAAAGTCGTAAAGGATCGGTCTATCAAAGGATTTCTGCACCAGGCCAAGCCCCAGTGCAAGCGGAAGAGGGGTCAAGCTCCGCGACTCAGGTTGATTTGGCTGGAAAAATACGAAAGCCGATTGAACCAAAGCTGAGATGGTGTCCGGCTGGGGGCCGCCACTCGACACGTGGCCCCTCAGGGGCTCGGAGCAGCCTCCTCAGGATCGGGGACTACTCCTACTCGAAGGAGACGCCTCCAACCGCCGTCCCGAGCACCTATCGGATCTGTTCCGAGCTAAAGCTCCGACCAAGGTCCCGCAAGGCCATAAAGGACCTCTTTCCCGACCAAGCCAACGCCCGAGCTATTTCCGACCCGCAGGGCGTTTGACCTCCGTCCACGGACCGGGCTCCCGACCGACCAGCCCGATCCCGGTCTCCGCCAAGGGTCGAGCATCGGTCCTCCACTAGCCGTTAACCACGTGCCCAACAATCGCGACTCACGCTGAAGCGATCGCAGCGTACTGGTGTGGCCTTCCCGAGGCAGCGCTGGTCGTCGAAGTCAAAGCCTCGCCTCATCATCCGGGGCCACAGACAAAGATGGGAGTCCTCTCACCCAGTGCACAGGGCCACGATGGCAACGCTATCATCCGACAAAACCGCAGGAGTGGGTGCGCTGTTTCCGAGGAAGCAACGACCGCTTGTTTCTGAGAGTCTACTAACCCGCCAGTAGGGCAAGGCTGCACAAGACCTGGTCACTAAGACAAGGGCTTTCGGGCATGAGTCCTTCATCCTCTCGCCTCCCAATCCCCAATGTAACCTCGCCTCTTTCGACATATAAGGAAAGGTGGCCCTCCTCGAGAGGGGCTTCTTCTTCCTTCTGGACGACACTCCTACTTAACGAGGTTCCCAGACTCTCATATTGGAACCCCTAGCTCTCATTTGTAAAGGCGGTGCAAAATTGCCGGAATCAAAGGCAATACAGCACTCAACATCCGAATCGGAGTAGGGACGTCGCCCGAACCAAGATAGATCTTGTGTCCCTGCTTGATTGTGTTGGCCCTGCTCAAGACGCCCGCCGAGGGTACCTCCCGACGAACGAAACTCGGGCCTCGCCTCCGTACTACCTTCACCTTCTTTCTTTTGGCGTCGACGGCCCGATCGTCGACAATCGGCGCCACCGTGGGGCCCGGGTTTTGTTCGCAAAAGTTCATCGCCGGTAGCATCGCGACGTCTCGCTCCACCACGTGCATGTCACGAACAGCGAGCCAGGCTCACACGCGTCCCCCAGTACCGTGGCTCCACATCCATGCTCTCGCCTCCTTGCCCCACAAAGCCGGGCTTCGCGCCGACGGACGTGAGATCGACTCGGCGGTGGGCGAGGATGACCGGAACTCCTCGAGGCGACGTCTCGCCAGATTGCGATCGACCGAGCTATCGCCAGCTATCCCCGAGAGGAGCGCTGATCGACCCGATCCCATCCGTCAGCCAGCCTCCCCGTCCGTCAACCTGCCTAAGAGCTGCTTGCATGCGCTATCGCTCGGTCATGGTCGACCTCGCGGCCGACCGACCCTCTTCGACGGTCCTCAGCCAAGAACTCAACAAGGCCACCGACGGGCCTGCGCCTGGCGCAAGCTGTGCTCTCGCTCGAGTCTCGCCTCGACGGCGAAGCGGCTCGCGCGTGATCACCGGCCTCACCGGCAGGAAAGCAGGGCGCTGGCTCGCCTGGTCGCAGCTGGCGCGAATGACGATGCTCGCCAGCAAAGAATTCCGGAAGCCTCTTCTCCGACGTCCGGCCAGACGCCAGAAGATCACGACCACCGCTACCGGGCCATGGCGACGCCCGGCCGACGACGAGGCCGGGCGCTGCGCGCCGCCGCTTGAATTCTCCCTCGTCGGCTAGTGACGCATCTGACACCGCATGCTGGCGGTAGTAACCTCCCGACCCACGGCCGCCGCATTTCCAAGCGACTGGCAAGCGCGCCGCCGCCGCCCGGCCTGCCGGGCGATGATGGAGACGATCTGGACGGGACCAAGAACCCCGCGGAATTTCTTCCATATACTCCACCGCCATCTTGGCGGCCGGAGCGACGAGGCCACGATGGCTAATCATCTCCCGCCGTCTCGGACGTGGGCCGCCCGCACCGGCTATTCAACCAGCACTGCACCTTCCGATCATGGCGCCACTAGTGCCATAGCTCCACTCCAACTTCCGTGAGTCGCTACGAGCGCCCGGACGGAGAGGGACCGGATCGTGTTATCTAGGGAAAGGGGGCATCCGCAGAATTGCGGCGCTGCTATTCGCCAAGGCTGAACTCGATCCCCAACATCTCCGATGAAACCGCCATAGGCTTTTAAGTTCGGCGCTTGAGACAGAGCGCCACTGAGGACCTCGAGATCGCCACGCAGGCTCACCGTCAACAAACTATTCCGCATGGCGGAGCGATATGCGAACGCGACGATGTCGTCACCGAAGCATTTACTACGCATCGAGGCAGTTACCGCCTTCGCCGGCGCAGGTGGGGCCATCCGACGTTAGGAAGGAGACCCGCCCCGCGACAAAAGACGAGGAAAGACCGCGGCGCAGGGTGGCTACCCGTGGATCGCCACGCCGACAACAAGCGCCGAGGAAGCCCGCCACTGACCACCGGGCCCCGCCTCCGCAGTAACCAGCCCGCGCCACAACAGCGCCAGCCGTCAGCAGGGGCAGCCGGGAACCCTCCACGCGAACGCCCGAGCTCGGGCAACGAGGAACACCCGGCTTGACGCTTAACAAATTTTGCCTGCTCCATTAAAGATCCACGCGCCACGATTCGCGGGCTACGGACGTGGGCTGCTCGCCGACGCCT
>JAYEVK010000055.1:0-221947 GCA_036346275.1 Otatea glauca
TATAGATTTACACTCAGAGAGGCTAAGCACTTTACCCACACGATAAGACCATCTCTTGTTGCCAAGCTATTAACACAATTCCTTTGGTGTGTCAATGAGATCATGACAAAGCCTTACAAAGCTTCGCTTAGCCCAAGATTACCCGCTAAGGTTTCACATCAGGGACTGGGTTACCAACTAGGGCCCTCTTGCGCCATGTGAATTCATCCGAAGGGACTGTTACTATAATGAAGGCCTCACAAAACCATCGTAGTACCAAAGCTAAGACATTGCAAATTAATCATTTAGGTTGTCCCATACCGCATATGTGGTTGCATGATTGACTCAGTCAAAGGCTTGCAAGGTTAAGTCCTTAAGATGATCGAGGCAAGACTTCCACATACCCTCGCCATTCGCCCACCTTGGCACACTTACCCTTCCCACTTACCCCAATCTAAATGATTACCACCGCTTGATTACCGAGCACCACGCATATCAACAAGTCAACATCGCTATGCGACATCCTCGCCACTACAACTCAATATCATCGCGGTGACAACACCGACACACCAATGCAAATTCATGTCCGTGATTCCATCACCAAGATTAAACATTAATGATTCAAGTTCATGATGATGTGTCATGGTAACATGCTAACACGGTCTAACCATCCCATGTTGATTTTAGTATTAACCAACTATAGTGAACCAATCTATGGTGACAAATAAATCATGGCGCATAAATGACAAGCTAGGGTGTAGATCAAAAGGGTAGATTAACTAAGTCCCAATTTAATTTGAAACAATTGTATACATGAAATAATTGTGCAAGAAGGTAAAACAATAATTATTTCATATTCGAAGCACAACTTGCCTGGAAAAGGTCTTGATCTTGTTTTGAAGTGGTCTGGGTTGATTTAATCCTCCTGACAAGGCCACACAACTCAACGCCTACGCTAAAACGAGAGATAAAATCAAATAAACAACAAAATAGAGAGCAAAACTCTAAAAATCAAATAAAATTCACCATTAAATAGATCTCACTTTTACAAAATTTAGAAAATTGAATCACCTCAATTAGAGCTCATATGAGGGGTAATTGTTCGGAAGATTCAAAAATCTAAAATCAGAAAATTGGAAATAAAATAATAAACCAATTATTTTTAAATAAGAAAATCGCTATTGCACCAAGATGGCATCACCGGACGCCAAGAATACCACGAACCAATCCCGATGTGACACATGGATTTGGTCCATGTGCCCGTGCACTGACCTTTGGTCCACCAGGAACCACTGACGGCTCAATCTCAACACCGCCATCAGGCCGACGCGGCACAGCCCAACCGCGCGGCGCGATCGGACCGCACAAAATGAATCTGACGGCTACAAATCTAGATCCACATTGCAAAATCGCAAACGCACTTTAGATTCGACGGTTCACGCGCATCGATGGTGTTTACTATTGGCGTGGAATATGGCTTAATCCTGCATTCGCTGAAGATTTGACGAACGGTAGAGCCTCGATTAATGGCGAATGACGGTGCAACACCCCAAAGACCTCATGTGCCTTGAATGTCACCACATCTTACTATATTGCTAAGTCTTAACCATTTACACATAAATTTCATCAACACATTATTAAACATTTAATCGCTAAATAACCACTAAAGGATAGTTTCTAGATATAACAAGAGGCCACAAATAATCTCATGTTACATAGCACTGAAATAACATTAGATATGAATTTAGAGAATAATTTCAGCATGCTACCTAAACAAGTAATACCAATTCTTGACCATTAATAACAAAAAAACTTGGAACCACGCGCACAAGCATGCCCAAGCCTTCGAGCTTGGATACAAAGGACAATATTAATTAAACAACATATTAACTAGACATACTTCTCTATTTATCAATTACAACTGACTAGGTTAAAATGTCCAATAATGCGACTAAATGATTCCATCAACTAAATAAAGTTAAGCGCTATCTTATTCATGGGTGAACACTAAACTAGATCATGGTGAAGATGGTGTGATAAGTGACACAATGACGCTAATCCCTTCCCATGTATGTCGCCTTCAATGATCACCTAAGTGTGAGTCCACGACTCAACCAGTACATAATAAAGTAATATCATACCGGTACGTAATAAAGTAATATCATACCAGTTGTTACCTTTAACACCTTATTCAACTTTGGATGAGTCCACGACTCAATCTCATCACCATGTATCATAATCATCTCAACAAACATGATTCATCATTAGCAATGCAATGCAATGCAAATATGCTTGCATGCTCATATGCACATTTCATAGCTTATACTGGATAGCTTGAGTGTACACCATTTAGATCACACTCATTCCTTCCATCCCAAAGGAGGGGCCTACCAAAGTAGGTCTTACTCAAGAGCACTCAGTCAAGTCATATACCTTCTCACCGACCGGCCTATGCACGACCGACTCATATGCACTTTTAATGATATAAATGCAAGTGATGAAACACTTTTCAATAACCAATCACCACGAGCAATAATTCTCAAGTGACCATCCACATCATGTACTCAATATCATCATCTCAAGAGCACAAGCTTAAATAATGACAATGATTAACATTAATCATATAAAAAGTAAGGTGATATTTATCAATCTAAACAACAATTCATTCTACAACCAAATTATCATTCTACCATGTGCTTGCCTTAACCACGAGGAGCGGAGTGGCGCTGGGTTGAGGCCACTCCTGAAGTCACACCACCTGAAAATAAATTGCATACAACTCAACAATGCAATCACCGTGATAGGCAATAAATTTAGCGACATCGAACCTACGCCCTACCCCAATTTTAATAACTTTCGCTTGGCGAACAAAACCGCCTTTTCAACTGTTGGTCTAAAGGTTATAAGTTCCACCCTAATAACCCAAACCTCAGAGATAAAGAACTATATGAAACTACTAGAAATTACCCACACATTTCCGCTAACCAACTTCCTCAAATAAATCATTTAGCCTGAACCCGATCACGCTATACTAGACAGCAGACTTCAAAATGGCATAACTAATTTTATACAATTCCAAATGAAGTAAAAGATGACATTTATGAAATATAAAGGAAATTTTATAACTTTATATGATTATTTTAAAATTTAATTCAGCTTCTAGATAGCCCTAATCTGCAGTTTTCCGCGGCTGCTGCCAGCAGTGATAGATTCTGGACAGCAGTCAATCAAATGGCCATAACTTTTAAACCACCCAACCAAAATTCGTGTTCTTGGTCTCTAATTAAACTTAAGACCAGGATCTACAACTTTTACAACATCCAACCCCTCTGAAAATGACCAGAACTATTTTTAATCTCAGCCCTAACATAGAAGTTTGCACTGCCGAAACCAGACCACGCCCAAGCCAAGATTTCCCACATCAAATCTACACAGCACTAATACCAGAAATTCCAATGATCCAAACACTAAGTTTTTTATCCCAATCTCCACAAAATTAACCTAGGAGCATCATACATTCTCAAGAACAAGGAGGCTCCCAAGGGAAAGCAACGTGGCTAGGAAGGGGGAGGTGCGGCTATGGGGGAAGAGGAGGTGGCAGCTGGAGGGAGGAAGAAGGGGAATGGGGTGGCAGGAGGGGAAAGGAGGGAGGGCTAGGTTAAGGATTCCCCATCCCACTGGCCAAAACTTGGCCTAACGCAGCCCACAAATGGTCCAACACCGAGAATGGACCCCAAACAGCCCACGCTGCCCAAAAACAACCAAAATGACCCATACAGAATAAATTTAAATGGGATATTACAAACGGCACTCTTCTTCTCGGACTTGAAGACGGCGACCAAATGGTGGTGCATCAATCCACAATGACCAACAAACGGCGGATCCGACAAGCGCAGAGCGACGAGTTCAAATCTGAAACCGATGCAGCGGAAGATGACGATAGGCAGTGAAACTTCACATAACTTGGCGCCGGCGTAGGGAACAACGGCGAGCTTGTGCGCTTGAACGGCGGTGGCATCGGGCGACGATATCTGTCTATGGATAAGCAAAGAGATGATGAACCTTAAGGCGGGTCAAATGGCTTTTATAGCCTCGTAAGGCGGGCTTCGCACGAACCCTAATCGGATGCAGAGGCGGACTCCATCTCGGTTATGGCAGCAGCATACTCTGAGTCCCACGCGGACACGACAACCCAGGGCCATCCGATGGTGATCGAACGATCACGATCCATGCCGACGCGGCACATCGGATCCAACCATAACTAATCAACTGATATGCTCTAATCTTTCCTAAACCGATACGACTCAACCAAATGCCGCCGATCTTGATCCAATGACCCATGGCACTAGGGTTTCCGAACCTCACGGCTAAGCTCGACTGCTCGACATAAACCAACGGTCACGATCACCCTTCTAGAATGCAAAGCCAAAACAATGGGCTGGACTAAGCCAATGGGCACATAGTATTTGGCTAAGCCCATTACTGCTCAAAGCATTTTCAAAGGTTTCGTGAGAAAATTAATTCGTAAATAGATTAATTTGATTATAGCAATAAAAATATTAGAAAGATTCCGAAAAATTCTCAAAAATACCTTGACATTTTGAACTCAAACAAAATATTTTTAGCCAAACTTTATATAAATTTTATCTATAAATAATTAGTTTTCACAAAAGGCCAAATTACTTAATTTAAAATAAATTCAAATAAATCCCAAAAAACTAATAAATTAGAAAACCATAAAATGCACAAATAACACAATAAATTTAATAAAAGGAAAAATTGGGATGTTATAGGAAACCTTTGAGCTCAAAACCAAAGTGGATAAACTAAACATAGGCTTGACAAAATGCTATCATGGAAGTGACACTTTGATCGGATTCTGGGGAGCAAAGGTTCACACTGGGTAAGGAAGGATTGAGATATATTCCTTGGGTTGTAGCCAAGGGAGGTGGATGATAAGACCTAAGACAAAATTCATGAAGGATGTCAACTCTGCAGTGGTATTGTGAAGGCCACAACTCTATTGCATATCCATTGGCGACTTCACCCAAGAAAGCTTCCACAAATAGTATCACCTATGACACTACCATCGCTCCAAAGGGTAAGGATGGTAAACTTGTTGCTAAGTTCATAGGTGTTCTATTGCTTAATGAGAATAAAAGGCCATTTGAGTGCCTAAGTATTTGTGCACTAACACTCAAGTACCCAAAAAGATTTGGGTACCTAAAACCAAGAAGTGATCTCTCTTATGTAGGTAAACTACAAGACGGCACCAGATTGGGTAATTGATAGTGGATATACTCAACATATGACCAATAACTCATGATGTTCACTGCTTTAAGAAGGAGATTCAAGCCACAAGATAACATTTGGTGACAATAGCAAAAGTAAGGTCATTGGCTTTGGAAAGGTAGCAATTTAAATGACCATTCAATCTCCAACGTATTATTGGTTGAATCTCTAAACTTCAATTTTACTCGGTTACTCAAATTTGTGATTTAGGGTTTCATTGTATTTTTACAAAAGGTGTTTTTTTAAAACCTCTCAAGATTTGATCTTCAAAGGTTTTCATTTTCAAACTTTGTTCCTTATGGATTTCTCCTCAAATGCTTCATGCATCTCAATGTGCTTAATATCTAAAGTCCCACTTGGTTGGCTTTAGTATCATCTTGGATATGTGGAATGTCTACATTAAAAAGATTTTAAAAAAGGTTTGGTTATGGGCTTGAAGGATATGCGGTTTGAGAAGGATAAATTATGTAGTGTGTGTTAAGCTGTAGCAAGTGGCAAACTCCCATCCCACAAAAAGTATCATATCCCCATCTAGATGTTAGAGCTCTTACACATAGATTTGTTTAGCCCAATATCCTATAAGTAGAGCATCGTGGCAACACTTTTGTTTAGTCATTGTGGATTATTCCTTAAGGTTTACTTGGGTCTTCTTTCAACAAGAAAAGTCCGGTTACTAGTATTTTCAAAAGAATTGCAAAAAGGCCTAAAATGAGTTTGAAACCCCAATCAAGAAAATCCAGAGTGACAATGGAACCGAGTTCAAAAATGATAATATTGAAGACTATTGTGATGAGTTAGGAATCAAACATGAGCTTTTCGCAACCTACACACCTCAACAAAATGGAGTTGTTAAGTAGAAGAATTGAACTTTGATTGAGATGTCAAGGATAATGCTTGATAAGTATGGCACACCCGATTCCTTTTGGGCAGAGGCCATCAATACCACTTGGCATGCTACCAACGGCTCTACCTCTATCAACTTTTGAAAATATATCATATAAGCTCATTGTAGAGAGAAATCTCAGTATATCCTACTTTAGAGTATTTGGATACAAGTCTTCATCTACAAGAAGCATGCCCATCTTGGCAAGTTCCAAAGGTGATGATATTGGTTTCATATTTGGTTACTCCTCTAACTCAAATGCTTATCGTGTCTTTAACAATGCCACCGTGCTTGTTGAAGAAACTTATGATGTTGAGTTTGATGAATCTAACGGCTCTCAAGGAGAACATAAGAATCTTGATGATGTAGGTGATGAAGGACTTAGAAATGCTATAAAGAACATGACTCTTGCAAACATCAAGCCTACGATAAGAGTTCAAGAGGTTGAAGTTCAAGGTCAACCTTCTTCATCCATGGCACCTCAAGTTGATGCAATTGCTAAGGATGGTGATGACACACTATGGGAACCACTACCTCAAGTCAAGAGCCACCACACCATAGCCAAGGATCACCCCATTAATCAAGTATTGGGGATATTAGTAAGGAGTTCAAACCGCTCTCGCTATGCATCTTTTTGAACATTACTCTTTTGTCTCTTGTTTGGAACCCACAAATGTAGATCAAACTTTAGGTGACATGGATTGGGTGAATGCTATGTATGAAAAACTCAACAACTTCACCCACAATAAAGTTTGGACCTTGGTAGAGCGCCTCCGTGATCACAATATCATTGGCACCAAGTGGGTCTTCCGCAACAAACAAGATGAACATGGAGTTGGGTTCCACAACAAGGCGAGGCTAGTTGCTCAAGGATTCTCTCAAGTTAAAGGCTTGGATTTTGAGAGACCTTCTCCCATGGCAAGACTTGAAGCTATACGTATCCTTCTTCTTAGATCATGTTTTGATATCAAGTTATATCAAATAGATATCAAGAGTACTTTCTTGAATAGTATTATTTTTGAGTTGGTGTTTGTAGAACAACCTCCTAGGTTTGAAGACTCTAAACCAAAAATATGTCTATAAGTTATCTAAGGTGCTATATGGGCTCAAGCAAGCTCCAAGAGCATGCTATGAACACCTTAGAGACTTTTACTAGAAAAAGGGTTCAAAATCGAGAGAATTGATACTACTCTTTTCACAAAGTTCATAGATGGTCATTTCTTCATATACCAAATTTATGTTGATGATATAATCTTTGAGTCTACTAATTAAACATTTTGCAAGGAATTTAGTGACATGGTGTCAAAAGAGTTTGAGATGTCTATGATAGGGAGCTAAGCTTCTTCCTTTGATTTCAAGTCAAGCAATTGAAGGAAGGAACATTCATCTCTCAAGAGAAGTATATCAAGGATATCCTCAAGCTCTTTGGAATGAAAATGTCAAACCAATCAAGACACCTATGGCTACAAACACACATCTAGACTTAGATGTGGAAGGTATACTGTGGACAAAAAGCTTATCTCCCTATGATTGGTAGTTTTCCTTCCCTACCGCATCTAGGCCCGATATCATGTTTAATGTTTGTATGTGTTATATTTCAAGACTCCCTAAAGAATTGCATCTAGTTGTGTTAAGAGAATTCTTAGATATTTAAAATATTCTCCTAGCATTGGCTTGTGGTACCCCAAAGGTGCTAAATTAGAGTTACTTGGCTATTTGGATTTTGATTATGTTGGGTGTAAAATTGACCATAAGCACACATCGGGAGATGTCATTTGCTAGGAAGATCTCTAAACTCATGGGCTTCAAAGAAGAAAATTCGTTGCACACTCTATCACAAGGAGTACATTGCCACGGGTAGTTGTTGTGCTCAAATATTGTACACGAAGCAAACCCTTCTAGACTATGGGATCACCTTCAAAAGTGTGCCTCGTTGTGTGACAATGAAAGTGCGGTGAAAATTACAAACAACCCAGTTTAATAATCACGCACAAAGCACATTGATACCAGGCATTATTTTATTAGGGATCATGTTGAAAAAGGTGACATTGTGTTAATCTATGTCCGAACTAAGGGTCAACTTGCGGATATTTTCACTAAACCCTTAGATGAGGCCCACTTTTGCAAGTTGAGAAGTGAGTTAAATAGCATATATGCCTCTAACATTGCATGAGTACATTTACATTCTTGTAATATATTGCCATGTATATATGTGATATATGCTTGCTTGCTTAATTGCTTGTAGATTTGGATCTTATTTGTCTTGGATTTTGTGAGCTCAAATAGGAATATCACATTATGGGGAGCACTATGCTTTTCATGTATTCTGCAACCCTAAAGGTGAACAAATATCTTACTAGTTGGCAACTTTAAAATGAACTATCATTTCTGGCCAAAATGATTTGAAAATGATTTCTCATGCAAATATATTATATTACATCAAATAGTATCTAAATTATTTTCATAAGTTTCCATATTCAAAAGTAGGACAAAAATGATTTGTATGAAAATTATGTTCAAAATTATGCTTTGAAAAATTAGCTTAGAAGGAAATTGGTTGGTCAAGCATTTCCTAAAAAATATTTATATTAGCCAACTTCTTGAAAAATGATATTTGCAAAACAACTAAAAATCTATTATGTGCTTAATTGTGGGATTTCTAGCATAACATGTGCCTAAGTTACTAGAGCTCGATGTTTCCATATCTTGGTCACAAAGTGGCACAAAACTAGTCACATATATTACCAGAGGTTACTTGGTATCTTTCTGAGTTTGAGGGAGCCTTTTCCTTTTTTGTGCTTGATGCCAAAGGGGGTGAGATTGTAGTAGACTGTAGAGTGTTACTTATTTCGAGTCTTGTGTTTGTGCATCATTTAGTTTTATACCTTGTCGGTACGAATTTAGGAGGAGCTTTGTTATCTTGATGGCATGATTATTATTAAATGGTATAATTGACATTAATAATGATTATGACATAATTATTGGTAATGTTCAAATAACATAGTTTACAATTATTGATTCATGATCTCTATAAACCATGTTAAATGCAAAGTCAATTTTGTCTAAATGCCATGAATTATCTATATGCCATGATTGTGATAAGTGCCATGAGATGGTTAAGAGCTTGTTTGACTTCATAATTAATTCAAATATCATGCTCTTGTATTATCTATATTCCATGACTATGATAAATGCCTTGAGATGGTTAAGAGCTTGTTTTACTTCATGATTAATTCAAATATCTTGCTCTTGTGGACGTCTCAATTCCATATTATGCTTGATCAAGATCTCCGTACTTTATATAATCGGATCAATACTTACACTTAATTGTTGTTGATCATACCTCTCTATTTACTCTCTTAAAGAATGTATTGTCATCAATCATCAAAAATGTGAAATTATAAGCATGTATTCTCTAATTTTAGTGATATATGTGTTTTGATGATTAATGACGTTAGATTGTCAAGGCTAACAATGTTTAAAGGTTTCAAGATGAGTTAGTGCTTGACTTTGGCATAGTGGGAGTTCTTGGTATTCATGAACTTCTGAAAAGTTATAATTAACTAAAGCATGAAGATCAAGGACATTGTGTTTAGAAATGATCCAAGGTGTTGAGGATGGATCATTGAGTGTTAGGTCTTTATTTTGCTTTGACCGCATCAAGTAAAGGAGGTTTAGTCTAATAGCTTGAGCGTGGTTAGGTTGTGTAGCTAGTGGTGATGCACACTAGGCATATCTATCTCATCTATAGTCAAAGAAAGGCCTTGAAAAGTTGAAGTAGCAACGAAATCAAAATTGGGGATATATTGGCAAAGTTTGAAAATTGTCAATGCATTCCAGATGATCCTATAGCTATCAGATAAGGGAGATGATTATTGGAGCCGAATGTGGTATTTTTTAATTTGTAGAAAAATTACACATTTCGGATGATCCTATAGCTAGCGGACAAGGGAGATGATCATTAGAGCCGAAGGTAGTATTTTTCAATGTATTGGAAAGTTACACATTTCAGATAATCCTATAGCTACCGAACAAGGAAGCTTAATCATTAGAGCCAAAGGTAGTGATTTTCAACGTATTGGAAATCTACACCTTTCTGGATGATCCTATACCTATCGATAAAGCAAGCGGATCATTGAGATAGAGAGTTGGTTTTGGCATGGGCTAAAAATTTTGTATATTCTAGATGGTCCAATAGAGAGGATCATCCCGATGTAAGGATGATCCGAATCTAGCGATGATACTTTAGGCCTATAACGTAGTAGTTTTGACCGATGAACTTCAAGCTTTAGGGTGATTCAAAGGGATCTAGATGATCCGAAGGTGTTGATTTCTCTGGATTCTCTCACAACTCTAAAAATTTAAATTTTATCCTAATTGGAGTTCGGACACGAGAATTGTGAACAAAATACCGAATTGATCCGGATTGGATCAACAACTTGATGCAGCCTACTTTGACAGCCGTAAAAAACTGATCTATAGGTGTAATAGAGCTCAAATCCAAAAGGTTTCTATAGAGCTCGCTTTAAGGTTTCAAAAGCACAAGAACACAAAAACCGAGTTTGTATGTGAGACTTATGATCGAAATACCGAATCGACAGAATTGAGAGATTAAAACTACGTGAAGGAAACAACAATCAAGAACTAAACAATGATTTTCATGAATCAAAACATAACCAAACTCACAAAATAATGATTGAAACTCATGGCTAATTATTTTGTGTGATTTTTAATATAGGAAGAAATCAAAACCTAAAACAAAGGGTAAATAATCCCACTGTACAACCATGCTCTCATACCAAGATGATACCCGATTCTTCACAGCGTAGGATCAAAGATAACTTGTGCACTCTTTTGATGAATACTAACTAGCTGATCCCCATCGCCAAATGCAATGGACTTGCAACTATTTGATTCGCCAAGATCACACGATGTCGATAAATCCACTAAGACCATCAAGCAGATGTTATCGATCTCTCAATTCCCAAATGAAAAGACTAATGATCTATGAAGGAGCAATGCCCAATTACCCTCTCTATAGGAAGAACAAGCATGTAACGCTAGTAGACGCAATTTGCAATTTGAAAATATTATTTATGGTCTATCTTTAATGGGGTATACACCTACGCCTTATATTGGTGCTTACACACTGTCAAACTCACACACACACACTCATAGGACTTGGACTCAAGAGATAGAAAGAGATTACAACTTTAAACTAAATTCGGCCAGTAGGCTGAAATTTGTCATCCCGATTAAAGATAGAAGGGAGTCGATTCTGAACTTGTCGTAATGGAGTGAAATAGAGATGACGTTCCAAGCTTTCAAAAAAGTCCAAGAACATCTTAATTCGAGTCCGTATGTGAGAGTTATGGCCTTTTTAAGACCAGCTGGTCTAGCAATCCGAGTTGGACCCTTTTTCTCTCCAAATCCAATTCGGACTTATCTATTTATTCCTTTCTTGTCTTGGCCGAATTGTGCTTTCCTTTCTCTCTTGGCTGACCGAATTGGGCTTGGGCCATCCTTGGTTCCATCTTATAGCTGAATGGGCTACCCCATGTGCCTCCCCCTCCCCCCTCCCTTATGCTTGGCAGCATAGGCTTTGGGGCCAGGCCGCATGAAATGTGTGCATGTGGCCCAAATTACCTTTTAGTTCTTCCATGTGGCTCCTATCCTTCATCGCCTCCTGTTGGGTTCCAACATGGTTCCTAAATGCAATTTGGCTCCATTTGTCATTCTTGCAATGTTCATACCTAGCAACAAATAAGCACCTGTTATTAGGTAGTACATAATTCTCATGTAAATATAGTAAAGATTTCTTAAGAAAAAGATTCACCTATTGATATTTGATGCGACTTAGTAATTCTTTCCAGTTAATTAATATATTTAACAAAAGTACTAAGTGTAAGCATATCCACATCAAGCACTATATAGGTTCGCCTAATATGATCTTTGTGTGTATTCGGAATCGCTATGTCCCGCTAGGGATTGCTATCGATTTAGTGATCGAAAAGGGATTTCCGTGTCGTGGTTCGGTATATATGAACCTGCTGTGGTTACACATTTTTGGGTTGGAACAAATCAGTTTGGATAGGACCCATTTGATGCATACTAGGGTTGTCCCGATCTTCCGATGAGAACGATACGTGAACCACAAGATCAAGAACCAAATAATCGCAACGTCACCACACGAGCGCGTAGCAACCAATCAAAGACCCGATCGACCCTTGAACCGCTACAACCAAGAACAAGCAAGAACAAGGTGATAGCAATTTTCAAACCAATAATCTCAAATAAAAACAAGGTGAGGTTCTGCTTTCAACTCGAGTGGTCTAGTCGACACACGCAAGATTGAGGAGGACGCATACACGGGTCTACCAAAACACAACAAAACCTAAAAAAATGAAGAACAGGGGTGAGAACCCAATATAAAAGGGTACCCACACAAGGGAGGGCGCCCAAGAGGGGTGCGGCAGCCAGGAGAGGGGCGCTGGCCAAAGGAGGGGTGGAACCCTAAGAGTACATGGGCCTTGGGCCCAAAAGAAAGGTGGCGCAGCACCTGGAATTTCTGTTCCGTGAGATTGTTCTGTTATTTCCCTTCGCTCCAGGAGGAATTTAGCCTCGGGATCAGATCCATCGGAAAGGTTATCTCGATACCTTTCAAACGAGTTGTCGAACGTCAAAAACGGAGTTCGGATGTGGCCGTGGCGTCCGTTTGAAGTACTGCTGCCCCTGGATGGCCGAACCGGACTCGGCGACGAATTGGGCTTTATCTTGGGCCTTCCTTGGCGCGTGGGCTGTCCTCGGTGGATGTTCTTGACGTGCTGGTCCAGCAAAGGTGGATGGAAAGGACTTGCTTCCGGATTAAGCCCTCTAGACGTCGTAGACGAAGTAGCGGTCGTAGAGAAAGAAGGGGCAGCGGTTGTATCCTTAGTTGGGATGTCCTCATCACCATTCATATGGGTTTTGCACCTTAACAGACCTCTAGCGTAGGGTTCCACTAAATGGGCCCTTTACAAGAGACGGTGTAGGGTATTTTCGCACCACCCACCAAAACCCTAGTTGACATGTCCCTGAAGGCCATGTGTGGATAACATAGAGGCACTATTGTGGTTGTTGTTGCATTGATTGAGGACAATCCATGATGGCTGTGAGGAACACTAGGAGATGCTAGAGGAGACGATTGGCAGTCAAGGATGTTAGACGATCGACTACTTCCACTACATCGACGCGGTGATGTTGTTGGATCAAGCTTACCCAACTCTTCTTCCGTTAACTACATGTCTAGTGATAACAATATATAATATCTTACTCAGTGATTTCTTATTATACGTAGAAAATATTATTTTGCATTAGCGTATTTACCCAGATTCCAAGATAAAAACCATGTATTGAATGTCATAGACGTGGCGAGCATTTTCAAGGGAATCGAGCTGCTAAACCATGGAGTGATTTGGCGAGTTGGTGATGGCACCTCTGCTAGGTGAAATGGGGACGGATAGTTCCTCCCGATCCGGAGCCGGATCCGATCGAAACCGGATTCGGAAGTAAATCGGATATCGGGTCGATTCGATCCGGATCCGGATAGTCGAAAACGGATATCGGATCGGATTCGGAGTGTGCACTATCCAAAATGTGGGTCGGAACCGGATATCGGATATTATCTAATTCGGATATCCGGATTCGTAGTCACGGAAGGTCCAACTCCTAATCCCAACAGCCAAGAACGCCAACGGGCCAACGGCGCAAGGGCAAGGCCTCAAGGCCCAATAGGGCACCAACTCATCTCGGCCGATCGCTCCTCGCCTCATTCCCCAAACCGTGCTGACACTCTCTCTCGGAGAGTCCTCTCCTGCACTCCCACCTCCTCGCGACACTCGATGGCTCGACGCCCACGCCCAGATCTGATCTCTCACGGCTAGCAGCCCCCACCGGCGAAGGCCCTCCTCCTCCTCCCGGCGGTGCTCCCTCCCGGGCCCCGATCAGCGACCACTCCTCCTCCTTCTTCGGTCGGTCATTGTCCCCCTGGGCGAGCCGGAGGACTTCGGCGATGCTCCCCGCCTCCCTCCCCGAGGTCCCGAGCGGCATCTCCCTCCCGACCAGCGCTGCCCTTCGTCACAGACCGGCACAATCGGGACGCCCTTGGCCGGTGCTCCTCAACGACAACTCCTCCCGCCGCACTCGACTGCTCGCCACGGCCTCCCAATAGCCGATGTCATCCTCCCCGTGTCCAAGCCCAACGACGGGATAAGAACTAGGGCTAGGGTTTAGAATCAGTGAGAATCATAAGTTGAAAGCTTCACCTTAGTGGCTAAGTGTGCTTGCTCCGAACAGCAGAACCCATGTTTGAGATAATGTAACACAAGGAAATAATGTTAAAGAAAACCAAGAAACTAGTTGGGAGATATTTCATATTTGCTCATTGCTTGGATACCATAAATGGTGGTGGAATTTTTGCTATTGGAGATGTTTTCGCTGGATCCGAGGCACTCCACATGCTCCTCCCAGATCTGTAGCTCGTGCTCCTTGTCATTGTGAATCGCTAGAATTCATTAAGTTTCTCTTTGAATAATATCTTCAACATTTGCTTCATAACCATGTGATTATTGGCTTCATATAAATAGTGTGGGAGCTCTTTGGAAGCAAGTTTATGGTAAAGATACTAGAATAGCATGAATCAAGAAGATAGATAGAAAGCAAGGTCATGGTAAAGATGCTATTTGTTTCTCCGTAATGAACACGCCATATAAGATATTTTGTTACAACCATTTCCTTTGCCATGCCTCGACAATTAAGGACAATTATCAACTCAAGTTTGCAGGACAAATGATGCTCAGAGATCATGAAGGAGACGCCCATTACCTCGTGAAGAAAAATGAGGAGCTTGGTCCTCTGTTGTTCATTCATTTTGTAGCTCCTTCTGTCATTCTCCACCTTTTCTCTTTACATTTTCCATCAAGATGTTGAGCTTCAACTGTACCCAAGTGGTTGGAAAATGTACCAAACTACCAAGTGTTGCTTCTATAGTATTATCGTGATCCAACTCGCATATTTGTAATAACCTAGCCGATCGCTTTTGATGTGTGGATTGATTCACCATACGTCGCTTTGTTGATATACACTTGCTAAGTTGCTATTATTGTCCTATATTTATGTGGATTGATTCATCATATATTACTCAATGTACGCTTGTGTTATCCAGATATCTCTATCCGCTCCCGATCCGAATCTCATCACATATCCGGCACGTGATCCAGATCCCGAATTATCCGGATTCGTATCCGTATCCGCCAGCCCGTGATCCAGTTCGAATCCAAAAAAATATGGGTTAGGATATGGGAAGAGCAATATCCGTCCGTATCCGATCCGTTTTAATCCCTAACCTCTGCAAAGGAGAATGTAGCAAGTATCTTGGGAATGGAGAAATAGATTTGATGTGGTGCTGGTGGCTGAAGGAAAACCTTCTCAGGAGCTCGGTAGAAACGAGAAAGGCTGGATGTGGATGGGGTTTCGTTATGGAGTAGTAACCAATCTGGGCAAATTGGTAGCAGCTTCTCAAACCGGTTAGGACTTAGGATGGTGAATGATCTGACAGCGTAACCTTCGAGACCGATGCCCTGACGCTACAGCAAAACGTTGCCGACTTCGGGTGTGCTCTTCGGAGACGGCCAAGAGTTGTGGGTATAACACCTTAAACTTAATTTGAAGATTTGGCATCTTGAACTATAAAACTAAACATTTAACTCTTTAAATTTTATAATATAATTCAAATAACACTCTAACCCAGTTTTATATAGTAGTATTGTCTTTATGGCACGATAAAGGGACAGCTTACCATGTAGGATGACACTGAGTAAGTTTAGATGAATGACAAATATGATCCACGTGAGTTTCCCAAATCGAAATAGAGAGGAAGTGAACTACAAGGGCCGATACCAGCCATGGAAATATGGCTGAAGTCCATATAATCCTCATCTCTGTCGTTGACACCAATCAAGGTCTCATGTTGACACCAATCAAGGTGTTATTTGAACTAGATTACAAAGTTCAAAGTTCAGAAGGTTAAATATTTGATTTCATAGCTCGATATGCTTAATGAATTTTTAACCAAAGTTCAGAGAATTTCTTTGTTTATCAATACCGTGTTGAGTTCTGCCCGAAGGCATGTGATAACATCGACCAGATCCTCTAGAGTCTGGACTAACCGTTTCTCTGAGTTTGTACTGGGTTCGGTGGCGATAATTTGCCGTGCACGCAGTTTAATGGAATAAGCAATGCTCCACGTCAAAAAATAGATAAAGGAACAACATTGCAAACCCTTATATTTGCAAAACTGCACTAGGAAATATTATATTTTTATCGATACACAGCATGCACCGTTAGAGAAGAGTTGCCAACATGAAGCTCATTTACAACGTAAACGGATAAAGCACACAAACCTCTACCAAAAATAAGAACAATAAAACACAATGCATCAGAATATAATCAGCATGACATACAACTTAACTAGTTTGCTAACCGATCCAAGGATCAACTCTGAGAAAGGATTACCTAGAAAAACAACAGTACAAGTGTCACAGAAACAAATACCCTAGCTTACTCCACTCAACGCAGAATTCAACTAACTAAAAAGCTAGGTAGCAAAAGGAGCAATAATAAGATCAGCACAGAACAAAACAAATTAAACTCTGCTCGTTACAATTTTCTATCTAAAAGGGCTTGATCACAAAATAGGAATAACAAGATGCATATGCCCAAGACAAAGTGCAGAAATAACGGGCTCAGGGTCAGACAGAAGGCCAAGTTGACAGTGCCACTAATGGATCAAGCCATGTTGCTCAGTACTTCAACAAGCTCGTTCTTCTTCATCTTGGAATAACGTTTGATTCCTCGAGATTTTGCAAGTTCTCTTAGTTCTGTGACCTTCAAAGAGCTTATAGCAGGACCCCCCGTAGAAGATTCCAGATTCTCAGCATGAGATTCATCAATATTTGTAAAATTAGGACTTTCTAAAGATGGCTCAATATACTCCCCATTGATTCATCCAGATCCAATGCATCAGATTCATCATCTGAAAGAACATCAAAGTCATCCAAAGATAGATTTTCTGGTGGTATTAGAGAGTCAGGTTCAAATGGAGAAAGTGAGTTAGTTTCATGTGCAGCAGTCTTCTTCTCCAAAATTGCCCTAGCTTTCTGTACAGCATCAGTGACGTTTTTGGCGATAGGCTTGGCATCACTACTGAGAATAGGCTGGAACTTCACTCCAGGAACAGGGGATCTTCGCCTAAAATTTGAAGCTGGCCTTTTGAAGTATGCAGGATGTGGCTTCTTCTGTTCTTCCTGAGTGTCATTTTTGTGTTGATGCTTGAATTTTGTTTGTTTCATAATCATTGCTTCTTGTTTGATCAAAATTCTGTTCTTTCTCATCACTGTTCTTCCTTCTTTGGTCCACTGAGTGTTTCCTGAGCAACTTAAGAAGGAGTCAACACTACCCTCTCACCCTGCACTTTTGCTGGTTCAGGCTTCTTCTCTTCCCTGCCTTTACCCTCGCCGCAACTGTGCTTGAACCCTTTAAATAACTCTACAATCTTCTTCTCTTTCCCGGGATGGATGTCGCTTGAGGACGGGAATTGCTTGTCAAAGAGATGGGTGGTCCATTTTTGGAGGGCATGATATCATTATCAAATTCATCAATGCTCTCGTAGTCATCTTTTTCTTGGTCTGGCTTACTTTTCCACCGAGATGATCCACCCTTTTGTTGTCGTGTCATATCCGAACTTCTTGGCCTATGGTTGTTGGGGTTAGCACCACATACCAAAGACACCCTCCTTGGGCCCAATGTAGGCAATTTGTTCAAGAAACAAGCTCCCAGAAGGAATCTGCAATCTCCATGATATGCAGATAATATTGTTCTGCCTGAAACCCCTGGAAAGAAAAGCACTTGAACATTAGTTATTTCTTTAGAAGAAGCTCAGTGAATAAGGGTAGAAAAAAATAAGATGGAAGGGTCTGCAGCGCAACAGAGATGTACAGAAGTTGGGAGATATGGATAGCTATGGTGGAATCAACTTTTCATTACAAAAGGTTTATCAGTTTTTATTCCCCACATTTTTTTCCACTTTGTTCCACTCCCACTAGGTGACAACAAGTGCATGTAAAGTGCATAAAATACAAACACAAGTACAACAGTCACTCCTTTGAAATAAACATTATATAGGTATGAGTGGAAGAAACAACTATCTTAGTGCCATAATGGCACATTCATGTTGAGTCAGCACATACATAACCCACTTTGACAAGGCATATAAAATTAATTTGTGCAAAATGAAAGGACACAAGAAGGCCTTTGAAAAGGGAAGAAAAATGAATTGCACTTTAGGTTTCTTGTAGACTCAAAGAAGGGCTATAACACCAGAATTAGTAAGCTCTTATCAAAGAAGTGCTATCTTTTATGAAAAATGCAGTGGCATGCCAACAATCGTCTTCAGTACATAATGCAAGTTAAAAAATTATAATGATCCTGAACATATATGCATAAGATGGGCATGAAAAGTAGCCAAGTAATGTAACCTTGCTAGGTGCCTGTAAGTGTGTAACAAGTGAAACAGATCTAGAAGAACTTAGGGAAGGCGAAGCTGTAATTGAGAGATTCAGGAAAGCAATTCAGGGAAGAAGAGGAAGAAGATGCCGTTCAATTTTAGCCGCTGTCTTTGTTCAAGTCTGAACAATGTAGGTCCATTACAATTTAAAACCATTGCCCTGATTAACAAACACAACAGGCCCACTCTGTATACCATTTCCTCTCAACATTACAGCCAGCATATTGGTTACATACCCAAACAAGCAAGTACCACTCTTATCTAGCAGCCCATGGCCGCCTTGTGTCACTTGTTCTTCCTCTGTTTCCTCTGCACAGTCAACACAGTTTTCTGCTCAGCTTGCTGATCTTGTCGCCAATGCAATCTTCATGGTAGTGTCTCCGTAACTATCCTGTCTTTTCATCTCCAATGTGCATGCTGTGCTATTTCAAAAGTGGAGGTGGACTTCACACAGTAGTTCTGCACAGTCTGTCATCCACAAGGTCTCATTGTCAGCAGTCAATCATCGAACTCTAGTATATACCCTCAGAGCTTCAAGTTGCAGATTTCTTCACTAAAGCTCAGACTCAGGAACAATGTCGGCTTCATCTACTCAAATTCAATACATCAGATCATTCTGATCCACCTTGTGTTTGAAGGGGGGTATTAAATGTGTGTATAGACTAGAGTTCTAGAATCTTGGCCCATGAGACCCATAAACCTCAAGTGTATAAATATATCTCCTCAATACTCAATAAGATGTGCAGTTGTGAATAGCAAAAACAATCTCTTCTCTTCTTCACAATAAGAACCCGGCAATCACAATCACAGCACCAACCACTATCAGCACCATAGCAGTTACATTTGAGGTGACAAAATGTATTTCTATCCCTGTAACGTTCTCTTCTCAGTCAATGACGTGGCACTACATCAGCCTGCATTTTCTGATCTGTTCATCGCACTCTATAGCGAACCAATAATAGAAACCCTGCAGAGGCACAAGCAGATGACGGACGTCCCAGTTCAATTCTCCACATCATACCATTTGTCCTTAGCCCTATTAACTAACTAGGATTTGATTTCATAGTTCATCACCCATACGTTCGTGTTTAGGGAATTCAGCAACATCTACAAATGTAAGGAACAGTCCCTGGCCCCGCACGCCTCACAGTGGCGGCCCAGAAGGAAACCCTAAAATTGACGGAACCGACGTGGGCATGTGCGCAACAGTAAAGGGTAGTGAGAGAGAGAGGGGGTGGGTGTGAGTGGTACCGTGGTGGTGGAGGGCGGAGCCGGACATGCCTTCGTGCTTACTGCCTCTCCGAGAACTGGTACGGCGGAGATAAGGGGCCAAGGGTTAGGGACGAGGAGATGACGGCACGAGGGGATAGGCACGCGTGCTGGCACCGCTCTCCGGCAACGGGAGGTGCGGCGGAGAGGGAGGGCGGAGAGCCGGTCGTGGCGGTTGGGGAGAGGGAGGGGAGGCGGCCAACGTTTTGGGAGTGGATTAGGCTAGGAGGAAGATATTAGCCGTCCAGATTCGATCAAACGGCCCTCCAAATTCTTGCGAACCCGAGATGGTCAAACGGGCCGGCCGAGGCACAGATCGCTGGTTTAGCCCGAGCACGCACAGCTCAGTCAGAATGGGTAGTGCTGCACGCCCACTCGCTTGTATCGCGGCTTGGCCCAAGACAAGTACTAAGACGGCACGTCTTTAAGGCCCCACACCTGCTAGTAAGTACCAGATGACCCGCTTAGCCTGCTTTAATTTGAAAAATAGCCGCTTATAGCTATTGGAGGCTTTAAAAATTTGAAAAATCTCGAATTTTTCTCAAAATAGGTGGCTGCCCTCCCCCATCCGCACACCAAAGAATCTTGCATTCTCTTATATTCATTCTCTTGTGGAAATTCTTTTACTCTTGGTGTTAATTGGTAAAATTCAAAATAGTTTTGCCAAAATCCAAAAATTCAAAATTCAACTTCCGATCACAAAAACGCAAGAAGTCGCATGAGCTGTGTCATCCCCGCCTCTATAAGCATCAAGGCTGAAGCACCGAGGCTAAAAGAACAAGATACAAGACATCGGGAGTCCGAAAGATTTCGAGTGCATTTTTAGACATCGACGGTGTCCAAAGCAAGTATGTTGTTTGTAAATATTGTAAGCATAAATTAATCTGCGAATTCTTCAGTGGAACTGGCACTCAAGAGGCATGCCGAGTCAGAGAAAAAGCGAGGATGGCTTTGAGACAGACGTACTGCAAAGACAACCCCGACTTCAGATGGTACGTAATCGACTACAACTCCGAGGTAACTTGTGAATCTCTTTATCGCTTAATCGCTTCTCAAGGTCTTCTTTAAACTTTAGTGAGTCAATCAAGTTTGAAAGCTATATTAGGACCGCTCATAATCCTAGATTTTCGCATTTCTGACATTCAATAGCTAGAGATTTGATTAAATATTATAATAATTGTCACAATAAGCTAAAAGAAAATTTTAGTACATGTACTTTTTCTGTGTCTTTGACATCTGATATATGGAGTGGTAGAGCTAAAGAGGATTACCTTAATGTAGTTGCTCATTATGTAAACAATGAATGGCGACTAGAAAAGAGAATTATAGGATTCAAATTAATTGATGTAGCACACACTGGTGAAAATATTGTTGATTGTATTGTAAAAGTTATGGAAGATTTTGGTCTTAGTGATAAAATTTTTGCAATAACATTAGATAATGCTTCTGCAAATACTTTTGCCATAAACATTCTTACTCCGCTTTTTAATTCCTATGCTGAATCTTTCTTATTACATCAGTTGTGTTTGCCATATTATTAATCTTATAGTTAAATCTGGTTTGAAGAGGTTAGATCAATATCTTGAACCTTTTCGCACTGCAATATCTTACTTAAATTATTCTAATCAATGAGTAGCAGCATTTAAGACTTATTGTATTGCAATGAATGTGCGTCCGCCGTAAGTTTGGTTTGGATATGCTTGTTAGATGGAACTCTACTTACTTGATGCTTAAGAATCTCATACCATATGAGAGCTCATTTTCTATTTTTATTAACACGCACTGTCATACACGGGATGGTCAACCTCTACTCACAGAGCAACATTGGTATATTGCTAAATACTTGCTGTCATTGTTAGAACTTTTTTTGAATCTACTGTTGCTTTATCTAAAGTTTATTACACAACCTCTCCTTTAATTGTGCATCATATTTTAGAAATTACTACCCACTTAAAAGAGCCATGGAAATGATAATATCTTTATGAAGTTGTTTATGCTATGAAAACCAAAATTTTGAAATATTGGCAAGAAATTCCTATGTTATATGCATTTTCATTTATTTTAGATCCTAGAGCTGAAGTTGGGTTTATTATGCTGCAAGGAATTTTTCTGTATTTTTCGAGATTTTTCTGAATTTATTTGCTTATATTTGAATTTCTCGATTTTATTAAATCGAAAATGTTTTATTTTCTAAATCTCGCTGGCCGAATCTTCGCCGCCTGCTTTTTTCCCCGCCGCCCGCCTCCGCCACCCGCCGCCTCGCCCATCTCGTCGCGGTCGAAGTTCTGGTGCACGCCGCCTACCCAACCCTCTCCGCATCCGTCTGTCCGACAGGCCACGCGCAGGCTGCGCGATGCACGACGCCGCTCAAGGCCACACAAACCCTAGTCAGATCCGCTACGGACCACGCCTGCTTCAATCACAACTGCTTCGCGCCGCACACAGATCCGCCACGGATTCACTTCGATCCGCGTTTATAAAAGCCGACGCACGCCTCCTCTCATCTCTGCTCCGAGGATCGACGCCCATGCGCCGCCAAACCCAAACCCAGCTATTGTCGCCGCCGCTCATGGTTGCTTTCCGCCACGCCACTTCGCTGACGTGAGGCTCGCCGCATTCCTTGGTCCTCCGAACTCACCGCGCGTTTCTTCTTGCTTCTAACCCGGCCACCATAGCGCTTTTTTCTCGGCCGTGATCTTCCGCCTCGGCTGCGTCGCGCGCTGCCGAAGCCGCTTCCGCTCCTGCCGCCGGTTCTCGCTGGGCGCGTCTGCTGGGCACGCGACGCCACGCTGCCACCCGCCTCGTGCCACCTCCGGGCAGGTCAACACCGCCGCCGCCGCCTCCACGCCGCGCGCACCTCATTCCCATGCCGCACACACATTCGCCCACGTGGCCCAATGCACGCAGCCCTAAGCTCCGCGTGGCATGCCACGCAACGCAGCCTCGCCATCGCCGCCTCCAGATCGCTGCTGGTTCCCTGCTCACCGTGGAGCCGAGTCTCTCACGCGTGGTCCCACGTGTCGCTGGCATTTCTTTTTTTTTTTGATTTTCCGAATCCAAAAATCCAACCAATCGATCAATGCCCACGACGCCAGGAAGCAACGAAGGCAAGTCTTCCTTGAACATATTGATCCCAAATTTTACAAAATGCTTATGTTATTTTAAATTATGCATGCTTACTTTTATGCAATGTACTTTAAATACAGTTTTAGAGTATAGTTAAATACCAGAATTTGTTATACCCTCATTGGTATTGATCATGTCAAACCTTTTTCACCCTAGATAATACTAGATATTTTATTTGGTGATATCCAGAGATTAGCATGGAACTAAAAGAGAATTGCTTAGTCCAAATTTGCGCTTTCAGATTGTGCCATTTTGGGAATCATTTCAAGTATTGTTTAAACCTATTTGTGAAATTGCGCAATTGGTGTTCTCTGTGATTTAAGTAAAATAAAGTGAAAATGATTTAGACCGTATGGATGGATGTTTGGCGGGTGCAAAGCACAGACCTTGGTATGTGAATGTTCCGCCCTAGTCAATTAAGGATCAGCGTGCAGTTACCATGGACCGAGCACTACTGTGACAACCACAAGTCTATATGGGTACGACCTCGCTAAATAATTAGTGTGTCTCATTATTAGCTTCGCGGCCAGTGAGTGCCGATGTTGGCAAAGCGCAAGAGGGGCTTCAGATCGCGCCTAGAACCCTAACAATGTGAAACCTTAGCAAGCGAGGTTAATAGTGGGGTTGTGCATTGTAAAGGCCTTGTCATGATCTCTCACGTCGGCACATCAAAGGAAGTGTGTTGATAGCTTGGCAACAAGAGTCGATCATGTCTTGTGGGTAAAGTGTACACACTCCGCAGAGTTAAAACTACTTAAGTAGCCGTTCACTGGGCCAAGGGCAAAGCAGGTACACTTGCACATTGTAGATTTCATGGTTTTGTTTTAAAGGAAAATGGTTGTTTTGGGAATCCGTGAGCGATGGAACTCTCGGGTTATGGTTTGCTGATGGAGCCACTGTAGATGGAACCTTCTTTAATTGTCATATCAAATTCAATTACTATACAATTACATTTTGATCAAATGATGCTTTGTGAAATTACTATTGGTATTTATGCTAAACTTTGCTTTATGCTAAAAGAGCCATATTATGCCTTCAATTGTTTAGCCTTGCATATAGTTATCATGCATTATGTTTCCAAGACTCATGGAGTACATTTTGTGCTCACCTTACAACATCCCCAACCTTCCGTAAGAGTTCGCAGGTCAAGGTGATTACGATTTCTACGCTTGTGGTTATGATGAAGGCGCATCCGAATGCTAGGACTTGAACCCCAATGATTGCCTGTTGGGCAAATGGATGAGCTTACTTTGCTTTTGTTATTTTCGCTTCCGCTATTTCTTATTGAACTCATGCTATGATAATCGCTTATTTGTAATAATTGGCCATAAGGCTAATACTCTTTGCTTAATTAATATTATTTGATTCGTAATATGGATGTGTTGTCATCATCGTTTCCACCGTGTGCTAGCTTTTCCGGACTAGCACAAAGTTACACAGAGGGTTCGGATTTGGAGATCCGGTCCCGACAATAACTAGAAAAAGAAATAGTTAGATGTGTGTATAGAAACTATGTCAATATCTAAAATAATAAGTAAAAAAGAACAGAGGTAGTGTCGAGTAACAAAGCTAGTTTCTCAAATTTTGATCCAATATTTAGCCTCTTCTATCCCCTTTAAAAGTGGGCCCACTATGTATTTATAATTTTAAAAAAAACACTCAACACCCATCATGTGTCTCTTAAGCCCGTGAGATACCTCTCCTTTCTCATTTCTCTCTCCTCACTAAACCTAAAAACCACACTGTCGTTTAAACCCAATGTGGTAGCCTTCTTCACCACTTCGTCCCCTGTACATGATTTTTTTGCAAAACATCTACCAATTTCCTAGGCTAGATTGTGTCGCCACTTCATAAATGATAAATTGAAGCATTCATGAACTAAGGAACAATTGCAGCGAAGGCAACTTTAGATGTGATGATGATGTGGTTTCCACCCGAGGTGCCATTGGTCCAAAGGCACATGTTTCGATCAATTGATAGCAGTGACTCTACGATGTCAGCTCTCCTCGCTAGGCCTCGGCATTCGGTTTATAATGGTTTTTCGGTTCGGTTTATTCAGTTTTTGAAAATTCGTTTCGAGTTCAAAATCGAAACCGAACCGAATAGCCATTAAAACCAAACCAAATAACTGAACTAATTCGGTTCGGTTATTTCTGTTATTCGGTTAACCGAATTAGCTGGAAGTGTGATGTAAGATAAAATCAGCAAGAAGGCGTAACTATCGCACTACTTGCAAAACAATATTGCTCATGCTCGCTACAGATTAAGCCCACAAAACAAGCACTTAGGGAGGTTAAAATCCATAAGGGATTAACATAACTCAGCTGCAACTACATGTTTGTAATGATCCAAAGAAGTCGATATATCGATGCAAAGCAACCATACAATCGATTATGGTTCCAGTCTTCCAGATTGCATAGCACAAATATATTGACCACAAATGACAAGCAACTAAATAGCACAACTAAATGAAAAGCAAAGAAAGCCAAGAGTAAAGACAAGTGCACAACTATAATGGTTGTGATTTGACTCGATTTCTCAATAGTGAACGCGAGACTTTGTTCGTAAATATGTCATTATTTAGATTAAGTCACCTTGTCGACTGGACAACATCACCAACCTAGGATCCTCATCATTATGCTAACTAAAATATTAGGGATATCGGACGAACTTCTTGCCGATCCAACCAAGCGACGCACCAATTAATATAAGTACAGGCAAAAAACCAACCAAATATCCAAATCTCCCCTAAGACCTTATCCCACGATCATACCAATCACCAAAGTCTCACCATGCAAAACAGGGAGGACATGGGGGGAAGAGGCGTACTCGGAGATGGGGGACCTTGTTCTTCAAGAAGCAGTGCTCAAAGGATGGCCCGAGCTGCGCCGATGGTGCCCGCGTCGGTGCCACCGGTTCGCGTTCTGGCCGGCGCCGCCAGCTTGGGATGGGATCGCGTCGGCACCGCTAGGACCTGCAGTTGGAGTCGCTGGTTTGCGAGTGCCGAGGGGAACCACCGAGGAGGCGACGACCGAGCTGGGACTTCAGGAGCTAGGGAGGGCGGTGCCGTCGCCGCAACCCGCCGAATCGTGAGGCGACGAGGAGAACTAGGGTTGATGGCTGATGGGGAACGAAGGAACGAGTGAGTGACTGAATGAGGATTTACCGATTGAGGGGAACTGGGGAAGAGTTGATGGCATGATGGGCCATTGGGGTCATGCGAGCTCGCGATCGAGTGAGATGCCACCGAGAGGTGAGGCTCGAGACTTTGACTCTCTTTGAGAGATGGATCGATAAAACGGTTTTTCGTTTCAAATTACAAACCGAACCAAAACCGAATAGTATTTAAAATAAAATCAACCAAAAACCGAATAATCGGTTTATTCGTTCGATTTTTTGGTTTCGCTTAAAAGTGCCCACCCCTACTCCTCGGGCAAGCAAGAAATTGGAGGCAATAAGTGATGACGCTTCACACGTGGATAAAAAGGCGAGACAACCCCATGGGGTTGACAAGGAGGCCCATTTTGATTCCTTTTTTAAAAGTTGAAACCTAGACTTGAGTCAACTCCAAGAATCTTTAGTCGCCTCTTCTCCGATGTGTAGATCCGGTCCAAGAGGTCTTAGCTCTAGCTTTTTTTAGAACCTTGGAGATGAACTTAACGAGTTTGACTGCACAAAGGTGATTTTTATGGTGTATGAAAACAACCTAGAAGTTATCAATGCAAATGAGATTGTCAACACAATAAATAACATATATAATTAAAGTAATTAGCATAGTACGATCTTCATTCTTATTCATTAGTAACAAAGTCATACAAATTGTTTACATGGCGCTACATAAATATCCAAATACATCAAAAGAAATATTACAAGAATGTTCAATTTCATAAAACTAAGCTTATGTTGATCTTTGACTTGATCCCTAAAAATTGTTAGTCTTTGATGCATGTATAATTGAAAGGCAAATAAATTAAAACTCAAAAGATTAAAAAGGAGTTGTTGTCCGACCCAAATGAGTTGGTACCACTTATTGATGAGATACCAGACTGTCCGGGGCCAGCCAGCACCTCTCGCATAAATTTAGGTTTCATCGTCATTCATAAATCAAACTCAGACACATCAAATAGCTATAGCCATGCATATATAGTGTTCATAAATATCCCATGGTAAAAAGTAAAATCTCATATAGTAAAAAGGTATGCTCCTCAAGAGAAAAGATGGTAGAACCTCCCCAGACATCCTTTCCTAGGGCGAAGCACCCACAAACCACCATAACTTCAGAGCCAACCAAACCACCATGAACACCACCCTAAAGCCACCAAGCCACAAACAGCTAGGAGCAAGAGAAGGCCAAGAATACAAGGAGCGAGAAGGAGGCCAAGAGCAAGAGGGCCAGAGCAAAGCGGTTAGCCATCATCCATCCTTAGCAACCAAAGAACCGAAGCACAAAGACACCTCTCAATCTTTTCTAGCACAACCCCATTCTCTCAATACCCATCCACGGTAAGAATCAATGCATATATCCCATTATCATCAAAGAGCACTTCTCAATCTTCTCTAGCACAACCCTCATTCTCCCAATACCCATCCATCGTAGGAATCAATGCATATATCCCATTATCAACATTAGATAACATAGCATGGACATAGGAGATCAAAATCAAATGCTAGAGTAGTAAAGTGACTAGGTTTTAGTGGAGATCGAGTAGAGGCAATATACATGTGCCCAAAGACCTACCGCACCTCCAACAGACGGGAGGTCTCCTAAAGGTCATCACAACACCGCCAAATCAGTAGCAATCAAACCCACATTTTCATCATTAACCATATCACAAACCTCATGTATGCAATCATACAAGAATCACATGCTAAGAATCAAAGAACCGTAAACAATAAGTTAATGATGAGAGAGGGGAGAAAACAACCATGGACTAGAGTAGAGGCAAAGGCTAAGACCGAGAAGCCGACTGGCCAAGACCTTGGAGGTTGTGGCCAAGACCACGAGAAGTCGGTGGTAGGTTGTGCTATAGGGCGACAAAGGGCCATGAGGAGCCGGTTGTGGGATGGCATCGCAGGTGACAAGGCCCTCAGAGCTCAAAGCAGCTACACGGCGCCCTAGGATGGCCGAGAGGGGAAGTGGCGGGTGCGCGCACGCGGGCACGCAAAGAGAAGGTGGCATGCAAGAAGGAGAGGGCGGCAAGAAGGCCATAGACCTGGAGGGGATGGCGGCCGATGCCGTGGTCTAAGGCCAAGGTGGGGAGCATGGCCGATCGGGATAGGGATTAGGAGTATGAGAGAGAGAGGATGAGAAGAGGATTGGAGGAAATGGATAAGTCTAGAGAAGGAGAAAAGAAAAGAATATATATATATATATATATTTTAAAGGAGAGAAGAATTTTATCCATATCCATGCATCATCCAAATTAAATATACCTAATGAAAATTAGAAAAATTAATCAATCTAAGTTAGCGGACAATTAAATAACGGGACGTTAGATTTAAAAATATCCAAAAATTTAAAAAGGGCATTATATGTATGTCAAATAGCAAAATTTTAAGAAAAGAGTTGGACGTCATAAAATATGGAAAAATCTACTAGACACCTAAAATATAGTATTTTATAATTTCAGAGTTAAATCTAATCTGCCAAAGGATCTTCTATTGTGAACTGCTAGGTGACTAATATTTTTACCACAAATTCGTGCAAGCAATCTTTTGATCATATTTAATTAATTTCAATCAAATACATTTGCTTATATATGATATCATCAATGCATTGAAATTTTTCTTTTTAATAAAACTATAAATTGGATGCGATTGCAAAGATAGTTTGTTGATAAACTACTGAGGCAGGAGTTGATTACGGATATGTTGAATTGTTGATGAACTGCTACCGCAGTGGTTGATTTTGATGTGTTGAAATGGCTTATCCAACGAATGGAGCCGGTGATGTATATACACACAAACACGCTTATTCTATAGCGGCATAGTCTACACGCCACCATCGATCGAGCCATGTACTCAAAGACATCGAAACCAACTAGTAATGCGTTTAAAGAAGAAATTGATATTCATTTCATAGTAAAATTTGATTTATATGACGCTTATTAGTGAGACTTATATCATATTGTTCCTCTTGTCGTCAAGAATCTACTATTGAAATTGCTCATCAACTGAAGGCGTAATACAAAGTTTTGGCTAAAAGAAAGAAAAACATATTCATGTACAAACTAGTACACGCATTTGTTAGTTAGTTAGCCACGGTTCCGATTTCAGTAGTAATGTATTTCATTAGTAAATCGACGTTCATACAGTAGTAAATTGATGTTCATTTGGTAGTAAATTTTGATTTATGCGATGTTTATTAGTGAGACTTATATCATATTGTTCCTCTCGTCGTCAAGAACTCCATCGTGAAATTTGTTCTTCAATCTGGAGCGAATACAAAGTTATGGCTAAAAGAAAGAAAACATATTCGTGTATAAACTAGTAAATGCTTTTATTAGTTAGTTGGCTATGTTCTGATTTCAGTAGTAATGCGTTTTAGTAGTAAATTAATGTTTATTTGGTAGTAAAATTTGATTTATGCGACGTTTATTAGCCACTGATCGAAAGCCATGTATTATGAGTTATTTCTAACATAGTAAAAACATAAGTTGTAGTAGTAATACTGATGATAGAGACAGCTTAATTAGAAAATCATAATCTAACAAACATAAGTTACATTGAACACGGTCCGATGGTAATTTTTTAAACATTACGTGATTCGTGACTTTTTCGACGGCCTTATGTAAACATGGTAGTTTTGGGCCGCATTTCTTTTTTGGCCGCAGGTATATATATATCGCTAATCTATGCTTACACGTAGATTAGGTTATTCATATACGCTGGTCAAACGCATAAACGAACCTGGCCGACAATGTACGCCTAAAACTACCACATTTTGCAAGACCGTAAAAAGTAACGAACTCGTGAATATTCAAAAAATTACCATCGATCGTGTTCAACGAATTTATGTTTGTTAGATTATGATTTTCTAATTAAATGTCTCTCTATATAGTATTGCTACTACATCTTATGTTTTTACTATGTTAGAAATAACTCATGCTATGGCTCTCATCAATGACTAATAAACATCGTGATAAATCAAATTTTACAACCAAATGAACATCAATGTACTATTGAAATACATTACTATCGAAATCAAAACCATGGCCAACTAATTAACAAATGTGTGTACTAGTTTGTACTGACCGCTTTTTTCTTTCTTTTAGCCATAACTTTTATTCGCAACTCGATTGATGAACTAATTTCACCAAAGAGATTAGTGATGACAAGAGGAATAATATGATATAAGTCTCACTAATAAACGGCGATAAATCAAAATTTACTACAAAATAAACATCAATTTACTCATCAGATGAATATTGATTTACTATCAAACGTGACATTATCAAATCAAAAACGTGCTAACTAACTAACAAATGCATGTACTAGTTTGTACACGAATCTGTTTTTTCTTTCTTTTAGCCATAACTTTGCATTCGTAGCTCAGATTGGCGAATGAATTTCACTAGTAGATTACTGACAACAAGAGAAACAATATGATATAAGTCTCACTAATAAATGTTGCATAAATCAAATTTTACTACGAAATAAACATCAATTTACTACTGTATGAACATCAATTTACTACTAAAATGCATTACTAGTTGGTTTCGGTGCGCTGAGTACAGGGCTCGATCGGTGGTTGGTGCGTAGACTACGCGCAGCTATAGAATAGTGTCGCGCTCGAGCGCCGCAAGTAAATTTGTAAGTCTAAGGGTCGCGCTCCACTTCGAATGGTTAGACTCGAGAGTCCAAGATGTATATCGTTGGGCTGAAAGTCCCTACCCACTCGGATGGTCAGATTGTATTGCTTTGCACGACGCTTTACGTGATGAGGGCGCTAAATTACCTAAGCTCCTCCTCGTTTCATGTGTTCCTCCTCTTTAGAATCGTTAGTCCCGCCCCTTTTATACGTATGAAGGGGCAAAGTTACATCGAGAGTCGGGAAGGGCGAGGCGACCTATTCTAGGAGCTCGTCCTTCGTCCGCGGACTGGTCGCCACACGCCTTGCCCATGCCGGGTCGGTAGCTTTGGTGGTCGTGAGGTTAGGTATTCCTCGAAATAGCGCATTTGCCTCCGTGATCCTTACGAACGCCGACGTGCGGTGTGACGCTGGGCGCCGCCGGAGGAGCGCGCTCAGCATCAGACGCGATCGTTGATGGGGCCGAAGCTCGACTTCAAGCCACCAAACCTTCATGGAAGGAGCCACCGCCTTTGTATAGTCACCGATTGACCTTGTTCGCGAGGTACGTGGCGGTAGGTCGATGAGGGCCTCGGCACGCCGCCTCGCGCCTCGTCACCTTGGTTCTGGCGGAGTCGGAGATCCCGCCCGCCAAGGGGGTCGGAACACGTCCGGCCGGAGTCGGAGATCCCGCCCGCCAAGGGGGTCGAGCGCTGTCCGCCGGATTCGCCTCCGCCTGGCCGGGAGCGGATGTCTTGTGTGGTCTCGCAGTGATTCGTGCTCGGCAAGGAAGCGGCGCCTACCGCTGGGCCGAGATATGCTTGAGGCCGCCGCTCGCCGCCGGCCGCTGGGGTACCCTCGTTATTAGTATTCGTCAAGAGCCCCAACTCCCGAGCGATTTCGGCTGATTCTTGGGGGTTGAACTTGATGAGAGGTGGCTGGTCTTCGGTCGACGGTCGCCGATCCTAAGCGTTTATCGCAAAGTGTACCCGACGGATCCGACGGGCTGCTCGAGCTTGGCCGGCATTTGAATCGCCGAGGCTTTAATCGCTCGCTGCGCATGCCGAGCATGGCTTGGTGTGCCCGCCTGCTTCGCTTTCTTGATCGCTTCGTTCGTGCGGACGCTTGCTCGGGCGCTGCATTTACTCGAGACGCTTGATCTCCCTTCATCCGCCATATAAGGGCTTGCTAGAGCGATGGACCCTTAGACCAAAATCCTCCTTTTGATCCTTGAAATGGAGGCATCCTTTTAGTCTTCAGCTTTGGTGATGACGCCACGCAGAAGAAGAAGATCCTTGGCCGAAGCTTTAATGAGTACGACCGAGCGATGGTCGAGCTCGGGAAGAAGTCGCGCTTGTGATGTAGTTGTCGCTATGCGCCGCTTGAGGTTGTTCCGAGGCTTAAGGTGGTAAGGAGGCCCTTCTTGAGGCGATGCAGTAGGGCGCCGATCGTTGTCAAGGCGGGCCGCTGGCCGATGTCGCCGAACGGCAGCAATGCATGCCATTTCGTGGTTATGCGTTTCGGCCTGCCGACGGGCAAGGGTTTACCAAACCAGTCGCTCTAACGACTCAGTCCGCCGATCCTGTCCGTCCCTGCCGACTGTGCAAGGAAGGCCTCTACCAACAGTCACCTCCAACGACTCAGTCCACCGATCCAAGATCCGTCCCCGCCGACGTGCAAGGGCCCGCAGGAAGTTTGATGCGATATGTTCCCGCCGTGAGTATAGGTAGGTATCTTTTTTGAGCTCGCAGTACCCATGTAACGCTGTGTAAAGTTTGAGTTCGCCGCATATAATGAAATCTTCTTTTATGAAATGTCTTCGCGATGAGTTTGCTTTGATTTTAATCGCCGTGATAGACCGGCCTTGATCGCAGGAACAACCGCGAGTGCTCGCTTAACGTCGTAGCTAGACGGCGCTTGGCTCGGGCAGGCGACCGGATGCCTCCGTGAGGTTCGGTGTCCGAAATGCTCGCTTAACGTCAGAGCTAGACAAAGCGAGGTTCGGGTTGTCTTGGGCTGGTGGACGACCCAATGCCTCGCGTGAGGTTTGGGTGTCCGAGTGCTTTGGTCGTGCGAGGATGACCAGGATGCCTCCGAGAGGTTCGGTGTCGAGTGCCTTGGTCAGACAAAGGTTTAGCCTGTCCAGGACGACCGGATGTCTCGTGAGGTTCGTGTCCGAGTGCTCGCTTATCGTCAGAGCTAGAAGGTGCCTCTCGCGAGGTTCGGTGTCCGATCGCTTTGGGACGACCCAATGCCTCGCGGAGGTTCGGTGTCCGACCGCTGCTTGGCCGGCAGATGCCTCTCCGGAGGTTCGTGTCCGACTGCCTCTCGCGAGGTTCGGTGTCCGATCGCTTTGGCTAGACAAAGGTTTTAGCAGGACGACCGGATGCCTCGTGAGGTTCGGTGTCCGAGTGCTCGCTTAACGTCAGAGCCAGATGCTGCCTTTGGCGGCAGGACGACCCAATGCCTCTCGTGAGGTTCGTGTTTCGTGTCCGATCGCGTGAGGTTGGCCTCGCCTTGGCAGGACGACCGGATGCTCTCGTGAGGTTCGGGTGTCCGAGTGCTCGCTTAACGTCAGAGCTAGACAAGGTGCCTTGGTCGCCTGAGGGACGCACCCGCTCCCAATGCCTCGCAGGACGCACCGATGCCTTCGAGGTTCGGTGTCCGAAAGTGCTCGCTTAACGTCCGAGCTAGACGTGGAGTTGGCTTCGCAGGATGACCCAATGCCTCGTGAGGTTCGGTGTCCGACCCAAAGTGCCTTGGCCTGGCAGGTGACGACGACCGATGCTCGCTTAACGCTCAGTGAGGTTCGGTGTCCGAGTGCTCGCTTAACGCCTTAGCTAGACAAAGGCCTTGGCTTCGGCAGGACGACCCAATGCCTGGCTCGCGGAGGTTCGAGGTCCGAAAGTGCTCGCTTAACGCCGAGCCGGACGGGAGTGCTCGCAGATGACCGCCTCGAGCCGGACGACGGAGTGCTCGCTATCGTCAGAGCCGGACGCGGGGCATCCTTCCCGAGTCCTCGCTTCGCGAGGGTGATCGCGTAGAAGAATGGCCACCGCTCATCCTACATGTATACCCCATCCGCAGTGTGGGACCTCGAGGGGGTGAGCGACGACGCTTACCTACGCTGGTTTGAACGCCGTGCTCGCGGAGCCAATAGCGGTAGTCCGAGTGGGTCCGGGAGGTCCCGCCAAGGGGGACCCTTCCGAGCGACGGTCCCGAGTAAGGTGTCCTCGCCCCGCCGGGGCGCACCCATAAAAACCTTTCTTTACTCAATCCCAGATGGACTCGGGTCGTCCCGCAACCTGTAGCACACCGGGTCGCCGCCATTGATGAGCTCCCTGAGACGTGTGAAGTATGGTCTCTGACGCAGTAGAGGTGATTAGGCCATCACCGACCTAACCGAGGGCCCACCGTGGGGCTCACCTCATACCGCCTTGCTCAAGTTTTGCTGACGGCCTTATACCCATCCGCAAGGGCAGCCTTTTGAACCACAGCTGCTGGCCCTCGCGCAAGCCACAAAGCTTTTGTTGCCTTGGGCCGCAGCGCCCAGCTGGCTTCGCGCGCCGAGCAACTGCTCGCCTAAAGGCGAGACCAAGAGGTTACGGACACGTTGTTCGGGGCGACGCCTTTATGGCTCTTGCCGCCGACATGACAGGATTAAAAGCGGAGTGGTATTGAACTGAGTTACCAGTCGGGCGCAATAGGCGAGGGTGGACGCGACGCCTGCTTGAGGGGTGCCCGCCGCCGGGCGCTTGCTTGTCCTCTATAAATACGCCTGCTAGTGCTCCGTAGTCACGCTTGCCTTCTTTGTCTCGCCTCAAACAAGAAAAGCACCAGAGAGCCAAGGAAAGAAAAACCCAAACTTTCTTTCTCACCTTCCACGCCTCTTCGTGAAGATGTCAGCCGGAGTGCTCGCAAGCAAGATAGCCAGGCGCCGCTTGGTGAAGAAGGGCTTCTCATGCCGCAGACCTTTCCGGCCGAGGGTGCCGACTGGTGGGCCACAAGGCCACTGGGCGACGAGGTCGTGGTGCCCACCTGTTCTTCGAGCGCTGCTTTGGCTCGCCACGCACCCGCTCGTCTGTGGGTCAGCTGCCTCACTACAAGGTGGAGGTGCACCATCTCAACCCCAATGGGGTCCTCCACATCGCCATCTTCATCACGCCGCGAGGCCTTCCGGGATCGAGCCGATCGGGCGCCAGGGAGGCACTTCTTCCGTGCAAGGCTCGAAAGACAGCCGCCGACGCCGCGGGCGCCTGGTGGCTCGCCTCCGCCTTCGCCCTGGCCGAGCACGGAGTACCTAGAGGTAAACCGCCTTGTCCAACAAGGGCAAGGCGCTCAATGGCTCTACGCTCGTAACGCCGGCGACAAATACTCATTTCACCGGGCGAAGCTTCCCTATGGCGAGGAGCGTGGAACCGGGCGCCAAAAGAGGGAGAAGAATGCCGCCCCGATCGTGGAGCGATCGTGGCTCAAAGGAGGCGGGGCTCACCGGGACATTGTTGTGCGCGCTTTATGGGGATGCGCGGCAACCTCTTGTACATGTGCCGCACTTTGTTCCGCAGCTGGGCCGTCCGACGGGCGAGATGGCGTAACCCGAGTTGGCTGCTGCCCGAGGTGGAGGCCCGTGGCGGCCACTACGGCGAAGCGCCACTTGGCTACGGTGGCCACCCGAGCCATTCTCGCGGCCACCCGCCAACCGTAAGTCCGTGAAATTTCTTTTCGCTTCTTTCTTTGTCCCTAGCACTTGGTCCGACCGCAGATTCCTACATCCTCTTAGGGGCTCACGGGATGTCTTCCACCGCGCCGCTCCCGGGATAAGGAGGCGCGGCGCCGGCGAAGACTAGAGGGTCGACTCCTCCCGCAAGAAGCGGAAGGAGGAAAGGAGGAAGAAGAAGATAAGGAACGCGCGGGCTGGCACGCACGACGGCGAGGATGTGTGCCTGAGACCACCGTGGGGACAACCTCCATCGACAACGCGAGAGCGCCCGACCATCCCTATGGTGGGTTTTTCTTCGACTCCGCCGATCGGCGGCGCTCGAGCGTGGATCGCCGAGGGCGCACCACGGCCCCGTGGCCGCGGATCCCGGCAAAGCGGGTGATCTTGCGCTTTGCGGTTGTCAGCAGCCTGGCCGAGGTGGCTTTGGGAGCGACGACCACCGACGGCCCTTGGCGGGGGCGCAAAGAGGCGCCGCGTGCCACGCACCCGCCGCCTTGTAAGTGTTCTTTTTTTTTTCTTTTATTGAGCATTTTTTGCGCAAAGCCGCCCGAGCGACTTCTTGAATCTTTGTAACGCAGCGCTTACATGGGCGTGACTGCGGCGGCCGCAGCCGCCCGCAAGCAAAATACGTGATTTCTGCAACTCCGATCGGGCCTGGTGGCGGTCGCGTGTCGGCGCCCGAGGGCGTGGTCGCTGACGGGCCTCACCCGAGGTCGAGGCCAAGAAGAATCTTCCGCGCCCGGCTGGGACTCCCACCGACGACGGATCGCCCTTTCGAGGATGAGACGACGTGCTGCCGCGATCGCGCTACCGAGGCGAGTCGGCGACGAGGTGCTCGACCTTTGTCCTGTGGGGAGGTGCCGACCGATGCCCTCGTGCGTGTCGCCGAGGGGTTTCTGGCGGTTGACCTCATCGCCTTGCCCATGGTGCTTTGACGGCGACGCCCCGCCCGAACGGGCGAGCGAGGCGCGCCGCCGTGTAGTCCCGCCCGGGCCATGGGTCGCCGGAGGAGAGCGAGTGGGACGCCTTCGCAGGCGCTACCGACGCCGGCCGTAGATAGGCGATCCGAAGTGTCCGCTCTTGCTCGAGTCTTCCACCAGGCGCTGGGCACGATGGTCGGGAGTCCAACACGCCTGCAGGTCACCAAAAGTTCGACTCGCTGCACATTTTTGATAGTTCTTTCGCGCGACTAACGGAGTGTCCACGCTTTGCAAGACTTATCGGGCTCGCCAGGCGCTAAAGTTGAGCTCCCGCAGCCCAGCCCGACAACAATGGGCGGCCGCAGCGGAGGAGTGCATGGTCGCGCTTGAGTCGCGCCAGTCCAGAGGCCATGGACATTAGGAGGGCCGGAGGCGGTCGAGATCCGCCAGGGCTTGAAGAGGCCACGGCGGCCTTTATGATGAGCGCCGGGAGCCAAGGTCTTGAGGGCGAAGTGGTGGAACCGAGTCCTCTCGACGGAGGTCACCGAGGCCAAGGATGCCGCTGCCGCGCGAGGGGATCACGCAGACGCAGTAACACGCCGCGACCGAGCGAAACCAGCTCGGGATGCCACCGAGTTCGCTCCGAAGCGCGATCGCCGTATGAACTGGCCGAGCCGAGGACTTCACGAGGCGCCAAGACGGAAGCCGCAATTTGACCAACTCGCGTCGTAGTGTCTCACTCTTCAATTAAGTCCGGGGTGCGACCCAGGCGAATCTTATCCAAATCGCCGCACCGCAGAGGCGCAGGCACCTGAAAGGCCGCTCGAGGCGCAGAACGGCGCAGATGCTCGCGACGTGGCGATCGTGGGCCCGACGCAGGCCTGTGGCGCTGAAGGTTGCGGAGGACGGCCGCCGCCAGATGGGCGCTGAATCGGAGGCCTTCGCAAGGCCGGTCGGAAGTTCGCGATCGCATCCTGAGCGGCAGCCCGAAAGTGCCTCTTGCTCTCGCCGCCCGAAAGCCGATTTCGAGAGAGGCGGTGATCATCGGCGCCGCGCTTGAGCCGGCCGGCTACTGGTCAACACCGCCTCGCACTACGACAAAGATCGACCGCGGGGTGAGCAGCGGCGTAGCCGGAACCGGACCGACGCGAGATCGACAAGTTTGAGCTCCCGGTCGAGACGCACGCCCGAGATCGCCAACCATATCCGCCGCAGTCGCCCTCCAGAAGCTGCAGGCACCAACTCTCCGTCTCGCCACCGGCCGCCCACCAGAAGAATAAAATAGTTAGCTTTATCCTTTTAGATTGTAAAGACCGCTATGTAAACAATCTTGAATTTATCAAGTTCCTAATCGCCTCGCCTCTTTCGTATTTAGGTGAGCGCTTGACCGACTATAGCCTTAAGGACCGCAGGGTCACTGGCGCGTAGGTTGGGCCGCTTTGGGAGGAGCGAGGTGGATTGAGACTTGGCTATGCAGCTTGTTAGGGCGACTTGTGAGGGATAGGAGTGTTCTAGACCGGCTAAGGATCTTTCCACTTGGGCACTTCCTTCTTCCGCTGGGCGCTACTCAAGAACCATAGCCACCGAGCGAGGCCGTAACACTTGGGTTGAGAGGGTTACCGCCGATGGACCTCATGACCACCGGGTCACGCACTGTAGCGCTGTGATAGCCGAACTCATGCGGGAGGAGTGTTCCTCACGACCCAAAGGTCACTCCACTCGGTACTTCCTTCTTCCGCAAGTGTTAGCAACCATAGCCGGGCGAGGTCATGAGCACTTGGGTCGAAGGGGTTACCGCCGAAGGACCTTGTGGTCGTTGTCACCAACCCGCTGCAAGCGCCGACCGAGTACTAACGGGGCGCCGATGGCACTGAATCGCCGTGATGGCGTACCGTGTGCTCGAAGGAAAAGTAAAGAGCATGCTAGGAAGAGGAAAAGAGTTTAGGATAGAATCGCTTTAACTTTTCTATATTCCATGCATTCGAAGGATGCGCCGCCAAGCGCCCTTGAGTCGAAGGTGCCGTGTCCGAGGATCCGCACGACGGTGAAGGGCCTTCCTGTGGGGCGATACCAGCTTATCTCGCTGGTTTGGACCCGCAAGCAGACTGTGTCGCAAAGATCAAAGACCGCCTCAACTCGACGGCCGTGATAACGCCGCAGAGCTTGTTGATACCGCCGATCGCAGATGGCTACGCCATGCGCCTCGCCGAGCCGGGTCGACTGCCTTGTTGTGCGGTGAGCCCCGAGCCTCCTCAAGGCTTGTAATCTTGGGGCGCCATACTGTGTTCTGTTTAAGAAGACGGCTTCAAAGACCGTGATACCATGAAGAACGGTGTGAACCCGGCCGCTCGGTCGGGCGTGATCCGCAGATCTGAGGACGGAGGGTAGCTCGTCACCCAATACCGCCGGGCGCTTGAGCCGATCAAGATCCGCGGCTTGAGCCCTTGAAGGATCATGCCGCTTGGCGCGCCGACCTGCCGTTGGTCCGCGGATGGGCCACGGCCGCCTAATCGACGCGGATGTTGAAGTCATCGCAGAACTCGAGGAACTCCTTCCCCGTGAATCGCGCCCGCTGTTCGGTGATGATGGAGTTTGGGACTCGAACCAAAGACTATGTCGCGGAAGAAGATGGCCGCCAGCCGACGCGACGCCACGCACCGCTTGGCTCTATCCATTTGGTGAACTTGTCCACCGCGACGAGCAAATGGGTAAAGCCCCGGCGCTTTCTTGAAAGGTCTGACCGCATCGAGTCCCCAAACCGCAGGCCACGGATGGGGATCGCCTCAGAAGGCCCGAGCCGGGCAGATGTGCTCGCCGCAAAGAATTGGCATCCTTCGTAGGTGCGCACGATGTGCTCGGCGCTCGGACATGGCGGTCGGCCAATAGAAACCTCACAAAGGCCTTTCCCACAAGAGATCGGGCGCAGCGTGGTGACCGCAAATTCCGCGGTATGTCGTCCAAATAGCTTGTTTCTTGGTCGGCCAGATGCACTTTTGGAGGACCGGAGGGGCTCTTTGTAAAGGTCCAGGCCGATCAGATTTAAAGACTTTGCTCACGGGCAGGCGCCGGCCCTCGGCCGGTCGGGGAAGTGACCCGTCCACAAACGATCTATGAAGGGCTTTCTCCACGGACTCGGCCGCTAGCACGCCGCGCTTGACCCGCTGTCTACGCCCGACCGCTGCCGGCGCGCTGGGGCGACCGCGGCAGGTAGGTTTGGGACTGCTCGCCACCGTGCCCACCGGATGGAAGGTCGCAGAGGTCGCAGACGAAGATCCCGCGGGACCGGTCACCGGAGGCCGATTGGCTAGGTAGCTCTGCGCCGCTATTCAGAAGCGCCGGTAGTTATGGTGAAGCTCAAGCCCTTGAATCAAGATTTTCGAGCCCGCGCACTTCTCGACAAGACGCGCCATACGGGCGCCCTGGCCCGCGCCTTCATGACTTGGTCAACGACAAGCTTGGAGTCCCCGTGGACGTGGAGTCGGCGAGCACCGAGGTCGATAAATGATCGTGAGACCGCTGACGCAGGGCCTCGTGACTCGCGACGCTGTTGGTGGTGTCAAAAGCACCGATGGCGCATCAAGCTTGTTCCCGAGCCGAGATGATGACGACCGCGCCGCGCCATTCTTGTTGTAGGACCCATCGAAGTACATTGTCCAAGACGGGTCTTCGATCACCGTGGTGCCTGGTTTTGGCCTACTCGGCGACGGTCGCTAGGGCTCGCGATTTGATCGCCCGAGGGACGAGTGTGATGTCGCGGCGGCCGAGCTCGAGCGCCCACTTGGCTATCCTTCCCGAGAAGGCCGCGTTATGACGATCTCGCCGAAGCGGGACGTGGTCACCACGTTGATGGTGTGTCGATCGGGTAGTGGACGCAGCTTTCTGAATGAGCACCGCAGAGAGCGCTCTCGCACTGTGGTACCGAGCCTTGACTCGGAAAGGACCTCGCTAATGAAGTAAACCGCCGTTGTACCTAAGTTCGCGCCTTCCGCCGCTTCCACCACGAGGGCCGCACGACGACTTGGGTAGTGGCGGCGATGTAGAGAAACACGTTCACTGGTGCCGGGCGACTCAGATCGAGGCGAGGACAGAAGGCCTTCAGCGTGAGGGCCTCCGAGCCTCTCGGGTCCAACCAAGCGGCCGGATCTCTTGAGTAGCTCAGAGTGGCATTCCGCCGCCGAGGCGAGACACGAAACGGCCAAAGCCGCCAGCATCCGGCCACCGACCCCTTAAGGTTGTTGATTGGGCCCATCCTTGCGATTGCCGATATCTTCTCCCCGTTGGCCTCGATGCCTCGCCGAGACAATGAAGCCAAGGAACTTCCTTTGGGGACCCCAAGACACATTTCTCGTGATTGAGCTTTATGCGAATCGCCAAGGTTCGCGAAGGTCTCTTCCGTGTCGGGATAAGGTCGTCGGCCTTCTTGGTCTTTACGACAATATCGCCGACGCACACCTCAACGCTACGGCCGATCCGTCATTGAAGCACGCTTGCATACATCGCTGGTATGTAAGCGCCAAGCGTTTTTAGGCCGAACGGCATTGTAACGAGCGTAATGAGCCGAACGAGTGATGAAGGAAGTCGCGAGGTGGCCTGGACTTCTTAGCGCACCGTGGTAGCCCGAGTAGGCATCCAGAAAGAGAGGGACTCGTGACCGCGCGTGGAGTCGATGACTTGGTCGATGCGGGGCAAAGGAACGATCCTTGGGACACGCTTGTTGAGACTCGAGATAGTCAACGCACATCCTCCATTGCCCATTTTTCTTTTTACAAGTACAGGTTGGCTAGCCACCGGGTGGCGCACCTCTTTACGAACCCCGCAGCGGAAGTTTGGCGATCTCTCTCCTATGATCCCGCACTTCTCCTCGTCCGGCGGCGCAGCGCTGGGCGACCGGCTTGAGCCCGGTCGATGCTCAAGGAGTGCTCGCGACTTCCTTGGGATTCCCGGCATGTCGGAGGACCTCCATGCGAAGACGCCTTTGTTGGTGCGGAGGAGTCGACGAGCGCGCTTCCTATTTGGCGGGGAGCGTGGCTCGACCGCACGGTCTTGGTCGGATCACGAGGATCGATCGCGACCTCCTTCGTGTCCTCCGCGACTTGAGGATCCCGCCCGACTTGGCCGGACTCGGGGCGGATTCGAGGCTTCCTCTTGAGGTTGTCGAGCCTGGCAGACGCGATGACCGCCGAGGCAAGCTCGCCAACCGCCGCGCTCGCATTGTAGGCAAGCCGAAAGATGATGCCACGGTGATGACTCGCGGCCCGCATCTTCGCCTTGAGGTAGGCGAGCCGGGACCGCCATGAACTTGGCGAACATGGCCTTCTCAGATGGCATGGTAAGAACCGGGAAATCCACGACCTCAAAAGCGAGGGTCTCGGTGCGGAAGTTTCCGCCTCCTCAAAGGTAACCGCGGTCGATCCGCCTGAGTGGATGGGCTCACGGCGTGAATGATGCCATGGAAAGGCGCCTTGTCGGGTCGGAGGGTCGAGCGGGACTTCCCATAGCGCCGAGCGCCTCGACGAGGATGTTGAGGCCACGCCTCGGCCCATCAAAGACTTTGAAAGGCGCTTCTTCCCACGACGGGCCGACCACGATGGGTATCTCCCCTACCGTGGAACGTGGTCGGGTGATCGGTCCGATCAAAGGTGATCGGAACTCTCACCACCGGAGGTATTGGGGACGATGGCGCGACGGTATGGACCTCGCGATAAGCGAAGCTTGAGCCGTGCTTGTCGCGATAGCAGCCGGTCCTCCAAAGATCATGAGGCGGCCGGCCGGGTTCGTGGAACTCGTCGTCGCTTTTTTCTCTGCGATTCGCGGGCCGCAGCAGCTTCTTCCCTTGCCACGCAGGCGCTGCGGGACGCTCGGAGAGGTAACGCCAGACCTCGCATCCCGAGATTTGTGCTTGACGGAGAACCCGTGGTTTGGGCACGGGCCGCCCATCAACTTCTCGGTGGTGGGCGCGACGGTCGGTCGCACTCGCCGCCGCAGGGCCGACGTGGCGACCACTTGGGTCTCGCGATCGCTTCGCGCCGCCTCGCTTGCTCCGAGCGGTCGGCGGGACCCGGCGTGGACGACGGATTCTAGTTGGGCCTTTCCTCCTCAAAGATGGCCCCACACCTCCTCACGAGGCGTGGTTGAGTGGCGATATCGAGGAGCTCCTTGGTAGTTCCGGGTTTGAGGCAACCTAGTTTGTGTACCAAGGCCTTGCAGAGGTGTCAGATGAATGCTCCCACAACATCGGGCGTCGGAGATGTCGGGAGCTCGCTGATCGGGCGGAAAACCGCGGATGTAGTCCCAAAGGGTTTCCCAGGCCGCTTGCGCCCTTCGTGTCTCAGAGTTTCGTGGCACTTGTAAGTGCCACGGAAGTTGCCGACAAAGAGGCCTTCAAGTCGGTCCACCTCGATGGTTTTGGCGGGCAAGTACTCGAGCCAGGCTCGGCCGAGTCCGCGAGGTAGATGGGAAGGTCATCGATGATGAAGAGGTCATCCGCAGTTGCTCCCGCCCGCATGCGAGCCGGCATCTTGAGCCAAACACGGGTTTGTGGCCCGGTGTATTTGGCAATGTTGGTAGGCGCCGAACCGGGCAGAAAGTCCGCTCGCGGATCCTGGGTAACGCCGCGATCCAGACCGCGGGGCTCGGCTGCGCGTGGTGGTGTCCGCCGCCCGCATTCATGAGTGGGCGGCCTCTCGCCATCTTTCTTCGCGCTCAAGGGTAGCGCGAATGTCGTAGGTATCACCGAGGCGCGGGCGCACCGGCGCGCGAGGCCTCGTGTGGCTCGCGAGCGCGGCGCCGCTGTCTTGCCGAACCAACCGGCTCCGACGGGCAGACGGGCCCGGTGGCGAGGTGGCTCCGAGCGATAGAGCCGGGCGTGCATGTGGCGCGACGGCCGCCGCTACCTGACCCCGAGGTTTTGTAAGTGGCCTTGGCCTCCGGTCGGTCGGCCCGGAGGCCTCGGCGGCATTGCGCCGCGCCATGTTTTGGCTGCGTGGGAAGAATCGAGGACCGTCGGACTCTTCCGCTGCTGGGGTGTGCACGCGCGCGCTTGCTGCCGCCAGCACATGCGAGTCTCGAGCTCCTCCTGCTCCAAAGTTGGCTCGAGGTGGTCGAGCTCGGCTCTTCGTTCCTCCAACTCTTTGCTTGTTGTTGGAGCTCGGCTGGCTGGCCGAGCGTTGATCAAGACGCTGTTGGTACTCCTCCTCCCCGCCTGAGTGCGCGGATAGGAGGTCCCATAGCAGCGGGGCCACGGTCAATCGTCGGCGGTTCGCCATGTTGCACTCGCGAAGTCTTTGCTGGGCGTGGTACTCGTGTCGAGCAGAGTCATGGTGGAAGAGTCTTCCGGCTCGTGGATGGAGGTCGGCATGTAGCCGACCATCGCCACAAGTCGCGAGCCTACGGGGTGACATGGTCACTGCCGGGGCCTACGGAGCTTCGCGGACGTGGCGGAGCACTCCTGGGTTTTTGGTGCGGGGGCAGGGCGCCCCAAGCCGGAGCTTAGCGGTCGCCGAGAGGACGCCAGCTCGAGGGCGCTGTCCTCCGGAGGCGCGGGGGAGCGTGAGCCCACTCGCCGGTGACGCGGTCAAGGGAGCCAGCGGATCCGGCCCCGCCTTGATCATGCCGTCGCAGCGGTGGATGCCATCAGGAGACAAACGGAACCGGAGATGGTGACGAAGACGCGCAAGTCCCCTACAGCGCGCTAGCTAACCGCGTTTTGCCGAGCCGGCAAGTAAATTTGTAAGTCTAAGGGGTCGCGCGTCTAAGGGGTCGCGCGTTCCACTCCCTGAATGGTTAGACTCGTGAGTCCAAGATGTATACTGGTTCGGACTGAAAGTCCCTACTCCAGTTCGGATGGTCGTATTGTATTGCTTTGCACGACGTTTTACAGATGAGGGCGCTAAGTTACCTAAGCTCCTCCTGTTCTTATCTCTTTTTTCCTCTCCTCTAGAATCGTTAGTCCTGCCTCCTTTTATACAGAAGGAAGGGGCAGGTTACATCGAGAGTCGGGGAAGGGCGAGGCGACCTATGCTAGGAGCTCGGTCCTTCGTCTCCGTGGGCTGAGTCGCCACACGCCTTGCCCATGCCGGGTCGGTAGCTTTGGTGGTCGGGGAGGTTAGGTATTCTTCGAAATAGCGACTTGCCCTCTCGTGATCCTTACGAACGCCGGCGTGCGGTGTGTGACGTTAGCGCGCCTCGGGAGGGAGCGTGCGTTAAATCAGATCTGACGCGATCGTTGATGGGGTCGGAAGCTCGACTTCAAGATCACCAAACCTTCTAGGGAAGGAGCCACCTGCCCTTGTATAGTCACTCCGATTGACCTTGTTCGCGAGGTACGTGGCGGTAGGTGATTAGGGCCCCGACACGCGCCCTCGGCGTCTGTCACTTTGGTTGGTCGGTCGGAGATCCCGCCCGCCAAGGGTCGGGGCTATTGTCCGATCGAGTCGGAGATCCCGCCCGCCAAGGGGGTCGGGAGCGCCGTCGTCGGATTCGCTTCCCTGGCCGGTCGGGAGCGGATGTCTTGTGTGATCTCGCGAGCGATTCGGTCGGTGTGGGCGGCGCGCCTGTTGGGCTGGAGATATGCTTGAGGCCGCTGGCTCGTCGCTTCGGGCCGTTGGGGTACCCCTGTTATTAGTATTCGTCATTAGGTCAAGGCTTCACATCCACCGATTTACTTGAAGAAGTCGATATAGGTAACGGTGATAGGAAAAGACCAACTTTTGTTAGTGCAAATTTAGATGTAAAGTACAAAGAAAAATTAATAAAAATCCTTAAGGATTACAAGGATTGTTTTGCTTGGGAATATCACGAAATGCCTGGATTAAGCCGACAGCTTGTGGAACATCGGCTACCTATAAAATCGGGTTAACGGCCGTTTAAACAGTATCCTAGGCGTTTCAATCCCGCCTTGTACCAAATCATAAAAGAAGAGATAGAACGGTTGTTGGAGGCAAAATTTATCAGGCCTTGCCGATACGCGGAGTGGGTTTCCAACATCGTTCCAGTCATGAGGAAGAATGGAAAGCTTCGAGTATGCGTCGACTTCAGAGATTTAAACAAGGCGACACCAAAAGATGAATACCCGATGCCAATAGCCGATATGCTTATTGATGCTGCATCAGGGAACAAGATCATAAGTTTTCTAGATGGTAATGCGTGTATAACCGGATACTCATGGCGAAGCCGATATACCAAAACGCTTTGGATGTCTGGTGCAATAGGATTGTTCGAGTGGGACAAGAATGACTTTCGCTTGAAAAACGCCGGAGCAACGTATCAGCGGGCAATGAATCTAATCTTTCATGATTTAATCGGCCACATTGTCGAAATATATATTGACGATGTGGTAGTAAAATCTGCAGACGATTTCCAACATTTGACCGATTTAGAGAGGGTGTTTAAAAACATAAGATCACACGGTTTGAAGATGAATCCTTACAAGTGTGCGTTGGTGGTTTTTGGGCAATTTTAGGCTTTATGGTACATGAAAAGGAATCAAGTCACCAAACGAGGGTCAAGGCCATAGCCAATATTGAACCACCGACATGCAAAATGAATTACAAAAGTTGATCGGCAAAATTAACTATCTCCGTCGGTTCATCTCGAACCTCTCGGTAGAATTCGTGCCTTTACTCCATTCTCGGGTTGACGGACAATGAAGAATTTATATGGGAGCCGATCAACAGTAAAGCTTTCAACGAAGTCAAAAGGTATTTGTCCAACCCTCCGCTTTGGTCGCACCTCAAAAAGGGATTCTTTTGATTATATGTCTCGTGAAGAAGATACTATTGAGCTGTTTTGGCACAAGAAGTGCATGGTAAAGAGAGGGTTATCTTTTATCTAAGCCGACGGTTTTGGGCCTTGAAGTCGTGTACCCTTTTATCGAAAAACTATGTTTATCCTTGTACTTCTAGTGCACAAAGCTAAGGCACTACATATTAGCATCGGCTTGTAAGGTCATCTGCAAAACCGATGTTATAAAATATATATTGTCACCCAATTCGCGAGGTCGACTTGGCAAATGGGCTTATGCCTTGGTCGGGTTCGACTTATCATACGAATCGGCCAAAGCAGTCAAAGGACAAGCCCTAGCCGATTTTATAACAGGACATGACACAGCAGCAAACCTAGTCTTGGTAGCACCATGGCAACTGTTCTTTGACGGATCAGTATGTGGGGAAGGTGATGGTATCGGTATTGTACTTACTTCACCCAAAGGGCATAGCTTGGAATTTGCATTCCGGCTAAATAGCCGATGCTCCAACAACCGTGCCGAGTCTGAGCGTTACTCAAAGGCTTACTGTTGTTAGAAAATATTGGAGTAAGAGCTGTTGAGGCATATGGTGATTCACTATTGGTAGTACATCAGATAAAGGGAGAATACCAATGTCGGGATGAAATACTACTGAAATATTTAGAACAATGTTTAGAGATTATCAGCTCTTTTACTTCATTTTCTATCGGTCATATTCCTCGTGAATTGAACGATAGAGCTAATGCTTTAGCTCAAAGAAGCATCGGGATATAAGGATTTTGACCAAAGTCGAGACCGAACTAGTGAGCAAGCGGTCATGTGCGCAAATATTGCCGATTGGAGAACGCAGACAAAGATTATCTAGTCGACCCATCTAAGCCGACGGAACGAAGGATACGGCAACAAGCATTGAAGTACGTTGTTATGGACGATATACTGTATTATCGGACTATGGAGGGCTTGTTGTTAAGATGTCTTGAAGCTGAAGAAGCACGAGTGGCGATGGGTGAAGTGCATGAAGGCATTTGTGGTTCTCATCAATCGGCACATAAGATGAAATGGATGCTCAGACGGACAGGTTATTTTTGGCCGACGATGCTAGAAGATTGCTTCAAATATTACAAAGGATGTCAGACATGTCAAAAGTTTGGCAACATACAATTAGCACCCGAGATCGCTTTACATCCAATTATCAAACCTTGGCCGTTCAGAGGTTGGGGAATAAACATAATCGGCCAAATATTTCCTGCCTCGAGTAAAGGCCATAAGTTTATTTTGGCCGCAACCGATTATTTCTCAAAGTGGTCGAGGCTATACCACTTAAAAAGGTGACCAAATGTTGAAGCGATTAGTTTTGTGAATGAACATATCGTCCATCGGTTTGGAATACCATAAACAATCACGTCCGACCAAGGTACGGTATTCATGTCAAATGAGTTTCAGAGTTACGCGACGAGTTTAGGGATCAAATTGTTAAACTCTTCGCCATACTATACTCAGGCTAATGGACAAGCCGAGTCGTCTAATAAAACGCTAATCAAATTGATCAAACGAAAAATTGATGAAAAGCCAAGGAATTGGCATTCGACTCTATCGGAGTCACTTTGGGCTTATCGGTTATCTTATCACGGAGCGACAAAACTTTCACCTTACCAATTGGTGTATGGACAAGAAGCCGTTCTGCCCGTAGAGATCAATATTGAGTCGATACGAATAGCCAGACAAAATGGTTTGTCGGCTCAAGATTACAATGATTTAATGGTCGACAGCTTGGATGAAGTAGCGGAGTTGCGTTTATCTACGCTTGATTGGCTTAAAAGGAATAAGATCAGAGTTGCAAGTGCATATAATAAAAAAGTTATGCCTAAGTCTTTTGATTTGGCCGATTTGGTATGGAAAACAATATTACCTGTTGGCTCGAAAGATAACCGATTTGGAAAATGGTCACCTACGTGGGAAGGGCCATATAAAATTAATCGGCTAGTCGACGGAAACTCGTACTTGCTAGAAACGTTAGAAGGGTATGTGTTGCCTAAAGCAATTAATGGGAAATACTTAAAGAAATACTACCCTAGCGTTTGGGTTGGAACTTAGCCGATTAGAGATCATATTCAGAGCCAAGATTAACACGATGCTGTTAATCGGCTGGAAGGATTGCAAACTTAGAGAATATAAACAAAATAATAATCGGTTAAACAGCCGATTATAAACATAACAAGTTACAAACGTTCAGAACAAGCATTCAGATCAAGTGTTTTCAAAACAACCATCAAAAGTTTTACAATTCAACACTGGATGCCTGATCCTGGAAGAGTCGCACCCAAGGACGACAGAGCACCCGCTGCCTTGGCGATGATGTCTTGAATTTCGTTTAGCAGACGTTCATCGTCCTTAGCATCCCCGGGCACTGGTTTTACCTTGGCCGATTGCTTGGTTACATTTTCAACAGCTACTACAATACCAAGTTTTTGTTCTTTCAGATCCGATGCAATGGTCTCCAAGGATTGTTGGCCTTTTTCGATTTGTTTTTCAAGCTTGGCCAATTCTTCCAGGAGGAGTTTCTTTGTTTTTTCCATTTTTGAGAGGGATTCCTTAGTCGATTTGAGGCGTTGAGCACCAGTATCAAATTTGCGTTTTTGGGCCTTGGCATCAGCAACCAACTCATCTAAGAGTTTCTGATTGGCCTCTTGGGCTTCACGACACTGGATTCGATTCTGTGCCTCCTCCACTTCGATTTTTCTGTCATCCAAGTGACATACATCTAGAAGAGCTTGCATTGCTTCAGGAGGGGGATCGGCTTCAACGGCAGCCATGACATCCCTAATCGGCTGATTGTTAGCCAAGATCTCCGACTGCGGTTGCATTACAAGTTTGAAGAGCTTGTCAAGGCGCTCTTTCATGCCGGGGGCAGAGGTAACAGCAGCCGATGCCTTTTCTGACACTTGAAAATTTTTTCTAATTTCTGCATCATAGTCGTCGATGGCGGATCGCTGTGCTGAGATCTCCGGTCGCCAAGATCGCCAAAGAAAATCCAAGTAAGTTTGTCGGATCCGATGATTCGCGGATCGCTGATCGGAGCAGATAAGTTGGCTCGTGTAGGAGTTGGCGCGGTTGAAATATTCTAAGATCGGCAAGGATCTTCGCGACTTGGGCAGATTGTGTTGGCTAAAAGAAAATAAGACAAAAGATAAGCCAATGCATTAGAGTACATAAGTTATCGTACAAGGTGTCGTAGCTTACCTCTCCAATAGCCGATACATGAGGCGAACTCTCGCCGCTTTGTTCTTTAGGCTTGAGTCCCTTCTTCATTTGGAGCTTTGCATACTTTGCCTTCTTCTTTTACGGAGATATAAATCGGATAAAGGTTAGTTTAAAAGAAAAAGGAGAAAACGGTATTAGTCGATATGTTTATGCTTACTTGGTTGTTTTTTCTCTATGTCCGATAAAGACGGACTATGAACCCCTAGAGTGCCAGAGGTATAGCCCGTGAGGCCAGTTGATTGATGAGCTCTCTTGCCCTGCCCATTTCCGGATTGGCTAGAAACAGGTTTTTTGCCGACATCCTTAGCCTGCAAGTAGTAGGAAAAATATGATTACAAAAATGCATCTGGAATAAGACCGATGTACGAGATAAGATTATTTAAAGCCGATACCTTATCTACTAAGCTTGAGTTAGTATAACCCGACGAGCTAGCTTCACTTCTAGATTCGCTGTTAGATACTAAGGATGGCTCTGGCAGATTTGGAAAAAATTCCGTGATGATAGTTGAAGGAGTCTTCTCCATATACAAACACTCTGCGATAGCCGACCACCATGTCGTGAAACCACCTGCGCGGCGAGCATTCAAATGGAAGTGGGGAAGCATGCGGTTGGAGTTCGCTCGGCTAACTCCAAAACTAGCCTCACGATGTGGCATTGCGGACCCTAGCTCGGGTTGAAGCCGATCCGAGTGGCGCATTTGGGATCACTGGCGAAGCCGAGTATCTTGCATATCTTGAAGGGTGATAAAATTCGTATGAAGGTTGGAAGGTCCGATTCGGTATGAAGGCCGACATGGAATATGCATGGAGAAATGAAAATTCTATACAAATCCAGAGTCTCCTGAGGCATCAGAGAGCTGTCGGCTTCCAGATGAAGAAAAGAAGGCCAAAGAAAATCGGCTGCAGCTCCATAGCTAAAGAAATCTTGCTGCTTGAAACCTTCGTGTTCAATTGCAAGAAGAATGACGAAACCTTCTACATTTGTCGGAAAGGCCCTTGTCTCATTCTCGAGCACATCATAAATCTTTCACCAAAGGATCGGCATTCTCTAAACTAAATAGGTGCTCCTTCGTATATCTTCCTTGGAAAAGGAGTATCATCTAGTGAATCCAAGTTAAAAGAACGGTGAATAAACAAGCGACCATATTTGTACGAACCACATTGGGCCACCTACGTTACCAACAAATGAATTTTTCAAACCCGTATAAAGCCGACTCCTTATTATGTAAAGCATCCGATACACAAGCACCAGAAGATTTTTCCTAGAGCTAGCCGACGACCCTCAACAAGTCGCTCGCTATCACTTGATATACCCGAGTTGGTCCAAGAGATGCTCCGCAACGTAAAGCGGTCTAGCCAAAGGTTCGTGAAAGCAACATGTTCTTCGTCCGATACTAGGCCATTAACTTTGTTATTATTTCCAATGTATTTGGCCCAACCTCTTCCTTAGATCTGATGATCTTATATTTTGGTTTTCCACTAAAAGCCGATACTTGATCTCCATCCGCCAAGGCAACACAATTGAGCAACATCTAAAAGAGTTGGGCCGATGGGACGAGGCGGAATAAAAAGCATTAAAACAATCGACCAAAAATAACAGGCCGTGGCCACTAAGGGCTCATTGGCTTCAGGGTCGGCTAAGGAAAGTGAGATACACTCGGCTATACCCATTCTTTCCCATTCACTCCTCTTTTGGGCTGCTACTCTGATAAACCAATTTCTCCATCCTTTGAGAGCTGTCGGCCAAGCCCTGAAACTCTTATTCCACCCCTCTATGTTATGACCAGCAGCCGACAGAGGCAATCGAGGGACTTCTTGGTTTGTTACGGTATGAACGTCTAGATTTCCCAATGGGCCCAAAAAATATTGGTCATTGCTGTTCGGAATCGGAATAAGTACCTGGCTAGAATCCATGGTAGCCGATGAAGGAAGCTGGATGAGTTGAAGGATTGCCTCGAGAATACTTCAAACGGAAAGTTCAAGCCGATTGCAGGTGATTCAAGAGCTTGTGCGCGTGAGGAATGACTAAGGTGGGGGCCGCATTTTATAGCGTGGTGAAAATTTGAAGCGGCGGGAAGTGAATCTCAAAAGGCGCGAGCAGTTAAAAAGCACTACTCGCATGTCAGAGAAATACGGTGCGAATAAAGTAGCAGTTATTGAGTGAAGTTCAACGGTTAGTCGATTGGAAAAGCCGATAAGTGAAATTTTTGACAAATGACAAGTCATTTCTCAAAAATGGGGGGCATATGTTTGCACCAAAATTTGGCAAACTTGGTCAAAATCGGCAATAAAGTCAAAAATACGGAATTAACGGACAGGATTGGAAAGATTTGAAGGTAATTGGTAACAACAAGATCTTTTAAGAAAACAACCGTCCGAGATAAGGCCGATACGGATCAGGACTTGAAACGTGTTGTAAAAGGATACGATCGGCCGATGGGTATAAAAGAAGGGTCGAAGCAAACTACAAGGGATCCAACACAATATAATCAACCATCCTTTACTCTTACTTTTTCCTGTCGACTAGGAGTAGTTCTTGTAATTTAGCCTTTGTAATCGATTTTGATCAATAAAGTTGCGCATCGCCGATTGTTGATCTTCGTCAATTACACCCCAAGTTCGATTTATTCTGATTTTGTTGCGCATCGCCTTCTTCAGAATCGATCTACCTTTACCCTCTGATTAGTCTTAATCGGCTAATCAGATTTATCCTGATACTTTAATCTTGATCGGCTTCAGGCTGGTTAAAGTTTAAGCCGATTGATATTGACGATCGGCTTGGAGTAAATTTTATTGTTTTACCTTGTCGATTCTGAGTCAAATCGACCGCACGCTTTGAACAGTGTTAAATGCGGTGGGTTTGTTGTCGTAAACCCTACCTCAAGTTTTTGACGCCAACAGTTACCTAGGATTTCAGCATGAATTCTTCTTTGGCTCGGGGGAGTGGTGAGGTTAAGGGGGCTGGGTGACACAACGTAATCTTATAGTCTTCTGGCAAACTTTTTTCTTCTTCTAAAATATAGCTCTCTTCCTATTATAATTATAAAAATAGTCTCCTCCCTAATTATGAAAACCTAAACTACACACCGGAGGACCACAACAAGTTCCTACCGAGGTCCCATGGCTTGGCGAGAAATTAAGACATTAATTATTCACTTTAATTAATCAATCAATTAATTAGTCTCTTAATTAATTAATCATTTTTATTAACACTTAAATAATGATGTTTGCTTAATTAAATTGGTTCATTAATGCTACCAAGGTAGAAATGTTTTTAGGTGCTTCTTCCAAGCTCTTTGTTGCTCGTAGGGGTGCAAACGGATCAGATAGATGCCAACCGATCGACTGGATCCGTTCAACTCGAATTCGACTAGTCGTGCCGGATGGTTGTCGGATTCAACATCGATTTCGGATAGTTGGTTTCGAATTCGGCAACAAATTCGGAAGATCACTATCCGTCGGATCGGGATATTTTGATATATTCTCAGATAATTCCGAAAATTTTTATTTGGATAACTGGATATTTATAACTCATATTCTAGCGGCTTCAATTGAAGCCAGCCAAATAGCCAAGCTAGGCTCTACCTCTAACGGCTCCACCCTCTTGCCTCTATCCCATCCATCATCCCGCCGGCCTGTGCGAGCCGCCACCAGAACATGACACGCAAGAATATGCTTCCACTTGCGTACGTGAATACTTTGTATTCTTTTGCAAAACATAAAGGAATATTTGGTGCTTTTGCAATTTTATTGAACTACCTAATAAAATAACTTGTTAAATTGCGATAATAATTGCGATAATCATGTTGTATGTTGAATTAATACGGTTGATTAATTATTGCTATATGTATGCTATATGATGTACTTGTTTTCGCTCGATATCCGACCAATAAATATGCGGTGCCGCATCGATTCTACTCCGTAGTCGGATCTAATTCGTGATCGATATTTTTCGCACCATATCTGTATCCGACTCCGAATCAAACGAAAAATATAGTTTAGCATATGGAAAGAGCGAATCCAAACCGATTGCACCCATAGCTACGCGGTATCTCGTGCTACAGTACAGGAGTACGGTAGGTGGCACGTGTTGCCTATCAGCGCTTTCGCAATCAGGTAGAAAACTATTTTAGCTATTGCGTTAGAATGGATTTCAGATTTGTAAAAATAGTCTGTGAGAGAGCTAAGAGAAGCGATGGATTCGTTGGGGTGACGCACTGAGCCAGGCCTTGATTTGCGCCACAAGCAGCGTGGGCCGATAGGGTGCCATGAATGCTCATCCTCCTTGCGCCCAACGGCAAATCTCTTCAGTACAGCAAAAGAACCGAGGGAGGATAATTTTATTAGTATATTGATTTTACGAAAAGTAAATGTCAAAAATCTGAAAAGTAAAGAAATGATGGAGTCGCAGATGAGTATGGAGTATGGACTGTGCTCCCTTTTCTTTCCCTAGACAAAAAAACAAAGAGGGAGAGAAAGAAGGAACGAAGGTGGTGCACGCAGTGAAGGGAAAAAAAAAGATTACTGTGCTTGTAAGATGAAATAGGAAACTGTGCTAGTAAGATGAAGTAGGAAACTGTGCTAGCAATTTCGACTCAGAAATGGAATGCCGCAGAACACATGGAGAGAAAAAGAAAACCATCGTTCAGAAACAGCAATACTAGTAGGGAGTGGCTAGGAATATATCGACGGGAGCTTACCCATCATACGGACTTCTCCACCATCAGATCTGACTTAAAGATGTAAATCTCATTCCTTCGATCTATGCAACAAGAAACATGAGATGCAGCAATTTATTACTGATTGAGCTTGCAACAAAAACCTCTCTCCAATGCAACAAACACAAAAACACAACTAAAAAACACTAACAAAAAAGATCTATCAATGCAACATTACATGAAAAATACTCCAATAATATACATTATTGTTCCAACAAATGCAAAATCATTAGAAATTTCTGCAACATTTTGGAGAAGATAATGCAACATTAAGAGAAAACTCATGCAACAATTTGGCTTAACAGATACAACAATTGAGTTGAGCTCAGATGAGGAAGAGAAGGAGACCTAGATCTAGCGATGGGTGAGGCCGGCCTCCACCACCACCTCCTTCCCTAAGCCCAGGAGTCCCTGTTGCCCACTAAGCTCCACCATCAGCTCTAGCGGCTTAATAAGAGAGGACGCGCTCGGCCCTGAAGTTGAGGCGACAATCCCTGGTGGGCAGAGGAGGCAACACGGCAGGTGCCCCTGTGACTCAACGACATCAACATTTTATGGTTGTGCTCATCGACAGGAGGCAAAAAAGTAGCAGCGTGGGTAGAGGGAGCTAGCAAGGCTATTGACTTTTGTAATGGATGTGATGTAGCGGAGCTACATCAAAACTCCATTTGCTACAATATTTGAGAATACACGTTGCAACAAGATGGAACACTTCGTGCAACAAGGATCAGACATTTGAGCGTTGCTGATGAGCCATACTCAGAGGAGGTGGCGGTACGATGGTAGAGTGCCATCCCAGTTTGCGATGCCCTAGCAGCTAGCTAGCAAGCGATTTTTTTTTAAATAATACATTTTTTATTCAAATTGCAAAACAATACCTTGATCTACAAAAGTTGCAAAACTGTACCATTGTCGCCATATGGTTGGGCGGCAGTAGCGCAAAACACAGAAACCGCTGAGTCAGCATTGATGTGGCCTCTCTGTCGCCCAATAAAAGGGTGACAGGCCTCTGTCACCCAACCATTTCGCGACATATTCCTGTCGCCCAATCATTTGGCGATATATTCATGTCGCCTTTTCATTTCGCGATATATTCCCCTGTCGCCCAACGGTTGGGCTACAGAGCACTCAAACCAAATAAATTATAAAAATCATGAATTTTTTTTGGAGAAAATTAAATTTATGAGGAACATTTTTGCACTGATTTCATTCGAAAATTCGCTGTAACTTGTGAGCATTAATTATTAAAATTCAGTGTTATTTTGAGAGTTGCTAGAATTTTAGAGTTCAAACTATGGTTCAATAAATTTAGAAAAAATCATATTTGTCAGTGATAATTCACGTAGTATTTTACAAAATTATTTGTCAATTAATTTTTTCACAAAAAAAAATCAAATTTCGTTGTTCGCATTCTCTTTTGGTGTGCGACAAATTTGACGACAAATCATTGAATAAAACCTAACATTGATATTATAAAGTGCAGGACTAAATCACAAACTGGGATACAACATAGGTACAAGCCTTAGGGAATTCATAAAACTAGGATACAACATAGGTACATACACGCCTTAGAGAATTAATAAAACTGGGATATAACATAGGTACATACATGCCTTAGAGAATTCATAAAATTGGGATACAATATAGGTACATGTCTCTGGTGAAGAACTAAGTCACAAAACCATACATTCTATGGTCATGGTTGTCGGAATAGGTCGCTACTATAAAAATTATAATAGTTATCTATTGGTTCCTAACAAGGTACTACGTTTGGATAACTGATAGGGCTTAATGTAATATCATCGTCAGGATTCGGAAGACTCCGAGGACGCAAGGTTCGTGGCCTAGGTGGCATGAAATCGTCATCATTATCGTCATTTGTATGGTTATGAGCTAGCTCTCCTTCAGTACTGGTTGAACGTCCTCTTGCATTGTTTCTTGAACGGCTTGTTGTAGTAGTGCTTGAACGGCCTGTTGTGATTGTGCTTGAACGTTGAGGTCTAGGTGACATGAAATCGTCATCGTCATTTGCATAGTTAGGGGTGGACCTCTACCCCTCTAGTTAGATCCTCTTCTGCGTCTTCGACGCGAACCAAGCATCACACCCCCGCCGAAGAGCATATACATCGCTAGAAATTCTGGGATATCTTTTTTTAGCAACTCTTTATCCTCCGGGAATGACTAACACACAAGACGAGCATACAAATTAGTGAACTTATGGATAATACTAAAAAGATTAGTAGGGTGAAGAAATAGTAAATAACTAACCTTAATATGCTCCGCCGCCTCACATATGACCTCTATGATGCAATTCACTTCACTTCACCTCAACTAACTCCCAATAAACAGGATCATTTCGCATACTACAAAGGCAAAATAACTTTAGCTGGCACTGATCTGGTTCCATCCAAAAAGTATAGTACAACCAATTCAACACAAAAGAAAATGTACGCTCCTCGACCCTACTCAAACTTCTGTCCACATACTGGAAGTTACTCAGATTCGCACCCTCTAAACCATACATGACAACCCCTTCTCCATAATAGATTATAAATGGAACTCATTCTGACATATCTGCAGACCATTTCATTAACCCACGAATTAATTACTTTTTGTAAAAAATATTGTGGCACCTAACATAACTATATTTATATGCTCAAAAAATATATCTAGATCTATTTATATCTATACTTCTAAAAATATATAACTATCTAGATCTATCTGTAGAAAAACAACTATATTCCTAAAAAATATATATCTATCTAGATCTATCTGTAAAAACTATCTATACTCCTAAAAATATATATCTATCTACTTCTATCTGTAAAAAACATCTACACTCCTAAAAATATATATCTATCTGTAAAAGCAGCGCCTATTCGAGCAACAGCTCGTCCGGAAGCCTTTCTCTGGGCCTTTCTCTGGACGTCCCGCCCACGCATCAAAACGTCCATGATCGCCTGCGCTATCACACCGATGACGCCTATGCCTACCATCACAATCGACGCGGGCTACACCACCGACCTGAGTACGGACGCTGCGACGATCGCGACTTTAGCTCCAGTAGCGACGGTCGCCATGCTCGACGTGGCGCTGTGCTGGCTTACGGCTGCCCAGCATATTCCGTCAACCTCTGTTGAGTGCGCTGGCCGGCCCGATTTAAACCCGCTGCGATCGAGCGGTTTGACGGGACCAAGAACCCCGACGAGTTCCTCTCGATCTACTCGACCGTGATCCTAACAGCTGGTGGGGATGAGGCCGTGATGGCCAATTACCTCCCGACGGTGTTGGATGGTGCACACTTGGCTCTCAATTAGATGCCTGGCTCCTTCTGATCATGGCGCCAGATACAGAATGCTCTCCGTTCCAACTTTCAGAGCTGCTACGAGCGTCCTGGACAGGAGAAGGACCTGGATCATATCATCCAGGGGAAGAATGAGATTCTCCGAGACTTTGTGCGTCGATTTATCCGCACGAGGAAATCGATCCCGAGCGTCTCCGACGGGGCCGTCATCAAGGCCTTCAAGTTTGGCATCCGCGACCGGTGCCTCACCGAGGACTTAGAGATCACGGCGAATCTCGACGTCAACAAGCTGTTCTGGATGGCGGAGCGATACGTGGCCGCGGATGGCGTTGTACGCTGGAAGCGCGATTACGACCAGGGCAAGCTCGGCTTCAACTTCGGCGAGGCCGGACCATCTAACGCCAAGGGCTACGGCGAGGTATTGGAACTGCGATGAATAGCGAGCGCGAGGTATTGGAAGTGCGGCGTCCCGACCAAGGGCAGCCGCGACCCGACCAGGAAGGACCCCGACCTCAGCAAGGTTGACCACGACCTCAACAAACACAACACTGACCCCAGCAAGGACGGAATCAGCTTAGGCCCCAGCAGGGTGACGCTCGTCCACAGGGAGCCGAGGTGCGACCCAGGTATGATTTTGATAAGTTTTGCCTGTTCCATAAGGCCCATGGCACACGACCTGCGAAACTGCAGGACCTGGCAGAACAAGCTGGACGCCTTTTACGATGAGCGTGGAGAGATGCCCATGCTCCCGAAGGAGGACGAGCGACCCGGCAGGGTCAATGCCGATGAGGACTTAGAAGGTCTCGACCTGGAGTTTCAGTAGGGCGACCGCCGTGTCGATGTAATCTTCAGTGGGTCGTCGGCATATCAATCTCGGTGTGAGCTCAAAGACGTCGCACAAACCGTATACCAAGCCTCCACTGGGAAGCCCGCTGACCAGCCTTGCAAGTGGGCTGGAACCCCGATTACTTTCTCCTGGGATGATGCTTCCCCGGGAATGTCCAAGGATCTCAAGACCGCTCTGGTCGTGACCCCGATCATAAGCAATACTGTGGTTGGGCAAGTCATGGTCGATGGGGGCATCTCCCTCAACTTGCTCTTAGCGAGCACACTAGACCGAATGCAAATTCTCCGATTGAAGATCAAGAATGTAGCAGTTCCCTTCTTCGGCATTGTACCAGGGAGTTCCACCACATCACTCGGGCAAGTGGTTCTGCCCGTCACCTTCGGTGACTCCGCCAACTTCCGCACCGAGTTGGTTACTTTTGAGGTGGTCGACAGAGACCTTTCCTACAACGCCATACTCGGGCGTCCGGCGCTGATCAAGTTCATGGTGGCAAACCACTACGGACACCGCTGCATGAAGCTTCCGGGGCCCAATGGTGTCATATCCGTCCACAGCGACCTTAAGGCGGCGCACGGTTGAGAGGAGAAGGCCTTGGCGCTCGTTGGCATGCTGTCCCAGTGAAGCTCCGAAGTAACTTCGAAAAGTGCCCGCCGCAAGACGATGATCCAGCCCAACGGTGTGACGAAGGCTGTGCAGCTCGAAGAGGGCGACTCGAACAAGAGCGTCCACGTCGCCTCCGAGCTCAATTCAAAATAGGAACTCAAGCTCGTCACCTTCCTTCACGCCAACAAAAACATATTTGCTTGGGAACCGGCAGACATGCCAAGAGTCCCGAGGGAGGTGATCGAGCACAAGTTGTAAATAAGGCCTGGCTCCCGACTTGTACGCCAGAAGCTGCACCGCTTCTCTCCCGAGAAAATGATGATAATAAAGGAACATCTCGACAAGCTTTTGAAGGCCGGTTTCATCCGTGAGATCGACTACTCCGAATGGCTAGCTAATCCAGTTATCGTGCAAAAAAAAGGAGGGAAATGGAGAATGTGCATCAACCACACGGGTCTGAACTCAGTGTGCCCAAAGGATAACTTCCCTCTTTCACACATAGACCAGATCGTCGACTCCACTGCCAATACCAAGATGCTGAGTTTCCTCGACGCCTATTCTGGCTACCATCAAATCAAACTCGCGGTCGATGATGAAGACAAGACGGCCTTCATCACGTCGTTTGGGACGTTCTGCTACATGACCATGTCATTCGGCCTCCACAACGCGGGCGCAACGTTCCAGCGGCTAATGTTCAAGACCTTTGACCCTCAGATCGGCCGCAACCTTGAGGTCTACGTTGACAAAATCATCGTCAAGAGCTCTTCCGAATACGACCACATCGTCGACCTCGCGGAAACCTTCGCCAGCCTGAACAAGCACGACATTAAGCTCAACCCTGAGAAATGCGTGTTTGGCGTTACCTCGGGCAAAGTTCTTGGCTACATGATCGGGGGCTTGGGGGTCGGCCCGAACCTCGAGAAAATCAAGGCAATCGAGAAAATGACCCCTCCGACATCAACAAGATAGGTCCAGTGCCTCACCGACTGCATGGCCACTCTCAGTCGGTTCATTTCAAGGCTCGGTGAGCGCGAATTACCATTCTTCAAGACGTTGCCCAAGCACGGGGGCTTCGAATGGACACCCGAAGCTTAACGGTCCTTTGATGAGCTGAAAGCATACCTTGCAAGCCCACCGCTACTCACGACCCCGCAACAGGGAGAAACGCTGCTGCTTTACCTCACAGCCATGACCCAGGCTGTCAGTGCCATCCTGGTGGCCGAGCGCGACGGTCGACAGCAGCCAATCTACTACATCAGTGAGGTACTTCATGGACCAAAGGAGCGCTACCCCGAGGTCCAGAAGCTGCTCTATGCCCTCTTCATGGCTTCGCGCAAACTCCAGCACTACTTCCAAGCGCACATAGTGGTTATCCTGAGCTGATTCCCGCTCGATGAGATCCTAAGGAACCCAGAAGTCAGAGGTCGCATCACCAAGTGGGCCATGGAGTTGGCAGAATTTGACATACAGTTTGTAGCACGCACCGCCATTAAGTAGCAAGCGCTCGCCGACTTCGTGGTCGAGCAGACATCGCAACCGACTCCCGAGCCTGAGGTCAAGGAAGAGAAGCCCTGTGTAACATCCCAAAATTTCCATATTATTATTTTTATTGTTATTTATGCATTTTGTGAATTTTTGGAATTTATTGGATTTTTCTGGAATTTATTTTGAAATATGTATTTTGGCCTTTTGAGAAAACTAATTAAATATATACAAAGTTAATACAAAGTTTTAACAAAAATATTTTATTTAAGTCCAAAAAGTCTGAAAGTATTTATGAGATTTTTCTCGGATTTATCCTAATATTTTTATTGCATAAAAATAATTAAATGAATATTCAGAATTATTTTAAAAGCAAAAACGCAGAAAAATCTTATAAACAGTGTTAGGCCAAGCCCGTTATTGTTTGGGTGCGTGGGCCGTAGTCGTGCAGCCCAAGCCGGTCCGTTCCACCTGAAACCATAACCCTAAGCTTGTCGATTGCTGAATCTTGATCCATGGGCAGAGATCTCGCCGCGTCGTCGCATGCTTTCGACCGCCCGATTGGACTAGCATGGACGATCGAGATGCAGCCACGTCAGCAAGTCGTATCGTCGCCAGACTCCGTCACCGCTGCGGTTACCTCCGCATATCTCGCACCGGATACGGACGTTGAGGGCTCTATTTAAGGCGCTGAAGGCCGCATCGGGATCTCTGCAAACCGCCGCATCTTATGTCCAACGCGCGCTCACCGAGACATGCCCTAGCCGTCGCATGAGCCTATCGGAGTTGCCGCCCCTGCCGCCACTATCTTTGCGCGTTTCTGCCACCGTTGAGCCGTCTCCGCCGTCGCCGTTGGTACCCTCGTACTCGCCGCACAAAGACGCTCCTACCGCATCTGATGAACTCGCCAGAGGCCCTCTGGAGCGCCGTTGTGCCGTCATCTTCCTTTGCTCCGGTGAAAACACACTGATGCAGATATATCCTCTATTGTTGTATCGTCTCATGACTCTAAGTCTACAAATAATCACATTACTTGTTTTGCTGCTGCTAAAGTGCAAGTGAGTCACAAGACCAATGCAGGTTGTGTTGATAATGTGCTACAGGCTGAGAATTGGAATGCAAACCTTGGAGAGAAGAAAGGTGACTTGGTCATGCATCCACAAGGAGTAATATCCCTTTTTTTGGAAATATGACACCTAAGAAAGGAATTCTATTTGGATCCATATTTGTTAGAATTATTGACAGCGATCCATTGGAATGGAAGGCAAAGAAGAGTTACATGAGCAAGGCTGGTTCACTCAAATCTGTCCATCCATTTGATCATGATGCTGCTGCTAATCACGACAAGTAACATATCCTTGGGCTATATAGATGGAAAGATATTGAAGTCTAGTTTCTAGCATTTCAAACCGTGCATCATTTGGACTTCCAAGGTGGGAGTTATGAATGTTTTGGTGGGAGTTGCACAGGCTGTCAAAAGCTGCGCGAGACCATATCTTGCTGTCCAACTTCCAAGGCATTGAACCTTTTATCTACCCAAGAAAACTCCTTTAGTTTCTTGTATAGTTTCACACCTAATCTAGGAGGGATGTTCCTAGTATAAATACTTATGTATTTCCATCCGAATGGACTTTTGGATGTTCGAAATAGAAAGATAAGCCATGGTTGTTTGTGGCGCAAATACCATGTGTTCCTGATAAGTTCTTCCCGTTCTTGGGTTTGTTAGTGTTGGTGCAAGTCAAGAACGGCATGTTCTTGTGATTGTCCACTGAATCTATACGATTCCTCCACTCAATTCGCGTTCTTGTGTTGATCGCGGTTTGTGTGACCAGTTTCTCGCTTTTGAATTGGCTTTTTTGCCGTTTGAGTGCGAGCGTCACGAAGCTATCGTCGTTGTACCGTGAAAGATTGGGCCACCTTTGCTCAACAGCAGGTTGGGTCTTCATCACAAGCCGCCATGCCGCCATCTTCATCGGGAAGCTTCAGTGACCGTCGGATCTTCAACCAACGATCACAATCAAGCCACATCGCCCATCAATAGTAAAGCTCATCTTTAAGCAAGCACCATTGGATCTAATCGCACAGTCAGGATGTTGCCGCATCGCGCGCATTTTGAACTGCTCGATTCACTTTCAATGGATCAGATCGAGCCAAGCGCAGCAAACAATCGAGTGCCGCCGCGTGTCAGGCACGAGACGTGAGGCGCCGTGGACCGCGTCCACGGTGGACCAGAGGCAGTCCCGTGGACCGGGTTCATGGGCCAGGGTGACGTGTCAGCACGGGGTTGGCCGAGTCAGGGCTGACGCCAGCATGACGCCAGCATGACACATTAACTCGGTTTTCAGAATAAAAATAATTTGGGAAAATCGGATTTTCTATTTTCTGTATTTCCAAAATTAATTCAATCTTTGAAAGGCTATAACTTTTGCATTTTAAGTCGGATTTGGGTGAATCAAGTTTCTAAAATTTTTAAAAATTGAGATCTATTTAATGGTGAATTGTATTTTATTTTTGGTGTTCATTTTCTCTCTATTTTGGTATTTATTTGCCTTCCTCCTTCGGTTCGCATAGACGTTAAATTGTGCAACGCTTCGGAGGAGGATCCGTCAACACAAGATCAAGTTCCAGAGTAAGACCAGAACCTATTCCAAGGCAAGTTGTGCTTTGATCATGTTGAACCCATGTTTATAAAATCTCTATATTGATTTACTTTAATGCATGCTATTTCATGTATACAATTGTTTCAAATTAAATTGGGATCTAGTTAATCCACCTATTGATATATACCCTACCTTGTTATTTGTATGCCATTATCTATTGTCGCCCTAGATTGGTTCACTATAGTTGGTTAATACTAAAATCAACATGGGATGATTGGACCATGTTAGTTGCTTAGCTATGCCACGTCATCACATGTACTTGAATCATTGATAATTAATGTTGACTAATGGAATATAGAACAATGATATGAACTTGTGTGTCATGTGAGGCCACACAATGAGATCGAGTTGTAGTGGCGAGTCATGTCACGCAACGATGTTGAATTGTTGATGGCACGTGGTGCTTGGTAATCAACTCGGGTGGTAATCACTTAGATTGGGGAAAGTGACAAGGGCGAGTATGCCAAGGTAGGCCCGATGGGTAGTGGGTATGTGGAAGTCTTGCTTCGATCACCCTAAGGACTTAACTTTTGAAGCCTTTGACCTGAACCAATCATGCAACCACATGTCTGGTCTGGGACAACCTAGCTAATTAATTTGCAATGTCTTAGTTTGGTACTATGAATGGCGGTGTGAGTTCCCGAGTTATGGAGTAATTCACATGGCGCAAGAGGGGGGCCCTGGTTGTGGTCTTCAGACCTACCAGTGTTGAAAACTTAGCGGGAAGTATCAGGTTAAGGTAGTGTATTGTAAAGGCTTTGTTATAATCACTCGCCTTTGTGGTGTATGGTTGTATCGTGTGGGTAAAGTGCATAACCTCTGCAGAGTGTAAATCTATTCGGATAGCCGTGCTCGCGGTATTGAGCAATGCTCAGGAATTACAGTTAAGGGTTAGCTTAATTAAATGGAAAACTTGGTTGGAATGGCGGAATTGCCATGTGGATGGTTCAACTTGACTTAGGAGTGGAAAGTTGGTTTACTTGAGAAATGTTGAATCTATCTATTACTCTTATTTGTTTTATAGTCTTTACAATCTATTTATTGTATTTGTTCATAAATGCTGCTTATTGCAAAATAACCATAATAGCCTTTTTCTTTTGGAATAAGCCTTGCATATAGTAACATAGAATTGCATTTTGTGCACAACTTGTTGAGTGCCCTATGTACTCACCCTTGCCAACAACCACAATCAACAGTTGAAGGGTCTACCCCTTTGTTGGAGGAGTTTCAGGAGGATACGAGTCGTTAGGGTCCGAGCCTTGTCAGTTGCTTGTGGTGAACTGATGAGCCATCTATGTCTTCTACTTTCCGCTGCTTATTTCTTAATTTATATTTCAAGTCTAGCCCTGCGTGGCTTAATAATGTAAGTTGGTCATAAGATCATACACTTAGCTGTATCAATAAATGGAGTATTATTACTATTATCGTTGAGTATGATGTGATATGTACCAATCTTAAGCTGTGTGCACTAGCGTTGATCCTGGGACTAGTGCGGTAAACACAGTGGGTTCGAATCAGTGGATTCGGGTCCTTACAGAGGTGGTATCAGAGCATACTGACTGTAGGTCTTGGCCCTAGATAGCATGGTGGTGTCCTAGGTGTGTCCAAAACTATTTTCTAAAGAAAAATTTAAATTTTACTAACAAGACACTTTTGACTCTTCTTATTCTCTACATCTCGCCTTTGCTGAATTTACCGTTTTCCGTTGCCGTTTCGGGTGGAGGACTTATTTAAAAGTTCTTTGTGGAGCAGATGCCGATCGCCCGGACCTTTGAGGAGAGAGAGGGTGTCTATGCCAAGGAGCTGTGGAGAGTTCTTCAGATGCTTGGAGGTTTTTATCGTCCACTTTACCGAGGAGGCAGCTGATCAGTTAATGGTGTATACCGAGGGTTCATCTGCAAGTTGATTATCTATGCCCGAGAGAACGAGAGCACCAGTAGGCCGATCCTCATCACCGTGAGGAGGTTCTCGTACGAGGTTGGGATTCAGGAGACTTCTCGACTTGCACTTCGTCGCGTTTACCACGACTACGCTGACAAGCTTCACGACACGGTGTTCTGGCTTCACCCTACTTACGAGTGAGCCGACGTCAACAGATCGAGGAGGACGAATGTGCTACTGCGGTACACCTTGCTGAGTTTGCTCTCGCCCAAGAGGAGCATATGAGAGAGACCCCACAAGAGTTGGAGATGGTGTACGAGGCGCTGAGGGTGACAAAGCAGGAGCTTCAGGAGACTCGTGCCGCAGCCGCTGAGGTGGTCACCAAGCTAGAGGAGGCTTTGCGAGAGGCTGAAGGCCAAGCAGCTCAGGAAGCTCAGGGTGTTCAGGAGCCAGTAGAGGGAGCTGAAGAAGACGAGGAGGACCCTGAGAAGGTCGAGTACGAGCTAGAGGAGTGAGTCTTAGAGTTGGGTTGAGACTCAAGTGTTGAGTTGCGTCTTTAAGATAGTCTTTACCTTTTTAGCAGTCGTTATGGTTGTGTGCTTAGTTTGCATCTTTGATTGTTGAGTGTGCAGTATGTGTTGCATAGCCTTTAGGCTTTTGTAAGCAATCATACGAAGTATTAATAAAGTTGATAAATTGGGTTTAACTTGTTCCCCCACCTTAGAAATTCTTGCGTCTTATCTATGCTACATCTACCTTTCCTAACCCAAGAAGCAATCAGCAGATGGTGAACACTCGTGGCAACAGTGGTGCTTCAGGAAGTGGTCTTCAACATAATGACAACCTCTATGATGGAGTACCACCGCAACCATCGTCGCTAGTGGACATGCAGAATTTGGGAGCTTTTCTTGCAACGCAGACCCAGCTTATGCAGATGATAATGCAACAGATGCAGGGTATGACCAGCCAAGCAGCTATCAACAACAACAGTGTTCAACATGGCAATAATGGACCGCGTCCTTACTCCAAACTGTCTGACTTCATGAGGACTCGTCCGCCGACATTCTCAGGCAATGTCAACCCTTTAGAAGCCGATGATTGGCTAAGGACTACTGAGAGAAAGCTGCACATTACTCAGTGTGAAGGAAATGAGAAGGTGCTTTATGCCTCTCATCAGTTGGAAGGAACTGCTGCCGAATGGTGGGAGAACTATTGTGCCGCACATGAAGCCCCACAGGAAATCACATGGGATGAGTTTACTACCGCTTTTCGTCAGTACCATATCCCTGAAGGCATGATGGACCTCAAGAAGGAGGAATTTAGAGCTTTGAAGCAAGGAGGCCAGTCAGTGGCCGATTACTTGAACAAATTTACTCAGCTAGCACGTTATGCTCCAGAGGATGTGGCTACAGACAAGGCTAGGTAGTCACGCTTTATGAAGAGATTAAACTCTGGACTGCAAGTGGGATTGATCACCCACAACTTTCCTGAATTCCAAGAATTGGTTAACAAAGCTTTGATTTTGTAGGATAAACGCAAGGAGCTTGGTGAGGATCGCAAGCGCAGGATGGTTAACCAAAGAGGGCGACCAAACCAGTTCAGATTAAGGATGTCACCACAACAGTTTGCTTGGTTTCAGCCGCAAGCAGCAAATAAGACATCAACCCCTGCACCTCGCCCTGCTAATCAGAATTTTCAGATGCCAGCTCAAGGGAACAATGCACCAAGAGGAAATCAACAGTCTGCTGTTAGACGTTGCTATGCTTGCAATGAGTCAGGACATTTTGCTAACAAGTGTCCGCAGAAAGGAGGAATCACGCTAGTTCGCTTCAACTTGGGAACGACACCTACTAAGGCACCTGCATCAGGAGGGAATCGCACACCAGGGCAAACTAGAGTAGCACCCCAATCAACAATGCGTGCTAGAGTCAACCACATCACAACGGATGAAGCTCAGGAGGCTGCGGATGTTGTACTGGGTAAGTTTCTGGTTAACTCATTAGACTGCCTGATTTTATTTGATTCGAGCTCAGATTCATTTGTTTCTCGGAGTTTTGCAACTGAGAATGGATTTGATGTTAAGAATCTTAAGTGTGTGCTTTTAGTCCAAGCCCCAGGATCTGAGCTTAGATCTAGCCTTGGGTGTTTGAAAGTTAAGTTGCTCATGAATGGGATAGAATTTCTAGCGAATCTCATCTTATTAGATACTCAAACCTTAGATGTTATCCTTGAAATGGATTGGCCATCCAAGCATAAAGCCATGTTGGATTGTGGCCAAAGAGTGGTGTCATTGGAAAGCCCTAGTGGCAAGAAAGTGAAGATTCGTGCGACAATCGTTCGTGACGGCCAATTATTGGTGAACAGCGTGAAAGTTGCTAGTATGGAGGATGTGCCGATTGTAAGGGATTATCCGGAAGTCTTTCCTGATAACTTGCCAGGCATGCCGCCAGATAGGGAGATTGAGTTTGTTATTGAGTTAGTGCCTGGCACGGCACCAATAGCGAAGAGACCGTATCGCATGTCAACAGATGAGTTAGTTGAGATGAAGAAGCAGATCGAGGAATTGCTTGAAAAAGGTTTCGTAAGACCAAGTTCTTCGCCTTGGGGAGCGCCAGTTTTGTTTGTCCGAAAGAAGGATGGGAGTTTAAGAATGTGTATCGATTATCGTGCACTTAATGAAGTGACAATTAAGAATAAGTATCCTTTGCCCAGGATTGATGATTTGTTTTATCAGTTGAGAGGGGCTGGAGTTTTCTCCAAGATAGACCTTCGTTTAGGATATCATCAGCTGAAGATTAAAGCGGAAGATGTTCCTAAGACTACGTTTTCCACGCGGTATGGACATTATGAGTTCACAGTTATGTCTTTTGGATTGACCAATGCTCCGACATATTTCATGAATATGATGAACAAAGTATTTATGGACTATTTGGACGAATTTGTCGTTGTCTTTATAGATGACATTCTTGTGTATTCCAAGACGAGAGAAGAGCACGCAGACCATTTGAGGTTGGTTTTAGAAAGGTTGCAAGAACAACAGTTGCATGCTAAGTTCAGTAAGTGTGACTTTTGGAAGGATAAGGTGGAATTTCTTGGTCATGGATGACTGCAGAAGGAGTTGCCATTGATCCAGGTGAAGTGGAGGTCGTGTTACATTGGGAGCAACCGAAGTCAGTCACTCAGATTCGTAGTTTTCTAGGGATGGCAGAATATTACCATCGGTTTATAGAAGGGTTCTATACGATTGCCAGACCGCTTACGCAGTTGTTGAAGAAAGAAAAGAAGTTTGCATGGACGCCAGAATGCGAAAAGAGTTTTCAGGAGTTGAAAAACCGATTGACTACCGCATCTGTGTTAGTAGTGCCAGATGTGCAGAATAGTTTCGATATATATTGTGATGCTTCAAAGCAAGGTCTTGGTTGTGTGTTAATGCAAAATGGCAAGGTGATGGCCTATGCGTCAAGACAGTTGAGGCCGCATGAAGGAAATTATCCTACACACGATTTGGAATTAGCTACTTTAGTGCATGCCTTGAAAATATGGCGACATTACCTCATTGGAAATAGGTGTGAGATATATACAGACCATAAGAGTCTAAAGTATATATTCACTCAGTCAGATCTCAATATGAGACAAAGAAGATGGCTAGAATTGATTAAGGATTATAACGTTGGAATCCATTACCATCCGGGCAAGGCTAATGTGGTAGCCAATGCTAAGTCGCAAAAGCCATAGTGCAAATATGCTGATATCAAGTGAACAATCAGAGTTGTGTAGTGTTTCAGAAACTGAAATTGGAGGTTGTTCCGTAAGGCTTTGTAGCTGCATTGGAATTAAAGCTGACACTTGAAGATCAAAGTAGAGAAGGACAAAAGGATGACGAGAAAATCAATAGAATCAAGTCTAGGAAGGATGAAGGTTTAGCGGAGGATTTTGTCGTGGATAAGCAAGGTACCATGTGGTTTAAGGGAAGAATTTGTGTACCAAATAAGAAGGAGGTTAAGCAATTGATTCTTGAGGAAGCTCATGATTTTAAGTATTCGATTCATCCAGGAAGTGCTAAGATATACCAAGATCTTAAAGGAAGGTTTTGGTGGCCTAACATGAAACGTGAAGTAGCTGAGCACGTTGCTCTATGTGACGTATGTCAGAGAGTAAAAGCCATGCATCAAAGACCCGCTGGTTTATTATAGCCGTTGAAAATTCTTGAATGGAAGTGGGAGGAAATCAGTATGGATTTTATTACCGGTTTGCCTAAGACTCGGAGAGGTTACGATTCTATTTGGGTTATTGTGAATCGCTTGACCAAAGTCGCTCACTTCATCCTAGTGAAGACAACTTACTCAGAAGATCATTTGGCAGAATTATATATGTCGAGGATTGTGTGTTTGCATGGAGTGCCCAAGAAGATTGTGTCAGATAGAGGTACCCAATTTACCTCGAGATTTTGGAATAAGTTGCATGAAGCAATGGGAACTCGCCTGAATTTTAGTACAGTGTATCATCCGCAAACAGATGGTCAGACCGAGAGGGTAAATCAGATTTTGGAGGATATGTTGAGAGCTTGTGCATTAGCCTATGCTATGTCATGGGACAAATGTTTGCCTATGCGGAATTCAGCTATAATAATAGTTATCAGGCTAGTTTGCAGATGTCACCATTTGAGGCATTGTATGGTAGTGCTTGTCATACCCCGTTGAATTGGAATGAAACAGGAGAGCGTTTGGTGTTTGGGCCAGATATTCTAGACGAAGCAGAAAATCAAGTTGCTATGATCAGGGAGGGGTTAAAGATTGCATAATCAAGGCAGAAGAGCTACACGGATAATCGTTGTCGTGATTTGAGCTTTGAGCCCAATGATTATGTGTATCTCAGGGTTACCCCTCTTAAGGGTGTTAAAAGGTTCCACGTTAAAGGAAAGCTTGCGCCAAGGTATGTTGGTCCGTTCAAGATTTTGAGCCGACGAGGAGAGGTTGCATATCAATTGGAATTGCCGCAGTCGTTGGCAGGGGTGCATGATGTATTTCACGTGTCACAGCTTAAGAAGTGTCTCAGAGTACCAATGGAGCAAACGCCCTTAGAAGCAATTGAACTGCAGGAAGATCTGACTTATAAGGAGCAGCCAATTAAGATCTTAGATGTGATAGAGCGTAAGACCAGAAATAAGTCTATTCACTTTTCTAGAGTTCAGTGGAGCAATCATTCATAGAATGAAGCAACCTGGGAGCGTGAAGAGGATCTGAAGTCAGAATTTCCAAACCTATTCCCTAGTTAGCCCTGAATCTCGGGGTTGAGATTCTGTTAAGGGGGAGTTTTGTAACATCCCAAAATTTCCATATTATTATTTTTATTGTTATTTATGCATTTTGTGAATTTTTGGAATTTATTTGAATTTATTTTGAAATATGTATTTTGGCCTTTTGATAAAACTAATTAAATATATAAAAAGTTAATATAAAGTTTTACCAAAAATATTTTATTTAAGTCCAAAAAGTCTCAAAGTATTTTTGAGATTTTTTTGGGACTTTTCCTGATATTTTTATTGCATAAAACTAATTAAATGAATATTCAGAATTATTTTAAAAGCAAAAACGCAGAAAAATCTTATAAACAATGCTGGGCCAATCCCGTTACTGTTTGGGCACGTGGGCCATAGTCCTACAGCCCAAGCCGGCCTGTTCCACCTGAAACCCTAACCCTAAGCTTGGCGGCCACTGGATCTTGATCCATCGGCAGAGATCTCGCCGTGTCGTCACATGCTTTCGACCGCCCGATTGGACCCGCGTGGACAACTGAGATGCAGCCACGTCAGTAAGACGTATCGTCACCAAACTCTGCCGTCGCTGTGGTTTCCTTCGCATATCTCGCACTGGATACGGACGTTGAGGGCTCTATTTAAGGCGCCGAAGGCCGCATCAGGATCTCTGTAAACCACCGCATCTTTTGTCCAACACGCGCTCACTGAGACGTGCCCTAGCCGCCGCACGAGCCCGTCAAGGTTAACGCCCCTGCCGCCGCTATCTTTGCGCGTTTCTGCCGCCATTGAGCCATCTCCGCCGTCGCCGTTGGTACCCTCGTACTCGCCACACCAAGATGCTTCTACCGCGTCTGATGACGTCGCCGGAGGCCCTCTGGAGCGCCGTTGTGCCATCGTCTTCATTTGCTCTGGTGAAAACACGCCACCGTGTCGCCATCTTTGTTGGGAAGCTTTAGTGATCGTCAGATCTTCAACCAACGATCACGATCAAGCCACGTCGCCCATCAATAGTAAAGCTCATCTTTAAGCAAGCACCGTTGGATCTAATCGCACGGTCAGGATGTCGTCGCGCCGCGCGCGTTTCGAACCGCTCGATTCGCTTTCAGTGGATCAGATCAAGCCGAGCGCAGCAACCAATCGAGTGCCGCCGCGTGTCAGGCACGAGACGCGAGGCGCCGTGGACGGCGTCCAAGGTGGACCAGAGGCGGTCCCGTGGACCGAGTTCACGGGCCAGTGTGACGTGTCAGCACGAGGTTGGCCGGGTCAGGGCTAACGCCAGCATGACACATTAACTCGGTTTTCAGAATAAAAATAATTTGGGAAAATCGGATTTTCTATTTTATGTATTTCCAGAATTAATTCAATCTTTGAAAGGCTATAACTTTTGCATTTTAACTCAGATTTGGGTGATTCAAATTTCTAAAAATTTGAAAATTTGAGATCTATTTAATGGTTAATTTTATTTGATTTTGGAGTTCATTTGCTCTCTGTTTTGGTAGTTATTTGCTTTTCTCCTTTGGTTCTTATAGACGTTGAATTGTGCGACGCTTCGGAGGAGGATCTGTCAACTCAAGATCAAGTTCCAAAGTAAGACCAGAACCTATTCCAAGGCAAGTTGTGCTTTGATCATGTTGAACCCATGTTTATAAAATCGCTATATTGATTTACTTTAATCAATGCTATTTCACGTATACAATTGTTTCAAATTAAATTGGATCTAGTTAATCCACCAATTGATCTATACCCAACCTTGTCATTTGTATGCCATTATCTATTATCACCCTAGATTGGTTCACTATAGTTGGTTAATACTAAAAAATCAACATGGGATGGTTGGACCGTGTTAGTTGCTTAGCCATGCCACGTCATCACATGTACTTGAATCATTGATAATTAATGTTGACTAATGAAATATGGAACAATGATATGAACTTGTGTGTCGTGTGAGATCACACAATGAGATTGAGTTGTAGTGGCGAGTCATGTCACGCGACGATGTTGAATTATTGATGGCACGTGGTGCTTGGTAATCAACTGGGGTGGTAATCACTTAGATTGGGGCAAGTGACAAGGGGCGAGTATGCCAAGGTGGGCCCGATGGGCAGCGGGTATGTGGAAGTCTTGCTTCGATCACCCTAAGGACCTAACCTTGCAAGCCTTTGACCTGAGCCAATCATGCAACCACATGTCTGGTGTGGGACAGCCTAGCTGATTAATTTGCAATGTCTTAGTTTGGTACTATCAATGGCGGTGTGAGTTCCCGAGTTATGGAGTAATTCACATGGCGCAAGATGGGGCCCTGGTTGTGATTTTCAGACCCACCAATGTTAAAAACTTAGCGGGTAGTATCAAGTTAAGGTAGTGCATTGTAAAGGCTTTGTTATAATCACTCGCATTTGTGGTGTATGGTTGTATCGTGTGGGTAAAGTGCATAACCTCTGCAGAGTATAAATCTATTCAGATAGCCGTGCTCGCAGTATTGAGCAATGCTCGGGAATTATAGTTAAGGGTTAGCTTTATTAAATGGAAAACATGGTTGGGATGGCGGAATTGTCATGTGGAAGGTTGAACTTGACTTAGGAGTGGAAAGTTGGTTTACTTGAGAAATGTTGAATCTATCTATTACTCTTATTTGTTTTACAGTCTTTATAATCTATTTATTGTATTTGTTCATAAATGTTGCTTATTGCAAAATAGCCATAATAGCCTTTTTCCTTTGAAATAAGCCTTGCATATAGTTACATAGAATTGCATTATGTGCACAACTTGTTGAGTGCCCTATGTACTCACCCTTGCCAACAACCACAATCAATAGTTGAAGAGTCTACCCCTTTGTTGGAGGAGGAGTCCAGGAGGATACGAGTCGTTAGGGTCCGAGCCTTGTTAGTTGCCTGTGGTGAACTGATGAGCCATCTACATCTTCTACTTTTCGGTGCTTATTTCTTAATTTATATTTCAAGTCTAGTCCTGCGTGGCTTAATAATGTAAGTTGGTCATAAGATCATACACTTAGCTGTATCAATAAATGGAGTATTATTACTATTATCGTTGAGTATGATGTGATATGTACCAATGTTAAGCTGTGTGCACTAGCGTTGATCCTGGGACTAGTGCGGTAAACACAGTGGGTTCGAATCAGTGGATTCGGGTCCTTACACCCTGGAGGATGTACTTCGACGGCTCCAGGTCGTTCGAGCGCTCGGGGGCTGGTATCCACATCATTACACCCCGGGGAGACAAACTGAGGTATGTGATTCGCTTCAATTTTCCAGCAACTAATAACATGACGGAGTATGAGGCCCTTTTGGATGGTCTCCGAGCCTGCAAGTCGTTGGGCGTGCGCCGGCTGGTCGTCTAGGGCGACTCCCAGCTCATCGTCAACTAGTACAACATAGACTACCAGTGCTCGGAGGGCTCGATGGCCAGGTACCTTGCCGGGGTGCGCAAGATGGAGAAGTGGTTCCGGAACTTAGAAATCAAGCACGTGCCCAGGAAGGACAACTCCAGCGTCGACCTCCTATCCAAGCTCGGGTCGTTTGGTGGTGAGATTCCATCAGATGTCATCCTCGAGACCTTGGCGGCACCCTCTGTTACCGACCAAGAAGATTCGGTCGCCCTCCTCGAGAGTGTTCCCTCGTGGATGGAGTCGAATACTAAGTTCCTCGACCGGAGCGAGCTCCCGGACAACCCGACCAGGAGGAGCAGAATCAGGCGCCGAGCAAGCTCATACAAGCTCGTTAACGGGCAACTCTATCGCCAGGGCACCCTAGGTGTTCTGTCAAAGTGTGTTACCTCGGAGGAAGGTAAGTACCTGCTCAACGATATCCATTCAGGTTTCTGCGGTGCGCATTCCTCTTTCAGGACCATGGTCAAAAAGGCGTTCCGCTTGGTATTTTATTGGCCAACAGCGCTGTAGGACGCTCGAGACATCGTCCGCACCTGCCGAGCCTGCCAATTCCACGCCCAGAAATCACACCAGCCGGCCTACGCCCTTGAGACCATACCACTCGCCTGGCCATTCTCGACCTAGGGCCTTGACATCCTCAGCCCTTTCCCTCAGGTGATCGGGGGAAGAAGTTCCTGTTTGTCGCCATTGACACCTTCACCAAGTGGGTTGAAGCTGAACCGGTCTCGGCCATCACCGCCTGAGCCGCCGTAAAGTCTTTTCACTCGCTCATGGTCACAAGGTACGGAGTCCCATGCAGGATCATCACCGATAATGGTTCGCAGTTCAGCAGCGAGCTATTCCAAGAATACTGCGAAGACTTGGGCACCAGGGTCTGCTACGCCTCAGTGGCTCACCCACATAACAACGAAGCGGTCAATCGCGTCAACGGACAGATCATCCAGGGCGTCAAGAGGCGAGTCTTCGATGAGCTCGAACAATATGGCCGGGCCTGGGTGGACGAGCTTCCCACCGTCCTCTGGTCCGTTCGCACCACGTCTAGCTGAGCGACGAGATCTACCCCTTTCCAGCTCGTCTTCCTGCTGAAGCTGTCCTGCTTGCTGAGGTCACGCTGTGCTCCGCTAGGATCAGCTTGGTTGACCAAGTCGACTTCGAGCAAGAGCGGTCTCTCGACCTTGCCCAGCGGAAGAAGTAAGGAGCTGTGCACTGCTACGATCGACGCACTACCTACAAGCACTTCGCAGGCATGCGTCTCGATCGGTTCGACCTAGGAAGCTCCAAGTTGGGGATCTGACCCTAAGACGAATTCAGGGCTCGACCATCACCAACAAGTTGTCCCAAAAGTGGAAGGGCCTCTACAGCGTCGTTTCAGCAGATCGCACGAAAGCTTATCGGCTGGCGATGCCCAATGGCAGAGAGCTCATGAACTCGTGGAACTTTGACCAGCTCCGAAAATTTTATGTGTAACACTCTTACCTTAATTCACAATAAAAGTTCTTTATTATCCTTCTCTTCTCTCCCTCTCTTTTCTTTCTCTTCTCTCCCTCCCTCCCTCCCTTTCCTTTCTCTCCTCTCCCTCCCTCTGCTCTCTTCTCTTTCTCATGCGCACGGCCAAAATGAGTCCCCGAGCCAACAATAACCATTTCGGCCTTATCAATACCGCGGTCTCTGCCGCCCATTGGTTGGGCAACAGAGGTGCGCACCCCCTTTGTCGCCAAACCAACGGTCGATTTTTGTACTGTCGCCGTATGGTTGGGCGATAAGAAGGCTGACCGTTTTTTTCATCTATGTGGCCCCGACGTGGCTATTTCTCGTCTGTTCAAACGGCGACACGAATCTCTGTCGTCGTATCAACGGGCGACATTTTGCTCTCGAAATTTCAAAAGGCGAGAGAGATATTTTTTGTAATTTTTTTAGATTGAGATATATTTTTGCAATTTGAATAAAAAAATATATTATTTTAAAAAAAAATCGCTAGCAAGCTATATCGGGGACAACAACTGGAACGGGAGGCACATCCTATCCTCGCGATTGCTGCTGCTGCCCACCTGTGGCGCCAGCCACACGGTAGATCCACTCTGCACCTCCTTTGCTTGCTCCGCATGCATTTGCCTTCTCGCCGCGAACGTTGCCGCCCCCACCAAAGCCCAACGACACAGTGCCACTCCTCGGCCTCGTAGCTCGCTTGCTTGCATTTGGGAATTAAAGGAACGCTTAGCCATATAGCTCGTCAGAAAGCTCGATAATGGAGGCTTGGACGAAGAATGAGTGATTGGGAGCGTAGTACGATGGTTTTAGTAGACTGAGTACGTGGCGTTCGATGCACTATGACCTCCTTCCCTAAGCCCAGGAGGCACTCTAGCCCCAGCCACGGAGGTCCACCGCCTCCTTCTACGGCTCAAGGGAATTGAAGAGGAAGCGCCTGGCTCCAAAGCCTAATTGTCACATCCAGGGTTAACAATTTCGTTTTCGAACTGAATTTCGAGAATGGCTCGGCACCGGTTTTTCGCGAAAACCAGTCGAAATTCGGTAAAAACCGATCGGTTTGCGAAAGTCAAACAGGTGGTCAAACCAATTCAAAAAAAACGAAAACCGGTCGAAAAGCTCGAAAACGGTCGGTTTTAAATCAAAACCGACGACGTAAGGAAAAATGGTGGAAATGAAAGGAAAAATTGAAAAAATGCAAAAAATTGAAAAATTACACAAAATCCCAATTAATCTATAAAACACCTCAGAGAAATTTAAATAATTTTTGAAATCATTTGTTACTTCTAAAAAATCCAAAACAGCAATTAAGGAAAAGGAACAAAGATATTGTCAGATTTTTATAAATATTTAAAGATTTTTTATATTCTGAAAATTTAATATAACCATAAATAGTTCCAAAGTATTATGCAATAAAATTTTAAAAAATATTAGACTTCATTTAGTACCTATATAAAATCAAAAAAGAAGAGCATATACAATGATAATATCACTTTGAATTTTTAAAAATACACATATCCGATCATCTTCTCAAAATTTTACATAATCATTGTAAATAAGTTATAACATCACAAAAAAGTTTAAGAAATATTAAACTTCATTTTGTGCCCCTAGAAAATAAAAACTAAAGAGCATATATTGTGACAAAGATTACCGCTGTAATTTTTAAAAATGTACGATTCGATAATAATCAAAATTTTATAAAATCATTAGGATGGCCTCAGGACCACACAAAAAAATTTCAAATTTTTTTGACACTTTTTGCGAAATTTCTTCAAATTTTTTAAATTTACTATTCATCTGAACGGTTTTCCGAACGGTTTTACTTGCCGAACCAGCTCGGCACGGCCGGTTTTCGTCGGCATTTTAAACCCTGGTCACATCCCGTGGCGGCGCTGATCAAAGGATAAGTACTATGTAGCGCTTGCAGTATGTAGGGGAGTAAGGTTTGTGGTCTATGAAGGAGCAGGACTTGCTGTTAGAATTAATGCTGAATTAATTCAATGGAAGAAGTCAAAGGGGGTGTACTTAACCTTTTTTCCATGTGTACCGGCTATGCCACATCACCTTACACCTCGACTGCTGACGTGGCGCTGCGGGCTCAGGGAGAAACACGTTTTTGTGTGGTTAGTCAGTTCGCCCACGTTGCGAGATTCCAGAGGGCGGTTCCTGGAATCGTGGCATTTCGGCTTCTTTTTTGCGAGGCAGTTTTGGTTCGTGGTTTCTTAAGGGAGACGTCCCTGTTCGTGATAAGATACGCGACAGAAATCCATATCGTTCTCTTTGACGATCTGTTTGCACCAAAATTTGGCAAGTCTAGTCAAAATCGGCAATAAAATCAGATAACCCGGAGGTTAACGGACAGGTTGGAAAGATTTGAAGATATTTGGTAACAGCGAAATCTTTAAGGAAATAACTGTCCGAGATAAGGTCGATACGGATCAGGACTTCAAACGTATTGTAAAATGATACAATCGGCCGACGGGTATAAAAGAAGGGTCAAAGCAAGATGCGAAGGAGAGATCCAACACAATACAATCAACCAACCTTTACTTTCTTACTTTTTCCTGTCGACTAGGAGTAGCTTTTGTAACTTAGTCTTTGTAATTCGATCTTGATCAATAAAGTTGCGCATCGCCGATTGTTGATCTTCTTCAAATTACGCCCTAGGTTTGATTTGTTCTGATTTTGTTGCGCATCGTCTTTTTCAGAATCGATCTACCTTTATCCTCTGATTAGCCTTAATCGGCCAATTAGACTTACCTTATTTACTTCGATCTCGATCGGCTTCAAGCTGATTGGGTCTAAGCCGATTGATCCTCACGATCGGCTTTTGGGTGAATTTTATATTTTTTACCTTGTCGGTTACAGGCCAAATCGACTAGCACGCTCTGAACCCAGTGTTCGTCTGGTGTGTTGTTGTCAGAAACCCTACCTCAAGTTTTTGACGCCAACACACTCTTGGCACGCCCGGTGGAACAATGTCTTCATCAGAAAAGTCGATCCCGCCATCTGATCTCAACACAGAAGCCATAATCATCACAACAATGGACGATTTGACAGCAGAACAACGTCAAGAGATTGAAGATCGGGAGACTGCGTTGGAGGAGATGATGCTAAGCTGTTATCAGAAAACTAGACGTGGCGTCACTCAAAGATCCGCCCTGTCGACGGTCAACGCCCTGGGAGATGCGGGTGTCACAGAACTGGTAAGCCGATATCTTCCTGCTCAAGCCGAATTATCGGCTATGATTAATCAGTCTGTGCACCACACCTTAATAAACCAATCATCGGCTCTTGTGACAACGCTTAAGCCGATGATAGAAAATAGTGTTAAAACTATAGGCCAGGAGTTAGCCTCGTTAGGTAGTCTGCTTGACCCATTGCAAGCTCTGCCGAATTATCCTATTTTTTCAGTAGCACAAAATACACAGAGCACAACGACCGATCCTAAACCATCGGCTATAACCTCACCCCCTACCATGATGCCTACTCAACCGACCATAATATTGCCTAGAGACCCTCGGCCAAGTGGTGTGAGCCATTACCACGCATATACCAACGCCGCTAAGTTGGACGCATCAACAAGTTTGCCACCGACGGCTCCATTCTATGCTTTTCCACAATCGGGTTCACAGCTGATTGTGCCTGAAAGATACCCGCAGGAACCTACCCTGCTTAGAAATCCAGGTCCACATAGGGTAGTAACTTATTCAGAGCCTTTCGTCCCAACACCAGAACCTCAAGTCAGGCATAATAGGTATAATCAGTATACTCGTATGCCGTCGGCTCAACATAATTGGCAACCCGAGTTTGCACTCGAGGGGCAGAATGCCAACTATGATCAAAATTATCAAGGGCCTATGGTGCCAATGGCCGATAATGCAAACTGGGCCGACCAAATCACCGCCGTCTTAAGGGACCAATTCGGCATACAGCCAAAGGGGAAGGTTATCGGCTACACAAAGCCGTATCCTGATTACATAGATCGTATGCCTTACCCTCACAATTTCAGAGTCCCAGATTTTGCAAAATTCTCTGGTGATGACTCGACTACCACTCTAGAACACATCGGACGCTTTATCGCTCAATGCGGCGAAGCGGCTCAGTCCGATGGACTGAAAATAAGACTGTTCCCGTTGTCACTGTCTGGGGCAGCCTTTACCTGGTTTACTTGCTTGCCTCCAAATTCGGTCCACCTATGGAACGATTTGGAAAGCCGATTCCACGAGTATTTTTTCTCAGGCAGTTTAGAACTCAGGATTTTCGACCTAAGCTATGTTCGCCAGAGATTTGGAGAATCGGTAACTGATTACATTAAGAGGTTCAAGGAAACTAGAAATCGATGTTTTAGTGTCACATTGCCCGATAATCAGCTTGCTGATTTGGCTTTTCAAGGATTAATTCCACCGCTTAGAGAGAAGTTTGGAGGGCAAGAATTCAACGATTTAAGCCATCTGCTTCATCGTGTATCGGCTCAGGAAAGCCAATTCACAGATAATAAAGTGTTTAAAGATAGATTTAAAAGTAACGGCAATAAAGAAAAGGATAAGGTTAAAGTCAATATGGTGTATTATTGTCCAAGCGATTCTTCAGAAGACGGTGAAGCAGAAATAAATATAGCCGAATTGGTAAAAGGGTCTAAAAGGTCCCTAGTCTGTTCTTGGCTAAAACCGACTAGAAATAAGTCGGAAGTTAAGTATGCCTTTGATGTTTCCAAGTGTGATCGTATTTTTGATTTATTATTACAAGAAAAGGTAATACGGTTGCCCGAGGGGCATATTATACCATCAGCTGACGAGATCAAGAAACGCAGGTATTGCAAGTGGCACCATTATTTTTCTCACAATACTAACGATTGCAATATTTTTCGTCAACAGATTCAGTCGGCTATTGAAGATGGTCGGCTAAAATTTGCTGATGAGCCGACCATGCAAGTTGACGCTGACCCATTCCCAATTAACATGGTTCAATGTTCGGCTAAAGGAAAGGAGCCGATGCATGATGAGCCAAAGGAGCGGCAAGTCAATATTCAGTCGAATTCAAACGGTGGCCAGACGTTGAAAATTACGATCGGCTCCTTACAAATAGAAGCCGATCACGAAGGAAAAAATTCGAAAACCATTAAACCCAAGGGAAATCCTCAGGTGGGCAAATGGTATAAGGCCGAGAAATCGCCATCAAGGCAATCAGCTAAAAGGCCGGGTTCAACATTTTCTCAGTTGATGGAGAAATATGAAAGGATGAATAGCCGACCACGATATTCTACTCGCCGGTCGGATAATTTATATCATATCAAAAATGTGGAGAGGGCCCATAGAAGAAGTCCCTTTTGGCAGTGTTGTTGGGAAAGGGGAGTAGCACTACCATCTCCGTATACATGTCCAATGGAGCATTACCCCCGAGACAATTGGCCAAGACAATCGGCTAGAGATAGGTCAGTCTGGCCGATTCGAGATCACAAAGAAAGGTTACAGAAGCCTGCTCACGAGAGAATATCCAACTGCACTGGCACCGAACCAAGTCGAAACGCTAAGGCCCAAATCAGAACGCGAAGATTTGGCTGGCTAGATACGAAAGCCAGTAGAGCCCAAGCCCAGGTGGTGTCCGTCTGGCCTTAGCCGATCACAGCGCAGACGGCTTCAGAGGCTAAGGACTCAAGAGATCCGGGAAGCCGACGCAGAAAAGCAGAGGGATGATACTTTCAATGAGCTTCGTCCGATCAAGGTTGTCAAGAAAGAGTGGAGGAAAAAGGAACAAGCCGAGGAAGATTTTGAATCGGCAGATGATCTAGATTCTCCTATGATTAGGGACGATACACCTCCAATGGATATCAATGTGGTGTTCACACTGCTGGCCGAATTCAAGATCAAAACTAAGTCGGCTAAAGAAACTTTTACTCAATCATGTTCAGGCGTTCAAAACGCTATCTTTGAAAAACCAAGAGATGATCATCGGCATCTGAAACCATTATATCTGAAAGGGTATATAAATGGAAAGCCGATATCAAGAATGCTGGTAGACAGAGGAGCCACAGTAAACTTGATGCCCTATACGACTTGTAAGAAACTGGGTAAGTCCGATGAAGACTTGATTAAAACTAACATGGTTTTAAACGACTTCACAGGCGATCCCACAGAAGCCAAAGGCGTCATGGTTATAGAACTGACCGTCGGCAGTAAGACTTTGCCGATCGCATTTTTTGTTATTGACGCCAAAGGAAATTACGGCGTTCTGCTTGGAAGAGATTGGATTCACGCCAATTGCTGCATCCCATCGACTATGCATCAAGCGCTTGTCCAGTGGAACGGAGAAGAAGTTGAAGTTGTCACGGCCGACACATCGGCTTATATTGCCATGGCCAGTTCTGATGCGAATTGGCAACATGAGGAAGCCGAATGCATATCGGGAAAAACACTAGAAGACTGCGATTTCATCTGCGTGAGCAAAACAGGACTTGTGCCGATCAGTGTCAGGCCAGGCACGTTTGATCGAGTAAACAAAGTGTTACGTCGATGGGGACAAGAAAAACAGTGAAGGCATTACAAGACAAAATGCAAATCTATCGGCAAACAACGGATAACTATGAGGCTATAGAAGACTTTCAAGAGGTTGAAAAGTTGGGTCAAGACTTCACGTCCACCGATCTGCTTGAAGAAGTCGATATAGGTGGTGGTGATAGAAAAAGACCAACGTTTATTAGCGCGAAATTAGATGTAAAATATAAAGAAAAGTTAATCGAAATTCTTAGAGAATATAAGGATTGTTTTGCTTGGGAGTATCACGAGATGCCTGGCTTAAGCCGACAATTGGTAGAACATCGGCTACCCATTAAGCAAGGTTATCGGCCATTTAAACAAGACTCGGGCGCTTTAATCCGCTCAGATAAAATTATAAAAGAAGAAATAGAGCGATTGTTGGAGGCTAAATTTATAAGACCTTACTGATATGCGGAGTGGGTTTCCAACATCGTTCCAGTTATGAAGAAAAACAGAAAACTGCGAGTATGTGTCGATTTTAGAGATTTGAACAAAGCGACACCAAAAGATGAATACCCGATGCCTATAGATGATATGCTTATCGATGCTGCATCAGGGAATAAAATCATAAGCTTTCTGGATGGAAATACCGGATACAACCAGATATTCATGGCAGAAGCCGATATACCAAAAACAGCTTTTAGATGCCCTCGTGCCATAGGCTTATTTGAATGGACAGTCATGACTTTCGGTTTGAAGAACGCTGGAGCAACGTATCAGCGAGCCATGAATCTGATTTTTCATGACTTAATCGGTCACATTGTCGAAATATATATCGATGATGTTGTAGTATAATCTGCAGATGACTTGCAGCATTTGGCCGATTTAGAAAAAGTGTTCCAAAACATAAGAACGCATGGTTTGAAGATGTATCCTTACAAATGTGCATTCGGCGTGTCGGCGGGGCAGTTTTTGGGCTTCATGGTGCATGAAAGAGGGATTGAGGTTAATCAAGCAAGAGTGAAAGCCATAGCCAACACCAAGCTGCCGGCATGCAAAAACGAATTACAGAAGTTGATCGGCAAGATTAATTATCTACGGAGGTTTATCTCAAACCTTTCCGGCAGAATTTGTGCTTTTACCCCACTGTTGAAGTTGAAAGATAATCAAGAATTTGTGTGGGGAGCCGATCAGCAAAAGGCTTTTGATGACGTTAAAGATATCCGCCCAAATCCCTCCGGTTTTGGTTGTACTACTAAAAGGGGTCCTTTCGGATTATATGTATCACCAAGAGGAAACTATTGAGCTGTTCTAGCACAAGAGGTTGATGGTAAGGAAAGAGTTATCTTTATTTAAGCCGACGACTACTTGATGCGAAGTCGTACCCTTTCGTTGAGAAATTATGTTTATCTTTATATTTCTCATGCACGAAGTTAAGGCATTATATATTAGCGTCGGCTTGTAAGGTGATCTGTAAAACCGATGTTATAAAATATATGTTATCAGCTCCAATCCTACAGGGTCGACTTGGCAAATGGGCTTATGCCTTGGTTGAGTTCGACTTGCCATATGAATCAACCAAAGCATTCAAAGGACAAGTTCTAGCCGATTTTATAACAGGACATGATACCACCGTAAATTTAGTCTCGGTTGCCCCTTGGCAGATGTTTTTTGATGGATCGGTATGTGAAGAAGGCTATGGTGTCGGCATCGTGCTCATATCACCCAAAGGTCATAATTTCGAATTTGCATTCCGGCTAAATAGTCGATGCTCGAACAACCAGGCGGAGTACGAAGCATTGCTCAAGGGTCTGCGACTATTAGAAAACATCGGAGTAAGTGCTGTTGAAATATACGGGGATTCCCTGTTAATTGTGCAGCAAGTAAAAGGAGAATACCAATACCGAGACAAAATATTACTAAAATATTTAGAACAGTGTGTCAAAATTGTCGGCTGTTTTACATCATTTTCTATCGGTCACATCCCTCGGGAATTGATGATAGAGCTAACGCATTAGCTCAACAGGCATCAGGATACAAAGATATTGGCCGATATCAGGAAACCGAACTGGTAGACAAAGCAGTCATGTGCGCAAACGTTGTCGATTGGCGAACACAAATAAAGGATTATCTAACTGATCCATCGAAGCCGACAGAACACAAGATCAGGCAACAAGCTTTAAAATACATTGTTATGGATGATGCGTTGTATTATCGGACACTAGAAGGATTACTATTGAGATGTCTGGGATCTGAAGAGGCGCGGATAGCGATGGGTGAAGTGCATGAAGGTATTTGCGGATCTCACCAATCGGCTTATAAGATGAAATAGATGCTTAAACGAACTGGTTATTTTTGGCCGACAATGCTGGAAGATTGCTTTAGATATTATAAAGGGTGTCAGACTTGTCAAAAGTTTGGCAATATACAATTAGCGCCAGCATCGGCTTTACACCCAATTATCAAGCCATGGTTGTTCAGAGGTTGGACGATAGATATAATCGACCAAATATTTCCTGCCTCCAGTAAAGGCCATAAGTTCATTTTGGCCGCGACCGATTATTTTTCTAAATGGGTTGAAGCTATACCGCTTAAAAAGGTGACCAGTGTTGAGCCAATTGGTTTTGTGAATGAACATATCGTCCATCGATTTGAAATACCGCAAACAATCACGACCGATCAAGGTACGGTATTCATGTCTAATGAGTTTCAGAGTTACGCGACAAATCTGGGGATCAAACTATTAAACTCATCCCCATACTACGCTCAGGCTAACGGACAAGCCGAGTCGTCCAATAAAACGTTAATTAAGTTAATCAAAAGAAAAATCGATGAAAGACCAAGGGATTGGCATTCGACCCGATCGGAGTCGCTTTGGGCTTATCGGCTAGCTTATCACAGAGCAGCAAAGATTTCACCTTATCAGTTGGTGTATGGTCAAGAAGCCGTTTTACCCGTGGAGATCAACATTGAATCTATACGAGTGGCCAGACAAAACGGTTTGTCAGCGCAGGAGTATAACAATTCGATGATCGACAACTTGGATGAATTGGCAGAATTACGTTTGTCTACGCTGGATCGACTTAAGAAGAATAAAGTCAGAGTCGCAAAAGCATATAATAAAAAAGTCGTGCCTAAATCTTTAGATCAAGACGATTTGGTTTGGAAAATGATTATGCCTGTTGGTTCGAAAGATAATCGATTTGGAAAATGGTCACCTACATGGGAAGGAGCATACAGGGTTAATCGGCTAGTCGGTGGAAATTCGTACGTACTAGAGACGTTGGAAGGATATGTATTGCCTAAAGCTATTAATGGGAAATATTTAAAGAAGTACTATCCTAGCGTTTGGATTGGAGCCTAGCCGACTAAGGATCACGTTCAAAAAGGGCCGAGTTAACACGATGCTGTTAATCGACTGAAAGGATTACAGACTCGGAAGAGATGCTAGAAAGCGAAATTAAAATCGGTTAAACAACCGATTATAAAAGTTACAAATGTGCAGATAAGTGTTTCCAAAATGATCAACAGAAGTTTTACATTTCAAGACTTAATGTTGGATGCCTGAGCCTGGTAGAGTCGCGCCTAAAGCCGACAATGCACCTGCAGCTTTTGCAATCACACACTGAACTTCATCAATGATGCGATCGTCTTCTTTCGCGCTCCCCGGTACCGGCACCACCTTGGTCATTTGTTTTTTGACGCCGACCACGGCCTTGGCAAGCCCCAGCTTCTGATCTTTGATAGCCGACGAAGTTTTCTCAAGTGTTTGCTGGCCCTCTATGATTAGCTTCTCCGTCTTGGCCAACTCCTCCATGAGAAAATTCTTAGTTGATTCGAGCTGACCGAGGGACTTCTTCGTGGTCTTTATCAGCTCTGTATCAGCATCGAACTTTTGCTTCTTGGCCTTAGCATCAGCCACGAGCTCGTCCAAGATTTTTTGGTCGGCTTCTTGAGCTTTGCGCCGAGCTATTCTTGCCTCGGTTGCCTCCACCTCAGATCTTCTCTCGTCCAGATGGCAGACGTTGAGAAGAGCTTCCATGGCCTTTGGGGGCAGATCGGCTTCAACTGCTGCCAAGGCATCACGGATCGGCTGGTTGTTTGCCAAGATCTCCGATTGCGGCCTCATAACCAGGTCAAAAAGTTTGTTAAGTTGTTCTTTCGTGCCTGGGGTAGAGGTAACAGCAGCCGACGCTTCCTTTGATACTTCAAGTATCTTCCTGATTTCGGCATCGTAGTCATCGATGGCCATGATCTCTGGATCATCGAGATCGGCCAGGGAGAAGCCCAGCAGATTTGTTGGGTCGGAGAGCTCTAGCAGATCAGTGGTTGGAGCTGTTGGGGTCGGCCGTAGCGGAGAGAGGGGCGCAGAAGAAATCTTCGGAAGATCGGCCAAGATCTTCGCGACTTGAACAGATTGCGTTGGCTAAAGGAAGTAAAATACAGAGTAAGCCAACGTACCAAAATACATAATTTACTAAACGAAGTATGATGACCTACCTCTCCAGTAGCCGACGCATGTGGCGAACTCTCGCCGCTCTGCTCATTGGGCTTAGAGACCTTCTTGGCAGCAGCTTTGGTATACTTTCGCTTCTTTTCTGAAGAGTTTATCGGATAAATAAATCTAGTCAGATGAAAATTGGTTGAAGGTTAAAAGAAAGCCGATAAAGGGACTTACTGGGTTGTTTCTGCTTCTCCAAATCCGACAGAGATGGGCTCTGAATGCCCAAAGACCCAGAAGTATAACCTGTGATGGCAGCCGATTGTTGCTGTTTCTTGGGTTGGCTGTCACCCGATGGGCCTGAAGCCGCCCTCTTTCCGATAGCTTTGTTCTACAAAAGAAACAAAATTAGATTAAAGGCAAATTTCATAGATGATAAGACGGAAGATTTAAACTCTGAAAGCCGATACCTCGCTAGAAACATCTACGTGTGTGTTAGTATATCCGGACGAAGTGGCCTCATTGCTGGAATCAGCGTTAGATACTAACGTCGGCTCCGGAAGATTCGAAAAGAATTCGTTGATGATGTTCGATGGAGGCTTTGACCGATAAATAGCTTCTGCAATAACTGACCACCATGTAGTATAACCTCCTACCCGTCTGGTGTTCAGGAAAATGTGTGGCAGAGACTGGACTTGCAGGTCATCGGCTACTTCAAGGACGATCTCAGCCGATATAGCATTGCGGACTCTGGCTCTTGGCTCGAGCCGATCAAGAAGCTGAAAGCTTGGGATCACTTGACCAAATCCTAGTTGCCTTGCGTAAACAGACTGGTGGTAGAATTCGTATGACGGCTGGTATGTCCGATTTCTTGTATGGAGACCAGCGTGAAGAATGCAAGGAGAAATGAAAATTTTATACAAGTCGAGTGTTTCTTGGGGCATGGAAGAACTGTCGGCTTCAAGATACAGAAATGAAGGCCATGGAAAATCGGCCACAGAGCTATAACTAAAGAAGTCTCGCTGTTTCAAATCGTCATTGCTCAGATGAAGGAAGAAAGACAGGTACTTCCTCGAATCGGCTACTGTGATTTTCTTCTCATTTCCAGAGCACATGATGAACCGTTCACCGAAAGATCGGCTTGCTCGATATTGAAGAATGGTGTTCTCTGGGTTGTCTTCTCTTGGGAAGGTTGTCTCATCAGTGGGCTCCAAACCAAAGGATCGGCTAAAAAAGCAATGCAGCCAGACTTGAATAAACCATAAGGGACCACCCACGTTACCCACGGTAAAATCAGCAAAACCCGTGTAAAGCCGACTTCTAATAATATGCATCATTTGGTACACTGCTCCAAGAAACATTTTTTCAAGTGCCAGCCGACGGCCTTCTACCAATCCTTCTGCAGTGGTCTGATACACCTGGGTTGGCCCTAATGAAGCTCCGCAGAATAGAAATCGGTCAAGCCACATGTTATGGAAAGCAACATGCTCTTCATTCGATATTAATCCATTTACTTTATTATTGTTTGCGATGTACTTGGACCAGCCTTCACCTTTGGACCGAATAAGTTTATATTTGGGTTTGGCGCTAAAGGCCGATACTTGTTCCCCGTCTGGTCTCAGGCAGCAAAGTTGAGCGACATCTAACAAGGTTGGGCCAATCAGACCGGTGCGAAACATAAAGGCGTTAAAGGCATCCGACCAGAAATAACAAGCCGTGGCCACCAAGGGCTCATTGGCTTCTGGATCGGCTAAACTCAAAGGAATGCACTCGGCTATGCCCATTCTTTCCCAGGACTCCCTTTTTTGGGCTGCTACACGGTTATACCAATTCTTCCATCCTTTAAGTGCAGTCGGCCAAGCCCTAAAACTCTTACTCCAGCCCTCAAATTATACCCTCTAGCCGATAAAGGAAGACGAGTTACTTCTTGATCAATAATTGTAGCTGCGTCTAAATTTCCAAGAGGACCAAGGAAAAACTGATCAATACTGTTGGGAATCGGAATTAGTACCTGGGAAGGATCCATTCAGTCGATCTTGGTGTTAAGAAGATTCAAGAGGTTAAGCAGAGGGAAGCCGATTGACTCAGATCAAAAAGCAAGCGGGAGGAAGCCGATTGTGAAGATCACGAGAGCTCGAGCGCGTGAAGAATGACCGAGGCGGGGGCCGCATTTTATAGCAAGGTAAAAATTTGAAGCGGCGGGAAACGAATCTCAAAAGACACGGGCAGTTAAAACGCACCACTTGCATGTCAGAGAATTACGTCGCAAATAAAGCGGCAGTTATTGAGTGAAGTTCAACAGTTAAGTCGATCGAAAAAGCCGATTATTGCGATTTTTGACAAATGACAAGTCATCTCTAAAAAATGGGGGCATATGTTTGCGTCAAAATTTGGAAAGTCTAATCAAAATCGGCAATAAAATCAGATAACCCGGAGGTTAACGGACAGGTTGAAAAGATTTGAAGATATTTGGTAACAACGAAATCTTCAAGGAAATAACTGTCCGAGATAAGGCCGATACGGATCAGGACTTCAAACGTATTGTAAAAGGATACGATCGGCCGACGGGTATAAAAGAAGGGTCGAAGCAAGATGCGAAGGAGAGATCCAACACAATACAATCAACGAGCCTTTACTTTCCTACTTTTTCCTGTCGACTAGGAGTAGCTTTTGTAACTTAGTCTTTGTAATTCGATCTTGATCAATAAAGTTGCGCATCGTCGATTGTTGATCTTCTTCAAATTACGCCCCAGGTTTGATTTGTTCTGATTTTGTTGCGCGTCGCCTTCTTCAGAATCGATCTACCGTTATCCTCTGATTAGCCTTAATCGGCCAATTAGACTTACCTTGTTTACTTCGATCTCGATCGGCTTCAAGCTGATTGGGTCTAAGCCAATTGATCCTCACGATCGGCTTTTGAGTAAATTTTATATTTTTTACCTTGTCGGTTACAGGTCAAATCGACTGGCACGCTCTGAACTCGGTGTTCGTTTGGTGTGTTGTTGTCAGAAATCCTACCTCAAGTTTTTTACGCCAACACGATCTCTTTGGCAATGAGTTGATAGTTGTATTTTTATAAGCTAGGGGAGTTGAGACTGCCGAAGAGAGGATACGTACGTAGTGGTGTAATGGAGGTTAGGGGAAGGCTAGGGGAGGACGCACGCGCGACAGCAGGCAGGCATATATGCATGGTGTAATTAAGCTAGCCCGGCCATACACATTACAACCACAGGTGCATGTATTAATTCCAGAATCACCATTGGAGAGTCGACGCAATACTAGTGTGTGTATATATATATATATTTATTTATTTATTTATTTTTATTTTTATTTTTTTTGCTTCGATCGGCTCGTGCATCCGATGGTTCAAGGAGCATCGATTGGACGCACGATCGAGAGGCTTCCACAGGGTTCCCCGGATAAAATCGATGCCGAGAAGGGTTGAGCACGGGCCGGCTCTTGCTCAGCCCATAACCCAGTTGCTCGATCTAGAACTTCTGCCCAATGTATTTTTTGCATATTTTCCATGTGATTTTCGTCAATTTCTGCAAAATAAGTTTTAAAAATACAACTTCCGATTCTAGGTTAGGGTAAGGTGCAATGGTCCATAGTTTTAGCATTTTCTTGCCAATTTACAAGGAATTTAGAGTATGAAAACGAGTTCCTAACAACCACAAACTTTCAACTCATTGGCGCTCGTGCACGATCGAAAATCGAAGTAGCCGGCAGCAAACAGTCGGGAGCCACTAACTCCTTGGCTTAGTACCCCCAAGGGCGGTGAAGAAAACAAGGAGCAAGGAATGGGGAAGCATGAGGGCCAAGGTGGGGATGAGGCAGAGCGGGTAAGGTACTGGAGAGAGAGAGCAAAGTTCTAATAGAGTTGGTAGTGTGACTATAACGTTAGCAATCACACCTATTAGATAGTATCCTATTTTTTTTCTTATATAGAGATTGTTAGTATCCTGTATTGCCTTGTATAGATATTACTAGCATCATGTATTGCCTTATATAAGCTTTTTCTTTTTTACCCTTATGTACATGTATATATTCTAGCCTATGGTCTCATGATAAATACAAGTGCTATTCATAACATGGTACCAGAGCCAAGGTTAGGGTTTTCACCGGCGTTGCACTTGCGCCTTTTTCGGCTCTTCCGGCCATCTCTTGTCGCCTGACCTCTCCTACCTGTCCCACCCATCACCAGGAACTCAGAGTCGCCGTCCTGCCCGTCATCAAGTCCCCTAGTCGCCGTCTCACTAGTCACCAGTGCTAGGTAGAGATAAAAAAGGAAACAGAATTTCCGACAGTTCCGGAGAAAAATGGAAACGGAAGCCTTTTTCGGAAAAGAAAGCGGAAAATGTCGGTACAAAAACGGAAATTTTTTGTCGAAAACGGAAACGAAAACCGGGAGAGCCATTTCTGTCAGAAATGGAAGCGAAATTGGAAATTCCATAAAAGTGAAAACGGAAATTCCGTCGGAAACTTGGCCCAAAATGGAGAAGGAAGAATTTACATTTATTTTCGAATTAAAATAATTTTAGAAATACAGATGGCTTTATAGAAACTATCAAATAGAGTTCGAAAATTCCGAAAAAAATCTCAAAAATACTTTGGAGCACTTTGAACCTAGGAAACTTATCTCTAGCATAATTTTGGCTTCATTTAATAAATTATATAAATCTGAAAAATAGCAAAATGGCATTTATAAACTCTAGAAAATCCAGGATAAATCTCAGAAAATCATAAATAAACATTGAACAATAATATGCAAATTTTAGGGCATTACATCTTTATAGTTGGAGGAGCAAGAGGATGTCGATGATAATGATATTATAGAGGAGGACATGATGGTCTGATCTGGGGGACAAATAGCGAGCCTTCAACTAACAAACTTGAAAAAAAACTTTCTAGTGATACCAGTGAATACAACATTGTTCTTGTATCCGCCTTTGAGGTGGAATGAGTTACATTATTTTTGCAGTCATGTATATTGTGATCATGTACTACGTTCTTGTGGAATTTTCCACTTTTCTTTCCGTATCCGCTCCGTTCCGTTCTATATCTGTTTTCATCACTATTCATTTTCGTATCTGTTTTCGAGGTTTTCGATTTCGTTTCCGTTACCGGTAAAAGATGTGGAAACAGAAACGAAACAACCATTTACCGACCGTTTCCGTTCCGTTTTCATCCCTAGTGCCAGGAGTTGTTGCCTCGGTCGGACGCCTCCCGCGCGCTGTCATCCCTACAGTCCTCCTCCTTCCTCGGTGGACTGCCTCTGCTCTGTGGTGCCTCCGCTTTGCCCGGTCACCCCAGCCGATCGCCTGCCACCCAGCTCCGACCGCGTCGCCTCTTCTTGGGGCAATCTCCGCTCCGCCGACCGACCGCTCGACGCTCACCAGCGGTCCTCCCGGCCGGCCACCTCCACTCGCCGATGGTCCTCCCAACTGGACGACTCCTGCTCGTCACTCACTACTTGTAGCAAGAAACATAGGAGCACGAGGATAGGAAGGCACTTCGGTCGAGGAAAGTAAAGCAAAAGTGAAACAAAAATGTCATCGTCTTCAGGTTATTCCTCGGGAACTGTCTCTATTCCTCACTGCCCGGTTACCTTCGATGGTCTCAATTATCGAGACTAGGTTCTCCATATGCGCCTTCATATGCATGGTCAGCGTCTTTGTGAGTTTCTCACTAGCGAGCTACCTTGTCCACCTCGTCCTGCTCCCCCTACCACGCCTGTTATTCCCAAGTAGACCGATGATGCTGCTTTACAAAAGGCGTTCGATGATTATGCTGATGCTATAGAGTCTTTTCAGACTCAGTTTAGTACCTACAAGATGTAGATTGATGAGTATGCTCGTGCCTCTGCTATTTTGTTTGCTAGCATAGAGGTGCATCTCACTAGAAATATGTGTCCGTGATCGGGACCGCCGACCGCTAGGGAGGTTGGGAGGATCGTGTGAGGGCGGAGCCCGAGGTCGTGCTCGTCCGGGCAATAGTGTGGCGTGTGCGTCGGGGAAGAACAAAGGGGAGAGACAGGGGTCGAGCCCCCTAGCTCGGGTAAAAGCTCTACTCCAGTCTTGCCCTGAGGCGAAAGATAGATGTAATGCTCTGTGTGAGAGTACAACAGGAGCTCAAGTTCGGCTATGCCCGAGAGTCGGCGTTGAGCCCCTTGTCCTCCTTTTTTTCTTCCTCCTTTTTCCTGCGCTTGCTTGACCTGAGACTTTTATCCTCCCGAGAGCCCCCTTGGGGCTCCGGCTGCTTGGTCCCGAGACCGACGTCAGGCGATCGTTGCGAGCTGACGTGAGTTGTTGGTTCTAGTTCCCATGCAGAGGGAGTTGTTGGCTCTAGTTCCCACGCAGGGGAAGTTTCTACTCCTCTAAAATGGACCGTTACAAGAAATGGCTCGGTCTAGAGGGTACGGGATTCGTGGCGCCTGGCTCGGGTTGGAGCCTCATCCTCCTACCCGAGCCCGAGCTCGCCAGATATGGACTTGAGCTCGGGAAGCCCGAGCTCAAGCTCGTACATCCTCGAGCTCGAGCTTGGGGACACGTGCTTCGAACTCGTGGGAAACAACCTTGAGTCCGAGGGGTATTCACCCGTGCCGAGGCTAGCAATCCCTGATAGCTAGCCCCCGAGGCTCAAGGAACGATCCTGAAGCTCGGAATATTCTTTATTCTGATGACCTTAAGGAGGGTCGGGCTTCCTAGTTGAGCTCGAAAACTCTTGAGTTTGAACTCAGGTTCGGGGTCGCTTGGAGGCCTTTAGCGTGACAAAAAAGTTGGGGAGGCGACTGGCAATGCTTCACATCCTGGCGCGCCTTTTGAGGCAAAACTAGTGCCAGCTGTCGGTAATCGGGCTCTTTTAAATCCTGGGCAATCGTCTTCTTCAGAACTTCTCCCTATTCCTTACTGCGCCGAATCCTAGCGCTTTTTGCCCCCTTGCCTTCTTGACCTCCGTCCGCCATTTTTCTTCTCCGAGCAGACCCCGCCCTAAAGCCATGGCCAAGTTCGGGAGGAGCTCCTTGACCTCGGAGAGGATGAAGGAGCTCGAGTCACTGGGAATGTTGGACCCAGTGGCCTGGCAGCTGTCGGGCGGAGAGACCGAGCATCAGCCCTGGGAGGACGAGCTCGTCAGCACTGAGCAATATATGCTCTTTGGGCTGCAGATGCCGGAGAGCGATTTCCTGGCGACGGTCCTCGCGTAGTGCGAGATTGAATTGGTTAATCTGGTACCCAACTCCATCTTTCTCCTCTCTATTTTTTTCTCATTTGTGCGAGGGGTTCTTGGGGATTCTTCCCACCCCTTCTCTCTTCTTTCACTTCTACTCCCTATTACGTACCGCGAAGGACCCTATGGTCGGGTGTCTCTACTTCCGGTTGTGGACAGGGCTCTCTTCCTCCTACCTTCAAATCCAAACCCGGGACTCCCTTGGTCCATGGACGGAAAGGTGGTTTTACCTGAAGCAAGGTGAGGGAGGCGCGCTCGCGTACAACGGCGTCCCCGTCGACAGCAAGCGCCAGACCCCCGAGCCCAACGACTCGGTGGCCGACCAGGAGGACCTCGCTGCCATCCACATCTGTGTGACGCGCGGTCTCACCGGCCAGGCGGTCGTTAACGACTACCTGCGGAAACGGGTGTTCCCTCTACGAAAGAGGGTGCATCCGTTCATCGAAATCCGGGGGAATGACGACCTCACCAGGGAAAGCCCCAATGGTAAGGCCTCTCCAACCTCGATCTTCTTCGAATTCAACCGAGCTTCTTTTTTACAGTCTCTTTTCTTTTTCCCTGAAGCCTCGAAAGAGTCTTGGGTGGCGGCAAGAATGCAGGAGGTGTTCGGGAAGATAGCTTTTTCCTACACCACCGTCGACCCTGTCCCCAAGAACGTATTGAGGCGGAACAGTGAGGTAACGCCTCCCACTCTGGGGTCGAGCTCGGATCATTTCAAGCTCACACTGACCTTGTTCAATTACGTAGGAGAGCCGGGAGCTCTGGGAGACGGCGAGGCGTATGCTGCCGCTAACCGGAGTGGGCAAGGGCAAGAAGGCGGGTAAGAGGCCCGCCCCGGATGCCCCAAGCAACATCCCCAAAAAACCGCACGTCGAGTGGGCCAACCGTACGGTGGTATGTCGAACTCGCCGAGCCTGGGAACACTCGAGCTCGGGCTTAGTTCCTTTCGTCGCCTTCCCTTTTTCTCTTTGACCTTTTTCTCATCTCCTTGCAGCAACAAAGGGCGGCGACCGCTGCCAGGTCCCTGAGCACAGTGCCGGGGAGGCAATCCCCGACGGAGAGCACCGGGGTAGCCCGTGAGGGGAGCCCGGGGTCGCAGCTGCGGAGCGCTCGGGGAGCAGATGCCCCTGTTGCCGCCACGGAGGCCAGACGTCAAGACGCTCCTCCTCCCCCTAGGAGACGGAGGCTCGTCACTCAGGTACGAGCAAGCCTTTGTCTTGTAGCATAGCCCTTTCCCTTTCCTTATTCTTAGCGACTTTCCCTGTCGTAGACCTCGAGTGCCCGACTGGCAATAACCATGACTGTTGTCCAGGGCGAGTCCGAGGATGAGGATGAGGATGCGGGGGACTTCCTCCTGGTCCACCGGGCGCTCTCACTGCAAGCCCATGCCATCGCAACGCCTCCGGGGTGCCCGATCGGTGGCTCCGACCATGTGCCCCCTAGGCCGAATGTCGGCCCAGAAGATGCCGGCGTCGGGGTCGAAGGTGTGGATGCCTCGGTTATCAAGCCAGGGCCGCCGAAGTTGATGGGGTCGGGCTCGAGGTAGAGCCTCCCCCAGCCGGCGAGGACGAGGCCCCTGCGGTCGAAGCCGGGACTGCCGACGTCGACGGGGTCGGGCTCGAGGTCGAGCCTAACCCAGCCAGCGAGGACGAGGCCCCCACGGACAAAGCCGGGACCACCGACGTCGGCGGGGTTGAGCTCGAGGTCAAGCCTAACCTAGCCGCGAGGACGAGGCCCCCACAGACGTGGTCAAGCCCGAGGGTCCTGCAGAAGCGCCAGGTACATCGAAACTCCCTAGTTCCCACTTCTCGCTTCTTGTTCTTGTAAGTTAACCTCTTTCTTCAGGGGTCTTGGTCCTACCTGAGCTGCCACCCACCTCGACCGGGCCAGCCCATGTCGAGGCCTCGATTGGCGGGGCCACCCCTACGCCGGGGGGGCCAACGCGACCACCACGTCCCCAGCCGGGGGTTCTGCCGAGCCCGAGGAGGTCGTACCGGGCGTGCGTTTCATCGGACCTTACCGCCAGAGGTTCGAGGATCGGCTCGATCAGGTAAGCCACACTCGATTCCTTCTACCTTCCCATCCTTTGTCATGATCTTTCTTGGTTTTCGTAGGCACTGGGCCTGATTGTCGAGGGGCTCCAAATCCTGCACGAGCACTCCACCGAGTTTCGAGTGATCTGCAACCAGGTGGAGGAGCGAGACACGTACGTCCTCCAGCTCGAGGAGAACTTGATGATCGAGCAGGAGGAGGTGAAGCAATTGACCGCAGCCCACTCCTCCGAGCTCTTGCAAGCCATCAACGCCGAGCGCGAGAGGTCGAATGAGGCCCTCGAAGCCCTTCGCGTGAAGGCGGCAAGGACCATTGAGTCCGAGCGCGCAGTGCTGACGGCAGCCCTCGAGACTGCGAGCGTGGAGGCAGAGACGCTTCTTAAGCAGATGGCGGAGCTCTCCGCTGCTCCGGTGGGGGCCTCCGTCAAGCTTGAAGCGAAGGTGGCTGAGCTCGAGGAGAAACTGGGGAGAGCGACTCGGACGAGGAAGAGCGTCCTGGCCCAGCTCCAAGACGAGCGCAACCGCGTCGCTAGCTCCGCAGCCGAGGCGCTTTGACTGCAGGCCGAGCTCTCGGTGTCGAGGGCAAGGGTCGCCGAGCTCAAGTAGGAGAAGCTTGCTCATGACCTGACTGACCTGTAGGCAGGACAGTAGATAGGGAAGAGGACAGGAACAACTTGTACCCACTTGTAAGTGCAAACTTTTGCAAAAAGAAATAAAGTTCCTTGTTTGATGCTCGAAATTGCATTGAAGAAACTTAGCTCGTTTTTTGATCTGTTTGTGGGGTAGGGTAGTATCTCCTTGTAGCCCCCGCTGTGGTCGAGTCCGAGCAACGCCAGCCTCGGGCACAGGAGGAAGATCTTGTAGTCTTAAGTCGTTTCGACCTATAGGTTTAGTTAACACCTTCGTCTTGAAAAAAGACTTAAGACAAAGATGTTTTTAATAGCCATGCTCTCTAGATTGTAGTTTGTCGAGGTCGAACAATCCCTGCGAACTGTTGTCTGCAAGAGGAATAGGTTTTAATACGCTTAGGTCGGGCTCGGGAGTACTCAAGCCCGACCTTTGCTTGCAGTTTGTATGTTTGCTCGAAGCCGAGCGTGGTTTCTGGTCCACGTCCTGCTACAGGGGAAACCATGATGCAAGAAGTATCGGCTTACTACTAGCGTGACCCCTGGAGGTGAACTTCAAGACCGCGATGCTCAAGTTGAGGCACAAAGAAAATACTTAAATGTCTCGAGGTCGGGAACACTAAGGCGTGGTCTCTAGTTCAAGCCCTATTACAGGGTGGAGTCATGATGCGATAAGGATCGGCTTACTGCTGACTCGACCCCCCGAGGCAAACCTTGAGATCACGCCCCAAGGTCAAGGCACCTGAGATGCAAAGAGGCATAAGTATAGACAATAAAGAAGAGCTTTTTATTGCAAATTAATACTAGGTCGAGCCCCACGCTCGAGGCACTCTTCGAGGGTGGTCTCTGGTTCAAGTCCTGCTACAAGGGGATAGTCGTGTTGTGATAAGAATCGACTTACTGCTGACGTGACCTCTAGAGGTGAACTCTGAGACCGCAACACTCAGGTCAAGTCCGAGCAAGAGGCACATAGGAAAAACTTCAGCATCTCGAGGTCGGGGAACTCTCGGGCGTGATCTCCGGATCAAGCCCTAATACAGGGGGAAGTCGTGATGCGATGAGAATCGGCTTACTGCTGACTTGACCTCCCAGAGGTGAACCCCGAGATCATGACCCAAAGTTGCGTTGCTCGAGATGCGAAGAGACATGAAGAGAGCCATGAGCATAGACAATAAAGAAGAGCTTTTTATTGCAAATTAAGGTGAGAGTGTTACGCGTAAAATTTCTAGAGCTGGTGTATGTTCCACGAGTTCGCGAGCTCTCTGCCATCGGGCATCGTCAGCCGGTAAGCCCCCGCGCGTTCTGCTGAAACGACACTATAGGGGCCCTCCCACTATGGGGATAACTTGTTGGTGTTGGTCTGGCCCTAAATTAGTCTTAGAACCAGATCCCCAACGCGGAGCTCCCTAGGTCGTACCGATCGAGACGCATGCCTGCGAAGCACTTGCAGGTAATGCGCCGATCGTAGCAGCACACGACACCTTACTTCTTCCGCTAGGGCAAGGTCGACAGACCGTTCTTGTTCGAAGTTGACTTGGTCGACTGAGTTGACCCTAGCGGAGTTCAGCGTGACCTCAGAACGTAGGACGGCCTCAGCACCGAATACGAGCTGGAAAGGGGTAGCCCCTATTGCTCGGCTAGTCGTGGTGCGAATGGAACAAAGAACGATGGGAAGCTCATCCACCCAGGCCCAGCCTCGTTGTTCGAGCTCATCGAAGACTCATTTCTTGACACCCTGGACGATCTGTCCGTTGGCGTGCTCGACCGCTCCATTGCTCTGGGGATGACTTACCGAGGTGTAGCAGACCTTGGTACCTATGTCCTCGCAGTATTCCCGAAATAGCTCGCTGGTGAATTGCAATCCATTGTCAGTGATAATTCTGCATGGAACCCCGTACCTTGTGACCACGAGCGAGTGGAAGAACTTCACAGCCGCCCGGGCGGTGATGGCCGAAACCGGATCGGCTTCGATCCACTTGGTGAAGATGTCGATGGAGACAAACAAGAACTTCTTCCCCCCGACCGCCTGTGGAAAAGGACCAAGGATGTCGAGGCCCCAAGTCGAGAACGGCCAAGCAAGGGGGATGGTCTGGAGGGCATAAGCTAGTTGGTGCGCTTTCTAGGCATGAAAATGGCAAGCTCGACAGATGCGGACAATGTTTCGAGCATCCTGGAGAGCCGTTGGCCAATAGAACCCCATCCGGAACGCCTCCCGACCATAGTCCTGAAAGAAGAATGAGTACCGCAAAGGCCCGAGTGGATATCATTGAGCAGGTGTTTACCTTCTTCCGGGGTAACGCATTTCGCCAGAACACCCAAGGTGCCCCGACGATACAGCTGTCCGTCGACGAGTTTGTATGACCTCGCCCGGTGCTAGATTCTACTATTCTCGGCTGGATTAGCCGGAAGCTCGCCATGGTCGAGGAACTTGACTATAGGGTCCGTCCACGAGGAAACACTCTCGAGGAGGGCCACCGAGTCTTCCTGGTCGGCAATGGACGATGCAGCTAAAGTCTCGAGGATGACATCCGACAAAACCTCATCATCGGACGACCCGAGCTTGGAGAGAAGATCGGCACCGGAGTTGCCTTTCCTGGGGACGTGCATGACCTCCAGGTTCCTGAACCACCTCTCCATTTTACATACCTCGGCGAGGTACTTGGCCATCGAGGGCTCCAAGCTCTAGTATTCTTTGTTGTACTGGTTGACGACGAGCTGGGAGTCTCCCTTCACGACCAGCCGGTGTACACCCAGCGACTTGCATGCCCAGAGGCCGGCCAAGAGGGCCTCATATTCTGCCATGTTGTTAGTTGCGAGAAAGCCGAAGCGAACTACATACCTCAGGCTGTCTCCTTGGGGAGTGATGATGAGCACACCAGCCCCCGAGCGCTCGAACGACCTCGACCCATCGAAATACATGGTCCAAGCGCCTTATTTCTCGAACTCGGGCTCGGAGGTCGGTTCCATCGTTTGTTCGACCACGAAGTCGGCGAGCACCTCGACTTGATGGCGGTACGTGCCACGAACCGAATGTCGAACTCCGCCAGCTCCATGGCCCACTTGGCGATGCGGCCTCTGACCTCTGGATTCTTCAGGATTTCGCCGAGCGGGAACCCGCTCGGAACGACCACTGCGTGTGCTTGAAAGTAATGCCGAAGCTTGCGCGAAGCCATGAAGAGGGCGTAGAGCAGCTTCTGGACCTGAGGTTAATTCTCCTTTGGTCCATGAAGTACCGCGCTGACGTAGTAGATCGGCTGCTGCCGACCATCGCGCTCGGCCACCAGGACGACGCTGACGGCCTGGGTCATGGCCGTGAGATAGAGTAACAGCGTCTCGCCTTGCCGCGGGGTTGTGAGCAGAGGCGGGTTCGAGAGCTATGCCTTCAGCTCGTCGAAGGATCGCTGAGCTTCGGGCGTCCACTCAAAGCCCCCATGCTTGCGCAGGGTCTTGAAGAATGGTAATTCGCGCTCGTCGAGCCTCGAAATGAGCTGGCTGAGGGCGGCTACGCGGCCGGTGAGGCACTGGACCTGCTTTATTGTCGTCGGGGTGGTCATCTTCTCGATTGCCTCGATTTTCTCCGGATTCGGGCCTACTCCCGAGCCCCCGATCATATAGCCGAGTACCTTGCCGGAGGTCACGTCGAAGACGCACTTCTCGGGATTGAGCTTGATCTCATGCTTGTTCAGGTTGGCGAAGGTCTCCGCGAGGTCGCCGATGTGGTCGTCCTCGGAGGAGCTCTTGACGATGATGTCGTCGACATAGACCTCGAGGTTCTGGCCGATCTGAGGGTCGAAGGTCTTGAACATCAGCCGCTGGAACGTCGCGCCAGCGTTACAAAGACCGAATGACATGGTCGTGTAGCAGAATGTCCCAAACAGCGTGATGAAATCCGTTTTGTCCTCATCGTCAACCACGAGCTTAATTTGATGGTAGCCGGAGTAGGCATCAAGGAAGCTCAGCATCTTGGCATTGGCAGTGGAGTCCACAATCTGGTCTATGCGCGGAGGGGGGAAGTTATCCTTCGGGCATGCTGAATTCAAACCCGTGTGGTCGACGCACATCCTCCATTTCCCACCTTTTTTCTGCACGATTACTGGGTTGGCTAGCCACTCGGAGTAATCGATCTCGCGAATGAAGCCAGCCTTTAGGAGCTTGTTAAGGTGCTCCCTTATTATCGCCATCTTCTCAGAGAAGCGCCGCAGCTTCTGGCGTACGGGCCTGCAGTCGGGCTTTATTTGTAGTTTGTGCTCGATCACCTCCCTCAGGATGCCTGGCATGTCTACGGGCTCCCAAGCGAATATGCTCTTGCTGTTGCAGAGGAAGGTGACGAGCTCGAGCTCCTATTTCGGGTTGAGCTCGGCGGCGATGTGAACGCACTTGCTCGAGTTGCCCCCTTCAAGCTGCACGGCCTTCGCTGGGCCGCTAGGCTGGATCACCGCCTTTCAGTGGGTATTCTTTGAGGTCCCTTTGGGACCCCGCTGGGGCAGCATGCCAGCGAGTGCCAAAGCTTTTTCCTCGCACCCGTGTGCCGCCTTGAGGTCGCCGCGAACGGTTATGACGCCATTGGGCCCCTGGAGCTTCATGCAGCGGTGGCTGTAGTGGTTCGCCGCCATGAACTTGATCAACGCCGGTCGCTCGAGGATGGTGTTGTATGGGAGGTCCTCGTCGACAACCTCGAAGGTGACCAACTCGGTGTAGAAATTCGCGGAGTCGCCAAAAGTTACGGGCAGAACCACTTGCCCGAGAGGAGTGGTTGAGCTCCCTAGCACGATGCCGAAGAAGGGAACTGCTACACTCCTGATCTTCGACCGGGGAATCTGCATCTGGTCTAATGTGCTTGCCAAGAGCAAGTTGAGGGAGCTCCCCCCGTCAACCATGACTCGCCCGACCACGGTACTACTCACGGTCGGGGCTACGACCAAGGTGGTCTTATGGTCCTTGGACATGCCTGGGGGAGCATCCTCCCAGGAGAAAGTAATCGGAGTGCCAGCCCACTTACAGGGTAGGTCAGCGAGCTTCCCGGCAGAGGCTTGATACACGGCGCGAGCAGCTTCCTTAAGCTCACGCCGGGACTGATATGCCGATGAACCGCCGAAAATTACATCAATTCGGCGGTCGCCCTGCTGAAATTCTAGGTCGAGGCTTTCCCGGCTCCCGCCAGCATTGACCCTATCGGGCAGCTCATCTTCCTTCGGGAGCGTGGGCATCTCTCCACGCCCGTCATAGAAGGCGTCCAACTTGTTATGCCACGTCCTGCAATTCCGCAGGTCATGGCTGTGGACCTTATGGAGCAAGCAAAACTTGTCGAAGCTATACCTAGGTCGTGCTCCATCGTCCTGTGTTCGGGCGTCACCGCGCTAGGGCCCTGCCCGGCGTTGTCCTTGCAATGGTCGGCGTTGCGCCTACTGAGGTCGTGGACGACCTCGTTGAGATCGAGGCTCCTCCTGGTCGGGTTGTCGTGCCTCCATAACTTCGCGTCCGCTATTTATCGCTGCGACCACGTGCAGTCGACCGTCGCCATTACTGCGGTCTCTCTTCCGCTTCTTGCCATGCGGGTCCGAGCCGTCGCTCTTAGAATTGGATGGCCCGGCCTCGCCGAAAATGAGGCCGAGCTTACCCTGATCGTAGTTGCGATTCCAGCGCACTGCATCATCCGCGTACCGCTCCGCCATTCGGAACAATTTGTTAACGTCGAGCTTCGTCATGATGTCTAGTTCCTCATTGAGGCGCCTATCGCGGACGCCGAACTTGAAGGCCTTGATGACGACCTCGTCGGAGACGCTCGGAATCGAGTTCCTCGTGCGGATAAATCGACGCACGAAGTCGTGGAGGGCCTCGTCCTTGCCCTGGATGATACGATATAGGTCCTTCTCCCGTCTAGGGCGCTCGTAGCAGCTCTGAAAGTTCGAACGAAGAGCGCTCTACACCTAGCGCCATGATCGAAAAGCGTCGGGCGCCTGGTTAAAAAGCCAGGTGCACGCGGCAACGGTCGGGAGGTAGTTGGCCATTACGGCCTCATCCCCACCAGCCGCCAAAATCGCAGTGGAGTAGATTGAGAGGAACTCATCGGGGTTCTTGGTCCCGTCGAATCGCTCCATCACTACGGATTTGAACCGGGCTGGCCAGCGCAACCGACGAAGGTCGACGGAATACGCCGGGCAGCCGTAGTCCCAAGCAACATCGTGTTGAGCATGGCCACTGCTGCTGGAATTGGAGTCGGGGTCCCCAAGGCGACGGCGCACCCCACGCCGATTTCGACGGTTGGCGCGAGCGTCACCAGAGCGGTAGCGCAGGCGATCATGAATATTTTGACGCTTAGGCGGCACGTCCGGAGAAAGACTTCCAGACACGCTGTTGCTTGAGCAGACATCGCTGCCACTCCGCCGTCGGTGGGTACGCTCGCGCGTTATGTCCGGGGCCTGGCGACATGGGGGTGATCGCGACGGACTCTGGGTCCGCAGGCACGGAGGCGACCGGCGGAGACATCGGCGTCCGCGCGACGAGTCATCGTCGCTCGCCAGAGAGCGAGATCCAGGGCACCGGGCCCGCCCTCGCTGCGAAGGTGCAAGCTTATCGGTCGCCCTATCAATCTCCTCAGCGAGGGCTCGCCCAAAGTGAGCCAACCTCGCCCGGGCAGGATCGGTCATAACCCAGGCGATGGCTCGCAGGCGTTCTCGGTCAATGAGATTGTCTAGGCGGGTAGGGCTGTGCTTCCCGGATGGAGAGCGGATCTCCCCGCGCTCCTCCCGTCGAAGGGTGGTGATGGCCTGGTCGATGGCGACCTAGGCCAACCGACGCGCCTCCTCCGGGGCTTCCGGGTCGTGATCATCCGTCCCCACGCTCTCCCCGTGGCTGCCGGCCATGAAGGCAAGACGTTCGCATGGCGGCAGCGAAGGCGAAAACATGGAAGTGGAGCCTCCACACTCGAGAACCGCATTCGAGTCGAAGCTCTCTGAACGCGACATGTCATTGACGAAGTCGAAGGCGTCGGCGATGCTGAAGCGGTGACCTCCAGACAAATGGACTTCGGCCCCACGGTGGGCGCCAGCTGTCGGCGATCGGGACCGCCGACCGCGAGGGAGGTTGGGAGGATTGTGTGAGGGCGGAGCTCGAGGTCGTGCTCGTCCGGGCAATGGTGTGGCGTGTGCGTCGGGGAAGAACAAAGGGGAGAGACAGGGCTGGAGACACCAGGATTATACTGGTTTGAGCCCCCTAGCTCGGGTAAAAGCTCTACTCCAGTCTTGCCCTGAGGCGAAAGATGGATGTAATGCTCTGTGTGAGAGTACAACAGGAGCTCAAGTTCGGCTATGCCCGAGAGTCGGAGTTGAGCCCCTTGTCCTCCTTTTTTTCTTCCTCCTTTTCCTACGCCTACTTGACCTAAGACTTTTATCCCCCCGAGAACCCCCTTGGGGCTCCTGCTGCTTGGTCCCGAGACTGACATCAGGCGGTCGTTGCGAGCTGACGTGAGTTGTTGGTTCTAGTTCCCACGCAGGGGGAGTTGACGTGAGTTATTGGCTCTAGTTCCCAAGCAGGGGAAAGTTTTTACTCTAAAATAGACTGTTACAAGAAACGGCTCAGTCTGGAGGGTACGGGAGTCGTGGCGCCGGGCTCAGGTTGGAGCCTCATCCTCCTACCCGAGCCCGAGCTCGCCGGATATGGACTTGAGCTCAGGAAGCCCGAGCTCGAGCTCATACGTTCCCGAGCTTGAGCTTGGGGACGCGTGCTTCGAACTCGTGGGAAACAGCCTTGAGTTCGAGGGGTATTCACCCGTGCCGAGGTTGCCAATTCCCGACAATATGGTTGCTTTGTCTTCGACACAGTTGACATGGACGCATCTTTGCGACTGCTATGAGCATGCTGACGATTCTTTATACCTAGCTGTTGTGCGATAGGAGCAGTCGTTGTAGTAGGGTGATCCTACCATGGATGAGTTCTATGCGCAGCTGTCCTCAGTGTGGCGTCAGCTTGATTCTCTTGGACTGGAGGTTTGCCGCACTTGCCAGTGCTATCAGCGTCAGCACTCTCATTTAGAGCTTCTCTGCGTCTACAACTTCTTGACACATCTTCGGGCTGAGTTTGAGTAGATTGTGCCCAGCTGCTCACTCACCATCCTCGCGTGACCTTGTTGGAGGCCTTTGTAGCTATTCATACTGAGGAGACCCGCCTTCATGGTGCGGGTCTGCTGGTGACTACTTCAGTCTTGGCAGTGCCTTGTACTACTCCTCCATCAGTGGCGCCTACTCCAGTGACATTTGCTAGGGGTGAAGGGTTTCACTGCACACACTGCGACAAGAATGGACATGTGAAGCAGTTCTGTTATCGAAAGAAGGATGATCTTGCTTGTCGAGGTGGACGCCCTTCCAGGGGCACCAGAGACTCAGGCGCCGCCCCTCAACAGACTTCTATTGGTTCTGACTCCGCACAGGAGATTCTCACGCTGCTACGTCGCATGGCTACTTATGCACCGACAGGTTCTGCTACTCAGTCTTATAGTGAGAAACCACCTTCCACATCTTCTTCAGGTGTCTCACTATGGATTCTGTTTGGTACTAGCCCTCACTGACGTGACTCTCAGCATCTCTAGGAGTTTGATTGACTTCATCTTCCTTCTGCTACCCCTGCCAATCTCTCCGTCTCCTCCACCGCTTCTGCTTTCGTTGCATCTTCCACTGGGTCATTTTCTCAGTGGCACTACCGTTTTGTGACATCTTTGTGGTTCACGTCTATCTTTTTTAGTTCATCGTGGCCTTTTACAATCTATGTCTGGTGATGTCTCTTTAGATTGTGTGAGTTGTAAGTTTGGTAAGCAACTACAACTCCCCTATCCTTCTAGTGAATCTGTGTCCCAACGTCCATTTGATCTTGTTCATTCTGTGTTTGGGGTCTGACTCCCTTTGTTTCAAAAGGGAATCATAGATATTATATTTTTTTATAGATGATATATCTCCCCATACCTGGATATATTTTATGTCTTCTTGTAGTGAGGTTTTATCCATCTATAAGAATTTTGCCACTATGATCCGTATTTAGTTTCTCTCCCATTCGTGTTCTTCGTGCTGACTTGGCAGGGGAGTATCTGTCAAGAGCCCTTCGTGATTTTCTTGCTGAGCAAGACACTCTTTCTCAATTTTCCTTTCCTATAGTGCTCATGCTAAGAATGGTGTGGCTGAGAGCAAGAATCGTCATCTTCTTAAGACAACTTGTGCTCTTTTACTTGCTTCCACTGTTCCAACTCATTGAGCTAAGGTTGTTTTCACTGCCACTTACTTGATTAATATTCAACATTCTTTTGCTCTTTGGGGTAGGATTTCAGTAGAGCATCTTTGTGGCATGTCTCTCAATTATTCTAGTGTTCGCTTCTTTGGATGTATGTGCTATGTTTTTCTTGCATCTCGTGAAGGCACCAAGCTAATCGCTTAGTCTATTGAATGTGTTCTTCTAAGATATAGTGAAGAACACAAGAGATATTGTTGTTGGGATCCTGTTGGTCGACAGATACAGATCTCTCAGAATGTTACTTTTGATGAGTCTCGTCCCTTCTACCTTCGTCATTCTTCCACTCCAGCATCTCTTGTCGAGCCGCTTTTTTCCTGACTTTTCCTGATACTCCCGTTGCCACTTTTTCCTTTTCACGGTTGGTGTCTCCTTCATCGCTGGCCCCTCCTCTGCCATCTTCACCACCGATGCCTCCTTTAGAGGTTTCTCCTGATATTGTTCATTTTTATCCTCTATACTACAGTCGTCGTCCACGAGTTGAGGATTCCTCTGATGTGCCATCTTCTCTTGCTGAGCCAACTTCTTTAGTGCATCATCCTCGCTATGCTCTTTGTAATCGCCAATCTATTCGGTCTCCTGAGCGTCTTGGCTTTACTATCGTAGCTTTTGTCAAGTCGACTTCTTACCAGATGATGTCATTCATGAGGAATTGCAGCATGCGATGGTGGAGAAGCTTGCTACTCTTGAGCGTACAAGCATGTGGGATCTTGTGCCCCTTCCTCTATGTGTCTATCATATTGCATGCAAGTGGGTCTATAAGGTTAAGACTTACTCTAATGGTTCTCTTGAGCACTACAAGGCTAGTCTCGTGGCACGTGGTTTTCAGTATAAGCATAGTCGTGATTATGATGAGACTTTTGCTTATGTGGCTCACATGACCACGGTTCACACTCTTCTTGTTGTGGCCTATGTTCAAGAGTGGTCCATCTCTCAGCTTGATGCCAAGAATACCTTTCTTAATGGTGAGCTACGTGAGATGGTCTATATGCCGCCACCATCGGTGTATTCTGTTCCTGAGGATATAGTTTGTCAGCTTTGTCGCTCTCTTTATGGGCTTAAGCAAGCTCCTAGTGCCTGGTTTGATCGTTTTTCTTTTATGATCACTGCGGTCGGCATTTTTACTAGTGCTCATGATCCTGTGTTCTTTGTTCACACTTCGCCTCGTGGTCAGACCCTTCTTCTATGTTGATGACATGATCATCACTAGAGATGATTCTCAGTATATTGCCTTTGTGAAGACGTGTCTCAATGAGCGGTTTCTCATGTCTGATTTGGGTCCCCTTCGCTACTTCCTTGGGATTGAGGTTTCTTCTACACCTAAGGGCTTCTTATCCCAAGAGAAGTATATTCAGGATCTTCTTAATCGTGCTTCTCTCACTGATCAGCGCACAGCCGAGACTCCCATATGGAGCTCAATGTTCATCTTCGACCTACTGATGACGAACCTCTTGAGGATCTTACTTGCTATTGCCATCTTGTTGGGAGTCTTGTTTACCTTGATGTCACTCGTCCTGACATTTCGTATCCACTATATATCTTGAATCAGTTTGTTTCTGTTCCCACTCAGCTCCACTATAATCATGTTCTTCGTGTTTTGCGATATCTTCATGGAATTATCTCTCGCTGTCTTTACTTTCCACGCTGCAGCTCCTTACAGCTCCAAGCATACTCTGATGCTATCTAGGTTAGTGATCACTCTAATCGTCGGTCTATTTCTGCTTACTGTGTTTTTCTTGGTGGTTCTCTCATTACTTGAAAGACTAAGAAGCAGACAACAGTTTCTCATTCGAGTACTGAGGCTGAGTTGCGAGCTATGTCTCTTTTGATAGTAGAAGTTATTTGGCTACGACGGTTACTTGAGAATTTTAGTGTTTCTTTTCTACACCGACTCCTCTTTTATTTGACAGCACAGGTGCTATTAGCATTGCTCGAGACACGTGAAGTATGAGCTCATCAAGCATATCGGTGTTGATGCTTCCTACATGTGGTCACAAGTACAAGATCAAGTCGTGACTCTTCAGTATGTGCCTTCAGAGTTTCAGTTGGCAGACTTCACAAAAACAGACTAGAGCTTAGCGCAACTTTTATCTCTCCAAACTCAATGTTATTAATCCACCATGAGTTTGAGGGGTGTTAGACAACATCCTATTTGTCTTGTATAGAGATTGCCTATCCTATATTATCTTGTATAGAGATTGCTAGTATCATGTATTCCCTTATATAAGCTTTCCTTTTGTACCCTCATTTACATACATACATACATATATATATATATATATATATATATATATATATATATATATATATATATATATATATATATTCGACCTATGGCCTCGTGATAAATACAATTGCTATTCATAACGACACAATTAACCATTAGTTCAAAAAGTGACGGTCCAAATTTCTCAAGGGCACTGTTTAGGAAATAATTTAGTAGCATATTACCTGTAGCCACACCCCACCAACCCATCTTGGTGGCCATTAGTGCCTCCCTCGCTGTTGCTCGCTGCCGTTCAAAGCCATCGAGATGGGTGTGGGTGTAGGTTGTATATGGTCCTTTCGAGCCAAGTAGGGTCCAACTAGAAGGGTAAAATAGACTTTTCACTAACTCTCTCTCCTCTTTAGATCGGGAATGATACTATATTGCCCGAAATATCTTTTGGTAAATGACCACCAAAGTATACTGTTTTTCGGGAAAGACATAAAATAGGAATGTCCTCAAGCAAATACCATAAATTTGCAGTGCCCTGTAGCCAATTTTACCAAAAAAAAACAAACAAAACAAATGCCCTCACCTGAAGAACAATGAACAAATTAATCGCTCCTACAATAAGGTCTCCGCATGTTATCTGCAAAACAATATCATAGAATCGATGGCCCATTATATCAATTAGTCCTATGATCTCTTCGCAATATAATCCAACCATATCACACCAACAAAGCTTAAAGTAGAACAGAATAATCACAAAAATCAACACAGAATAAACAATGCAACAATGATCGATCAAGTGTTCAAAGTTCATTATTTCAAGGTTAATTTCTTCTCCACCAACCAACAATCATTCATGGTTTGAAGGATCCATCGAATAACTTCAGTAAAATAGCCCAAAACAAAAGGCAACAAGGCAATCAACTTCAGAAAACAAAAAAAGAAGGTATCATTTGCTGTTTAATCTATGCCGCAGTGAGTTAATGCAGTTCTCTGAGATTAGCAGCACAAACGAAGACAAGCATGTAAACCATCGTAACATATATGTTTTTCAACGTTGAACAATTGAACACAATGGAAAAAGATTGCGAATACATGTAAATCCAAGTATGTACAACAATTTGAATCAGGACCTGGTTGAATATTGATAGGAAGTCATAATACCGATTTTGTGCAGCAACAAGATAAATACAAAACATAGTAGTATCTCATACATTAAAAGCTGAAACACGCTCAGACCTAGGTGTGTAAGACAGCACAGCAGAAATGCAAGTAGGGAGCTGCATGAGCACTCAAATTGCGAATGGGAAGGAGACATAAAAATTAAAGTGTCTCAAATTACTGTGATCTATTTATCACCATCTTTGTTGGCAGTATTGAATACCTTGTGCTTGACCATGACATTGGCCACCAAAATGGCAACAAAAAAAGAGCAGAAATGTTGACAACATCACCGAAATTAGTTAGCCGGTAAGTACCATCGGTGACATTTATTTCACGGAAAAGGTGCTAGCAGTTTCTTTTAATTTATAACTACAAGGTGGTAGTACATACTAGTCAGATAGTGTTACTTTTACTTGATCCATCCACGTGTAACAAACAACCATCCCGGTTATTAGCTCTAGCTGCAGCGCCCAAATAATCTCGCCAGTAGTGTAGTCTATAAGGATCCAGGAATTCATCTCAATTTTACAGTAGAGTACAAGGGACGCCAGTTTCCTTGCGCTGCATCTAACAGTCTCTTCTCCTTTCTCTCTAATTAAAAACAAACAAAATTAGGCTTTCCTTGCTAGTCAAAAGAAAACCCTAAATCAAAGCAAGCAAAAGACACAGCAGAGTCATGATGCTGAAGAAATGCTGACATGCTGCTGGCGTGTGTACTCCCACACCGCAATGGCGCCGCTGACATGAACATTTAGTGACCTCACCACGCCCAGCTGCGGAATCTCCACGCACACGTCCAAGACGTGGATGATGTCCACCGGAATGCCCTCCTTCTCCCGTCCCAACACGAGTACCTTCACAATAATTTAATTTTCAACAACAAAACAAATGCATTGTATTAGTGTTACTACTGGTACTCTTTCTTTCTTTTTTTGTTAATCCTTACCACTACTCCATTACCAAACAACGTTAATTTTTGCTTCGCTTCGCAAATACCACCACTAAAATACATACTACTACTTACAGTTTTGCTTGGGAAAGAGAACTGGTCCAGGGGCTTGCTATTCGCTGTCTGCTCCAACCCGATCACCGAGTAGCCCTCCAGCCTCTTCTTCTCCAAGAAAGCTTTTACGTTATCTACCGGAACCTCAATCATGGGTAACCATTTCTCCGCTGTCACACTGCACGCCACGCCACAACCAAGTGAGAAAACACAGCTGCCTGTGCGTGTGTCACCAATGTTGTAATCAGAGGCTGGCTATATAACCTGATCAGTTGAAATTGTTTGTCCTGAATAATACTTTTGTCAGCAACAGCCAAACCAGTGGCTTTGAATATCTGTCACCAGAACACCCATTTAATATGAGTGGATAAATAAATGAACTAAAATAATATTCAGGAGGAACCAGCCATACAAATAGTGATACCTCGCATGTTCTTGTCAGCCCAGCAAGATTAGGGATCCGGTCTAGCAATGATGCCACTACAATTAATTGTTGCCGACTTTGCTTGATCCTTTCCACAGCATGATTTCTTGATTCCAGTGCTATGTTGAACAGTTGGCCATCTTCCTCTATTTCTGCACCCCATAACATAAGAGGAGACAAACATGTGAGAGGAGACAACAACATAGGGTAGCATTAGCAGAAGCAAATTCAGTCCATAATAATAAAACATCTGCAGCTTAGCTCTTACAAATGACAAAACCATCATACAACCTTGTTGCCACCAAAGAAAAAAAAATCTCGAGGGAGAGAAGGAGATAGATATATGCATGAACAATATACAGACTAGTAAAACTGTAAATATGGCCTTACATACCAAAAAGTAATCTTGAAATATCATTATCGCCCACGATTGAATGGCCATCGTTGTTCAATAGTTGCTCAGAGTCCCTATTGGGCATGATTTTCTTCTGGAAATTGAGTGCATCTTGACTAGGTTGTAACGACTCAGCAATATTCGCATCAGTTCTGTCATCATTGTGAAGTTTTCCCACTGCGAGATCCTCATTCTTGATTGTTACTGAATCCTTCGCTGTAGAATGTCTCAAGTCCTCCCTCACATCCTGTAGCTAAATTTTTAGCTTGCAGTTTCATGCAAGAAAAGATAGGCCAGGTTGAAATGCTTACATTCAGGAAGTCAATTACTCGCTCCATCACTGACACTGGAACACATTCAAAGTCAGACGCCTACATGAACAGCATATTCACACTATTATTAGAATGCTCAAACATTTAGCGCCCATCAAAAACATAGGGAGATTTGATGATTTGCCCTGTTTTCCTGGGTGCAATTGATCATTTGCTCCGCATGTCTCACTAACATGTGGCCCTAGGACCCGTATGTCAGTGAGACATTACGGGGTAAATGATTAATGACAAAGGAAAAACGGCCCAAATCATCATTTTTTCCAAAAACATAATGGTCCAAAAATTTGCCCTAAAAGAATAAGATGTCCCAAAACCTGTCATCTTATTCATTTCCTGACAAGAGGAATAATGGTCCTCAAATTTGTTAGAAGAGAGGGAGAATATTATGAACCTCAGGGCGAGCACTAAATATTCCAGACGGGGTCCCAGATGTGTTCGGATCAAAAACATCAAGGAAGCCTTCAATCGAAACTCTGAGCCTGAGATCAAAAGAGATGAATGATACAGACATTAAAGAAGGAAAATTTAATAATCTAACACTTTTTTACTTTGGGAAAAGTTAGTTTCCAGCAACAAATAGAGTGTGCACCAAACAGTTGATTGTATTAGTTGTAAAAAATAATACCCAGGTTTGGATTCGCCCCTGGTCCCCGCGTTAACTCCTCATGGTACATCGAGAGAAGGCTTAATAGGGTGATGCCAGCATAGGGTACTAATAACGCATGTAGAAAAGAAAACACAGTATGTGCATGTACCTCACACAATCAGTATTTTCTGCCAGATATTTTTTCAAATCTTGAAAGCACCTTCTTTCGAAGACTGGATCTTCTGAACTTTCGAGTTGCAAAATAGGCCACAACTTTGATAGCACACAGTGGACAAGTAGCTGCGATACAAAATGGATCATTGGATCTTCATGTGACTGGAACAATACAACACTCGAGAAGAGTGCAGTTCAACAAAATATCAAATGACATGGTTTTACCTGAGTAAAACCGCGTAGACTGTGGTGATGGGATGTCAAAAATGGAAGTATTGGAGGAAGCAGTTGATTCAGATGGTTTATCTGGACAGTCAGCTCCCATGAATGAAGGATCACGTTTGCTGCTATAAAAACATAAGAGGATAGCGCCTGCAGGGAGGAGATAGATAAATAAACAATTCAAATTGGAAAGACATTAGAGATTTGACTAAATGTTTACCTGCTGTCGCATCCTGTTGTCATAAAAAATAGGAATGAGCTGTTCTTCAGCCTGCAAATGATTATCATCAGAAGCATCGACAGTTACAGGCAGGAAAATTCTACTGACATCTAAAACAAGCGTGTATTGGTCACGTAGGTCTACAGGCATGGCATGAAGGAGCTCTTACCCATGTTGGAAATTTTAAATAAATAAGTATAGCAAATGTTTCCAAGTACTGCCGAACAGCAGGTAGATTGTTTCTCTGCAGAAACAGAAACACACCATTTGTAATTTGCACCAATGCAAGAGTAATGTAACAAAATAACAGTAATGCATGGCAAATAAATTAATGTGTAATTGTTTCAGACCCTTGAGATTTAAACTCAGAAAATCTTGTAAACAAATAGGGGAAAAGCCTATTCAACTTGTTTGAAGCAACCTACATAAATCTCCATATATACAAAAGCATAAAATAAAACACGTGAGATTAAGAATATTCTTACATAAAGACAGATGTGAACACTAGATGTCACTTCTTCAACTATATCATCCTCTACATAGTGTGACAAAACACATATCATCTGCCACACACGAACTTTATGCCTATGTACCTGACAAATATGGAGATTTCAGAAATATTGTTCAAAATACAGAAGTTCTTAATAGTAAGAACAGCAAATTCAGATAGAAGAAATGGCTTACACTGCTATATTTTTTGTAAAGTTCTTTTGAAAGATCCTTATCGTTCACCTGTCAAAAACAGAGCATATACCAAGTGTCAGAACTACCATAATTTAAGCAGGGCTTTGGAAGTAAACAGGATCAGTAAGTTCACAGCACCAGGAAAGTTTTATAATTTTGTCGTATTTTGTAAAGGTTCTAAACTGGATTAACCCATGGCAGATCCAAAGATCAAAATTCAATGGAAATTCTTGATGTACAAAAACATCCAAAAACTTTGACACGGTCTATCATATGAGTCATCAAACAGAAAACAGTGGTCATAGCATATAAAAAAAAACTCAGGCAGCATTCCCGAGATGGCAAACCCTGGTATAGTGTTCCAACAGATATTCTGAGTATAAAATCAGTACCGCTGAATCCAGAAGTTTCAGTAGAAATAGTTTGCCAGATTGAAGAGCTTCTTCAGTTTCCAATCTGCTATTTTCTTTGATTTGTTTCCATAGCTGATGAAATAAAACAGCAACTGAAACGCGAGCATATAGTTCTGTATTAATGAACACCTGCAATAACATTGGCAATGCATTTAAACTGTGAGATGACCAAATTGTTCGCTCATTCACTGGTGATTTTCAAGGAAACAATAGAAGGTTCAAATGGTTTACTATCGTTAGTGCTACAAAAAATAAAAACAAGCTGAATAAAAACTAACGTGTACATTTTGTCCTAATCTATTAAATAGTAGTGCTTATTCTTTAGGAAAAAATCACAAGCAATTTGGAATAGAAGTTGAATCCAAAGGGGGGATTTAAGGGGGTGAACCAGGTGAGCGGAAACAGGCTTTCCAAAAACCGGACCAAACAGTTTTCCCGGTTTTCGGCGAAAGTAGTGGTTTCTGGAACCCTGGTTGTACCTCTCATGATGATTACAAATGAACTTACCTCTGTGAATTCACGATCTGGACTTTGCGCTAGCATGGAAACTTCAAATCTAGCATCATGGTTTTCAGAGAGTTCAGCTTCGAAATCTTCATCAAATGCCACTGTTTAATAAACATGAAATATGAGTTGGAAAGAAGTTTATAGTACACAACAGACATATTGCCCAGCAGAATTAGAAAGCCACCAGCAAAAGGAAAGAAGATAATAAACATATAGAAATTAGTAGAAAAGAGATTGAATATCATACCAGATCCATATAATGATAATAGCTTCAGTTCCTCCATGTAAAATCTAAGAGTTTTTGGGTACATCAACCATAGACCACTCAAATGCAAAGCTGCTAGGCGAATAGTTCGAGGACTCTTTGAACCTTCATTAAGAAGATTCACAATAAACTGAAAACAAACAAATGAGTTGCAGTGTTATATCATGTCTTATCCCATACAAACAGGAGTGCTAAAAAAGAACAACTTTGTAATTCGTTGATGAATTGCATTAAAATAACATAAATAAACATCAGGAAGCAAAACAAGTTAAAAAAAGGAAAAGTTTGCTTTATTAAGCTAGTCGATATTTTCACATTAGCTATCCAATGATCCAGGATGTGAAATTGAGGTGACAAAATATTGCTAACTATACTTTTCAGAACTTATATCAGATGAATGACCTCTGTTTCCCTCTTTGTTATTCAGCATTCAGATGGTGATTAGGTTCTCAATTCCATTTAGCCATCCATTAAAAATAGCAAGAATCATATGAAGAGAAGGCTTGTCAGCAGATAATAACTGTATACCTGTACCAAAAGCAAGCAATGCAGATGTAGATTACACATATCAATAACAGCACTAGCTGAACAGGTAAACACATGCACGCACAACAGCAGCAGCAACTAGGCATTTATTTCTGGTAACCGCTGAATTTTTTTTAAAGAAGAATGTGTTGCGTCAAAAACAGTAAAGTAATTAGGAAAATATGTGAGAACTGACCCATTTCAAAGGGCCTGGCCCTTTTTCATTTGTCTGGTGCATTTCCGAATTAGGAAAGATTACTGGGTGCAATATTGCGGACAATAGTGCAGCAATTGGTGCAACTCTCCGTTTATTGCAGCTAAGGTGCAAGACCCAGGAAGCCTTCACTAATTGCATCATCATCTGCGCCAAAGAGACATGAAACATCATGTCCAATGAATGTCACAAAATCAAGCCAAAGTTAAAATCGGATAATTAAAAAAAACAACTACATAAATTATTCAGGAACAAACAACTAAGCCAAGAACAAAGCATAAACCCAAAGCAGTAACAACAACCACCACCAAACCTTTTGTCCCAAACAAGTCGGGGTAAGTTATGAATGAAACCCAATCAAGTCAAAAGACCCCAAAACCTCTGATCTTATGTCATGGTTTCGGTACGTGAATCACTAACTTCCATGCACTCCTATCCAACGCCAACTCTTTGGATACATTCCAGCCCTCAAGTCTCTTTTAACTGCTTTTTCCACATCAGTCTCAATCGACCTATGCCTCTTATGTTTTCGAGACGGCTTAAAATTCCACTACACACCGGTGCCTCAGGAGGCCTCCGTTGAAGATGTCCAAACCATCTCAAACAATGTTGGACAAGCTTTTCTTCAATTGATGCTACTCCAACCCTATCACGTATATCATCATTGTGGATTCGATCTCGACTTGTATGACCGTGGATCCACTACAGCATCCACATCTCTGCCACGCTCATCTTCTGTATATGTTGTTTTTTTGTCGCCCAACATTCCACTCCATACAACATCCCAAGTTTGATCGCCGTTCTTTAGAACTTACTCATTAACTTTTGAGGGACTTTTCTATCACATAGGACATCAGATGCTTGGCGCCATTTCACCCACACCGCTCGTATCCTGTGGTTCATCTTCATCAATCTTAATGCCACTCTGTAGCATCAATCCCAAATGTCGAAACATTTCCTTCCTGTGCACTACTTTTCAGTCCAAACCCAAAGCAAATATAAGTATTTGGATTCTTTCTAATGTTAGCAGCTACATTTTGGGCATTAAATAGCTTGAGTGGCAAACAAAAAGAAAAAGAAAAAAGAAAAGGCACCATGAATAGTACCTCATAACTGATGCCCAAAGAGGATAAATTTCTGTGGCTCATATTGAAGTGTAAAAGCCCCAAAACAGACCTCACACATCTAAGGATGGATAAGACAGAATTCTCACCAGCATTTTCAAGACTGCAAAGATAAAAAAAAATATAACTGAGATAAGAGGAAAAAGATACAACACTAAATACCTCGAGTCTAAATTGAAGTATTCATAGCAAAACAAGACAAGCAAAGAAACAATAACGGTGTTCAAATATAACACCAATATCTATTAAAAAAATGCCAATTGAATACCATTGAGTTGACATAGGAAAGCTATAAATTTTCAGTCAGACTAGGCCACTAGGGAAACAAGTTGTGAAAAGGTTACAACTTTCAACCATGATAAAATCCCTCAAATACACAGGTAAATAAGTAGTCAATTGTGATTGAACGTTATCTCAGACAATAGTCCCATGATCTGATTTATCCATTGTAATATAAATAAAAGAAACTGCAAAGCAAAATTCTAGTCATGTCATACTCACCTTTCAATAATATCAAGAAAAATGGATTGGAGGGTTGAACATGAAAATAAAGGATCTAATCTCTTTAGCTCAGATTCATTCTCACCACAGCAGCAAGAAATGGATAGCAGGGAGTCTACACAAAACCACTAAATCAAAATCAATAATTAGGAACTGTTCAAATAATCAACTTATTTATGTACAAAATTGAGCCATGTGCACTTAGAAAAGAAGCGAGATATTTCTCACCTTCCAACGCATTAAAACAGCTCTTCTGCTTCGTGTCAGAACTCCATTTGTAAGGAGAATGTTGATGTTGTCAAGAAAAGTGGTGACCAGAAGGTCCAATGATAAGTTGCTGGCTTGCTTTATTTGCTTTGGTTCCACTAAATGCACAAAATGAGAAATGCGAGCAGTAGATAGAGCTGATAGAACATAGGCTAGAGCTTCATAAGCTGCCAAGTGAAGTTCACCTCCAGTCTTGTCCAGAGGGGAAAAAAGCGTTAAGGTGGCACAAAAAATTGAGATACTGCAAGCCACTGAAGAAGAAATATTCAATAAAATTAAGAAAAGTAGCCAACCTCTGTTGGATAAGTACAATGTTGGATAACTTTCCAACAGAATTCCCAGAGGAATGAAAATGCTGAATGAAGAGAAACAACAGAGCTAACAGAGCTGTAAGGGTTACACCATGAGACAACAGAACTTATGCACCTCATTGACCAAATCTGTGAAATATTACAATAGGAAGTTATCAAGCTATATATATAATTACATGGTGAGAAGCACTTTAAAGTGAAGGTAAAGTATGCTCCCCTATTATTAAAGATCCTCAGACACTATCAACATCATGATAGATGGGCTGACAGCGGAAAAACCAGCTTGTAACATCCAAAACTACATTATTTTCTCCAGAATTTGGGTTAAAGTTAAGAAATGTTGTAATTTATAAAATGACAAAAAATGATAAAAAGGAAGAGAAACCAAAATTCTGATTAATTGCAGAGTACACACCACAGTTGCAACTGCATTAACTTTTAACAACATTAGCATGGTTCAAAATGAAGAGAAAGGAGTAAAGGACAGTAGACCAAAAACAAAACTGTGGCTGTATTAGCATGGCAAACATAGTCATCATCTATACAACCAACCAGTTCTAGTATATCCCTGGGAGAACTCTCATCTTAATTCCTGCTTAATCAAGATAACAGTGTCTCTGAAAGGTAACATGAAACATGATAAATGGGGCCATTTACAAGCAGTAAATAGGGCCCACTAGATGGCTAGATTCTATAATGTGAACTGAAATTATCAGGAAGGGACGTACACACTGCAACACTGAAGAGGTTATAGAGGTAGCCAAACGACGCTGACTCGGGCCTCCAAGCTTTCCTTTAACAGAACATGGTAAATTCATGCTGTCTGTATTTCTTAACCAGAACACTGAGCAAGATGGCTTGCTGAAGACCACCATATTTTCCTAAAGTAAGGCATATGCAATACAATATTTAAAAGGCTATTAGAGAAAACGTCATCAGACAATTTGAAGAGAAAGTAGGTTACCAAAACTAGAAGCAATGATTTTGCAAGCTTCTTGTTGAGAGCATGGTGCTCTAGTCCATTCGTGCTATCTGAACCTCCATTGGAGATGGTATTATTTTTGCGAACAAGCTTTTTCTGTTTCACTTCAAGTTCCTCAATCAAGCTTAAAACAATGATAAAAAACTTCACTGGAATGCATTCTCTAATGGGACATTGTTTAGAAAGCTTGTTACCATATTTCTCCAGAATCTGAGAGAGAGAGAGAGTTTAAACCACAGTTGGTTTTAAACAAACAAGAGAGAAAAATCATAAATTCAATGCACGTGTAAGTATCATGGCCTACAGAAAGGCAAGAGACTAACTATATGTTTAGGTTCCACTGTTCCAGACCTGAGCACAATATAGACATCTAATAGCAAGGAAAGGAAGCAACTATAGAGCACCTATATTTCAATAAATTACCAGCACTCCATGGACAGCCGCGACACTGGGTGCACTATTGGACTATTGCACGCCTAGGAGCACAATAGACTTTCCGGCAAGGAAATAGTGCCTTACTCACAACAACATCAAAAGAGCTGCCTACTTAACAGCAATGTGAACACTTTTTAGAGACTTAAAAGCAGGTGCCAAGCAAAACAAACCATAAATATTTGCTTGAAATGTTGCTCTTCCGAGGTTACAAGAAAAAGGGTCCTTGCCCACCGCCGGGCTTCAGCTTCCCATGCACCCACATCCTCGTCATCAAACAAATATGACCCATCTACCTCTGTGTGCTTCACGTAGATAGTAGGGAAATCAATAAGCTTCTCCAACAAAGTGTTGCCCGCAGCATATTCTTTCTTCCGAGCAAACCATTCCTGTACTACAACACACAGTGGTCCTACAAGGATATACAACAGCAGTGTGATAATGGAAGCAAAAATAACTTGCATAGTTATCCTCAAGGTATGATCATATTAAAGTAGATGTTGCAGATAAAAATGTCTCCATTTCTCTCATGTACATACCCAAATAATCAGTGCATTCTCGAGGTATTGTAGAAATGAAATGCAAAAGCTGATTAAGAGGAACTTCAACTGCACTTATCAACAATGCTGCAGCTTTGATAACCTGTTCACAAACTGCATTTGACTTCAAGTTAACAAATCGATTATGCATTACTTAACATTTGATCAAAATTTGTGCCTGGAAACAGATTCCAACCTTTCATACGGTACTTTGGATTAAAGTGTTGTTTACTCCTCTCATTAAGAACCCATAAGACATCTAATAAATCTGCAGTATTAACTGATGTAGATGCATCTCCATAGCATTTTGCTGTTTCTTCCCCAGCAGAAGCACAGGGCAAATCATATGTATCTGACTGGCGTGCGCATGAAGCAACACAAAATGCAAGAGTCATTAACCCTGCTCGGCCAAATGAATCTTGTTTAGCAGCAGATGCCAAACTCCAAACCAGATGTAAACGACCACTGCAGAAGGACAACATATGGGGGAAAAAGGTTTTAGAAGAACACTAAAAGACGCCAATGGAGCTATTGAAAACAAACTAAACTAAGACTATAAGTTATAAGATAGGTCGCAATGCCTTTGGGCCCTTGCGTCTCCAGCTTTTGCAGATAAGCTCTGTCTAGTTATATTGTCTACAATATATATTGTGAGGTATACAAACTGAGCACGCAGTAACCTTCATTTAGACAAAAAAATTCACAGCAATCATTTAGTTTAATTTTCTTTGTGATACACAGACATCCTTCAATCAATGCAAAAACTAATAAATGATAACAGAAAGTCAGAAAGTGTATTGCTTTTGAACATTTGAATATCATTTCCAGAGCCCAAAGTATCGAAACTTTCACATGTTAAAGAAAGTGCAATAATGCTAAAATGACCAACAGGAACAAAAGGAAGTAGTTGCCCAAAAAGCAGCACCTTGTTGTCAATTTCTGTGCATAATTGCTGAAAAACTTCTCTGCACCTTTTATGGTTTTTGAATTATAAACACCACCAACACCTAAAAATAATGTACACAGATAACTCAGTATTTAAAAGAGAATGAATTGTTGAACAGTATGCCATAAAAGAACAGGAAAGAACAAAGCAAATATGCCATAAAAAACTAGAATGAAACAATAAAAAGAAAAGAAAAATCAAATGAGCAACAGAAATCAGTAAACAAGAGCAAATGGGCTGTATTAAAACAAAGTCATTCGATGCATTCTCCAGTCTAAAAAACAAACACCAATAGTGAAATGTAAAATATTTGCCCAAAGATAGAATCAATAACTTAGATAGGAGGGACTAATCAGAGCAAAAATTGTCCTTAACTATCAAGTTTCCCACCATGTCCATGTTCAGTTTGAAATGCTAACACAATTTTAATTCATATCTGCTGCAAAGGGAAAACAACAATGCAGTGAGGCTTCTTCAGTCAGTGTATCCATTTTGTTCACAAGTGGTACGCTTTTTGAAATATCTGCATGTATATATTTACAAAGAAACAGTAACTGAGGTAACATGGTGCTCCTGGAAAGGCTTTTTGAGACAGAAGAATATTTCCTATATCTATGGAGGTTCCCGAAAAGTTACTAAAAGGAAATTGCTGCGCCATAAAGCGCAAAGAAAAGAACATATTTGGTAATAAAACAAAATAACTTTGTCTTTATCTGGACAGAACCACTCATGTTCTATCAAATTGTGTAAAATGCATAAACTAACCAAAATCCTTGTGATGAACTACATCATTCAAACCACGTATCAGAGGACCAAGCACAAAGCCTCTAGGGATCATCTGAGCGCAACCTTTGTAGTGTTCCCATGCAATATCCAAAAAAGATTGCATAACCAGGCACCGTACTGCAAAAGGCATTCATAAAGGCTGATTATAAGAGTACAATCTAAACATATATGTTTTGTACATATCAGTACTGACCTTGAGGATTATCATGAGTAAACCCACGCTCCCACAGTACTGCCATCCAGTGGAAAACTCCTTCCAAAGATTCCATCTGAGAATGAAAAGCTCTATAGGATATGTGATTCAAATAGTCACTCTGTAGTGTAGACTCAAACAGCAGCACTACCTGAACAAAATTATCAAATGTATCAGCTATATTGTGCTATCCCTAGTGTTGAGTGAAATTTTAGCTATATAGAAGTTAAAATGTTGAATAATGCTTCTATGCTCTCCAAAGAACTAAATTGTACAAATCCTGAAGCAAAGCTGTTAGTAGCAGAGTAGTGGGTCATAGCAAATCAGTTTTAGGGAGAGCACCGAAGCACCTCCCAAAATATGCTAAATCAAGAATAACTGCAAACGAACATATTTTGATCAGGACAGAGAAACAGGAAGGAACCAACTAACCTGGTGTGTCCAGGCTGCCTCAACTAAATGTGTCCCGTACTCCTGGAGCATCTCATAGAGTAGCATGAAGACCTTCCACCGATCTTGACCACTGGAACAGTATTTACCTGATTGGCTTATTTCTCGAATGCCTAGGGACTTGGCCTCTTTATTAGCCCACCCTTCTCTTTTTGTCACCGCGGTATTTGATTTGGCTTGACCAGGCAAAGCAGCTGAGCTCCTGCCGGAGCATTGCTGACTGCCATCATTTCCATAAGAAAAGATGTTTATCGATATTTTCAAGACGTACAAAGCCTGTTTCCTTAATAAAGAATCCTTGTCAACCTAGTGTGTAGAAGTTACGTGTGTTACATCTTTGTAAATTAGACCAGCGACTTTCAGCGGAGATTCAGATTTCAGTATGAATAGCTAATTAACCAAAAAATGGCTTGGAGCAGAGATGCTCACCAGTCCCCTGCGCAATTCATCCCAAAATTCATTGACATTCCTAAGATCGAAGTTCTGGACCTCGTCAGCTCCCAGGACAGCATCCTGATGTCCCAATTTCAATGTTGAGAAGTACAAGGAGAGTATATTGTACGCATCCAGCCGTTCAGCATGGCCCAGAGAAAACAGAGAAACACAGGAGTTCCATATAGATTCCAAGAAACTAAACCTGCATGCCAGAGATTAACTTGAGCAAACAAATTGAATTAACATCTGCACATAGCACAGAGAAGAAGACCAACCTAGATAGCTTAAGCTGGACTGCACCAAACTTCAAGGTGACAGAAGAAACATCCGCGAGTGAGATGAGCAGAGGCTGTAGGAGGATCCGGGTGGCACAAGACCGATACTCTATACTGTGGGCAAACATCTTGAGCACCAACCTGGACAAGTCCCAGGTCAAATTCTGAACCAACGAATCGAGGGAAGAATCACCTTCCTGCTCCACCCCCAGGCTGAGGATCTTCCTTCTCCTCTTCAACGTGACTACTAGCAAAGATGCCAAGACAGTGGTGGCTTTGGGGAGTGGTAGCAGCCCTGACGGGTCGTCCCCGGCAATAGTGTGAGCATCCGAGTGGTAGTGGTACAGCATGGGGTCGTCATCATGGGTAGTGGGCAATGCCATGGCAACAGCGAAGGATCGGATGCAGAATGGCACAATGGTGGCTCCCAGTAGGTGCCAGGATCGGTAGTTGGAGACCGCATCACACATCAAGGCAATCACTTGTTGGAGCAGGGCAAGCTGGTTGGGTTGGACGTCCCTGAGCAGCGGCAGGAAGACCCTCCACAGCAGCAAGCGCAAAGCGTCATCGTCATCCTTGGCCACCCTAGGAGGACGGTCTCGGTCTTCTGAAAGAAAGACGAAGGGAGACGGGGCGGGGCGTGATTTCAGTTGCTGAGAGAGAGAGAGAGAGAGAGAGAGAGAGCAAACAAGGAGATGGTCCTTACCGAGGTGGGCGAGCAAATGGCAGAGCGCAGCGGCGTGAGAGAGCGAGACGGCGTGGTTGGATTGGAGAACCTGCAACTGCAAAGAAGAGAAAGGATTGAGTGGTGGCTGAGGTGGAGAGGTGTGAGAGGCTTGAGAAAGCAGCTGGGGTAGGAAACCTTCGATGGGTCGGGGAAGGAGTCGAGGAGGGAGTGGAAGAGCTGGGAGGCCGAGGTCGAGGAGGAGGCGAGGACGCAGTCGACGACGGCGGGGACGGCTTCGGGTGGGACGGCGTGGAAGCAGCTCTGGAGGGCGGCGAGTGCCATGGCCCGATGGCCGCCGCCGCTGCTAGGATGGATGGTGGTGATGACGACGTCGGTGGCGGCGCCGGAGGTCTCGTCCCGGCCGCCAAGGAGAAGGGGTTTATTAGGCAGAGGCATGGTTTTGGTCTTTTTGGAGACCTTTCCTGTGTGGTCTTTCCTTTCTTGTGTTCACAGGCCCGGCCCGGCCCAGGCCCAGGCCCAGGAGGAGCCCCTCGCCTCCCACATCGCGTTCCTCGTGTGTCACTGAGTTGTTCAAAACAGGTGCTACAAGAGGATAGAGAGAGCGAGAAGCTAGCGTCGGTGCTACGCACTACAACAATTGATGCTAGAAGAAAGATTCCAATCCGATGAACTCAAGGCCTGCCACCTTGTCATGGATGGAGGCCGCCCCTCAGGCTCGCCGCCGTCGGCTAGGGTTTGGTGGTGGAGATGATTTTAAAAGGTGACTTACCGATTTGGTAAAAGGAATTGGGTGAAGGGGTGAAAAAGAGCAACAGGCAAAGGTTAGATCCCTAGTTGACCGTCAGGCCCCAGAGCTCAGCAGTATTCGGGTTCTATAAAAGACGTGGTGGTGGTGGGTAGTCCCTGCAGAGCAGAGGGGAAGGAGAGATAGGCAAGGGTGAGGAGGACAAGGGTAAGGAGGAGGGTGATGAGACAGCCACGGCGTCGAGAGTCGGATGGGCAACGAGTGAGAGTGGGAGGAGGCATTGCACAGTTGCGTCGGGAGTCAGGAGAGAAGGACAACACGGTAAGAAGAAGAGACTCGGGCCAGTGAGGCAACGAGGTTAAGGCAAGCCCCTATGGCCGGCTAGAGAGGAGGAGAAGATTAGGAGGGAGTGAGCGCTTAAAGCTAGCTTTGGTTTTCGAAAAGCCGCAGAAGCCATTAAGCCCCTAAATAGGCCATCTTCCGAGTAGCTTTTCGAATAAGTCGAAAGCCATCAACTCGTATTCTCCTTGTTCCACACCAGCACCACCTCCTTCCTCCACCATTGGAGCTCGCCGCCTGCCTTTGGACGTCGCTTCTAGGTTGAGCACCCGCCGCAATGTCACCCCTCCTCCTTCTACCACTGACGGACAATGCGCACCACCGGCTAACATTGCCTCCCCTGTCTCCCCAAAGTCCGTCCACCGACTGCGAAGACTGAGAGTAGCACCTCGACACGGCTGGGTGGAGGCTGCATCCCACCAATGGCGAAGGCTGAGGGTAGCGCACTGGCATGGCAATGGTGAGGTAGCGGCCCAGCTAGATCTATGATTTTTTTTCGTTTATTTTAAGAGTAAATTTCACTTTGCACCATCTAATCATACCAAAGTTTCACAAAACACCGAGACATACAATTCTTTTCACTTAACACCACCATCTCTTACCTTTTGTTGCAGATTACACCAGAGAATTGATTTAACTTGAACAACATGGCATTTGGTCCACTTGTAGATAGATAACGTTTGGCCCATACTCACGCTAGCCATCTGGGTTTGTGTGTGCATCATGGGCCACAATGACATCTTCAGATCATGGCGTCGATGCAATATGTCACCTGCTCACGGTGGTGCTCTTGGAGTGTTGTGAGCTCATGGCGCAGCATAGTTGGGTGCCAAATTGATTTCCTAGTGCAATATGCAACAAGAGGTAAGAATAGGTGGTGTTAAGTGAGAAGAATTGCAGGCCCCGGTATTTTGTGAAATTTTGGTAAGATTAGGTGGTGCAAAGTGAATTTTACCCTTTTTAACTTTTTTTTGTAGTAAAATCACATGTGTTCATAGAAATCATGTGTCTTAATGGATTTATTTGTAGCAATTAGAAATGGCAACATTCAACATGCATCTTGGTTGTGTCATCTTGAACAAAATCAGCAAAGCAAATTTGATATGGTTCTGTCATCTTGAACATAATTAGCAAATTTGATATGATTCTATCATCATGGACAGTGCAAGTTAACCATTCAAGTTGTAGTTATGAACTGTATATCTGACAGTTAGTGATATTGTTCTTTATTTTGTTTGAAACATTTTTGAGTTGCAAGAATTTGGTTGCAAAAATTGATGCTACTTTTGCATAGGAAGAATGAGTATGTAGTGAATGTTTGATTGATTTGATAAGCTACGTCATGAGATAACCAGCTCAATTGTTCATAACTAGTGCATACATATTGTCATTTTCAATCTTTTTGGAAATAAAATAAAAAACAATCTTATCAATCCTACATCAGAGCACAAACATCCCATTATTTGCTTTGGGGTATTTCAACATTTCACACCTTAGAACAGACAAACAGTCTAACAAAAAGCCAGACTACCAAACGGCTTTAAAAAAGCTACAGTTACCAGCTAGCGCTATTTTTCACCCAAGAAAGCCAAAAGGTGTGTCATCCTTGAAAAGCTATGGTTCCTCTAAATAGGAACCAAATCTCGTGACTTTGGTTGCCCCTTCCCTATTCATCGATACACTTAAAGAGGACAGCATTTATCGGTTTATTATTTCAAACCAACTGAGAATGGAATGCATGGATTGCTTTTTCATAAAGTGTGCGTCGACTAATTTTTATGGTGTGCATGACCGAGACGCGGCACGGGTCCAAACTGCTATGGCATCACTGAGCTCCAGTGTGACACTACAGCATCTTAGTCGAAGCTCCGACTATAGCGACTCCTGGGCGAGGTGATGGCCTAGGTTCCAATGGTAGGTATGGCCTATCCGGTAGCCACAATTTCTTGACAATGTTCAATTGTGCAATTCCAAATGGATTTGATGTATGATACTTGGAATTCTCCCTGTAGTTTGGCTGAGCACGCCATGATAGCAAGCACGAGACTCTAGATTCAGGCATTACTGCCGTGGTGAAGCCTATTACTAGCATAGCTGAGGGTGACGTTATCAGCACATATCGGCGTGGCCATGGAGGCATTGTAGCCAGTCAGGGTGCCATGGTGTGGTCTGTGGTGTGGCTGAGAATGTTAGAATAAACGCGGAAGCTATAAGATCATTTAGCACAATTTGATTCAACCGAAAAGCAATCTTTATATGTGTAGAAGCACAACCCACCTTGAGACATGCTACCTCCTTGCGTATCAAGTTTTCTCTCCTCTCTTCCTTATACTAATATAGTTCTTTTGATGATTAAAGAACCGAGAGTACTTTCATATGTGTACTATTCTTTTGCTTAGCTTGAGTGTCTTCCTTGATAGAATGGCAACAACGTATATATACTACGATGAAATGCCTAGCATCATCTTGAGTTATATGCATGCTACCTCCTTGCGTATCAAGTTTTCTCTCCTCTCTTCCTTATACTAATATAGTTCTTTTGATGATTAAAGAACCGAGAGTACTTTCATATGTGTACTATTCTTTTGCTTAGCTTGAGTGTCTTCCTTGATAGAATGGCAACAACGTATATATACTACGATGAAATGCCTAGCATCATCTTGAGTTATATGCATAATCCTTCACTATCATTCATTACACCATTTCATGCACCTTGATTTACATGTATAAGCCTTAAAATATCCATTCATATGCATGTAACGTTTCATTGTATGCACTAGTATTCCACTTCATGAATGAATTAAATGTCCATTCACATGCATGTAACATAACGAAGTTTAATGCATTCTTCATGCAAAGTGGCTAGAACATGCAACAATCATCATTATTAGTACTCAACATTCTCTAAAAACATTGAAGGGAGAGTAGAGGGAATTTTGAAACACCATGATTCTTAATCTTTTAGTCTATTAATCATCACACTTAGACCTTGTAGTATAAGAACCATTCTATAATTTATCATGGCCACTTTAGGTTAACAATCTCCCACTTGGCCATTGTAATTACTTGAAAATTCTATAGTAAATATGTCGGTATACACCATACATTGAATTTAATAAGTCAACATTAAGTTGAATTAGGATGATAGAATCATGGTGGTCACAAGTCATTTAATGACTAGATTCCTTCCATATATCACAATGACCCAATCCAAAGCAACTTTAATAGGAAATAAATATTGTTATCTCACCACAACAATAACCACATACTCCATAATGTGGATAATAGGCAAAACAAAACTTTTATTGAATTCATAACTTTAAAACAATATGAGCAAAATGTATTCAAGTATATACACAATGTTCAAAAAAGCGCTAGGCGGGCGGAGGCCCACTGCCTAGTGCCTAGCCCGCCTAGGCGGAAATCGCAAAATAAGCCACCAGCTACTGATCTTTTCTTGCTTCGTTGATCATGACAGTTCTGAAACAGAACAACACATTGCCAGATAAGCCACCACCAGCTACTATGCGAACAACTCTCTTTGTTTCTAATGCTTGCCTACCATTTGCTATAGTTCTTCATCTAGGTTGGCTTCTACACAAAATTGTTTCTTCAACAAACGATAGCAGAAAAAAGCTGAGCGCCAGACCTGAAGGGGAGAAGGGCTGAAGGCTCATCGCTCGGGCGCCGACGCGGGACGAAGAACTCGGGGGCTGGCAGCGCGCAGGAGGGGACAACCTCGGGCGCTGGCGACGCGGGAGGCGAGGAGGAGCTCGGGCGCCGACGGCGGGCAAGACGATCTCTGGTGACCGAGGAGATCCAACGACGGGGAGGATCGACGCTTGCACCCGACGCCTGAGAAGGATCTCGCCTGGTAACCTAGCCTTCCCTCTCTCCCCCACCCGTTTTCTCCTCTTATCCCATCCGCACCGCCTAGGCTTTTTCTCCACTAAGCTCCACCTTTTCTCCGTCGAGCTTCGCTTTTTCACCGTCGACATTCACCTACTCTCGCCTGCGCACCCGCCTAGCGCCGCAGACCTTCGCATAGGCGGTGCCTCTGCCTAGGGCACGATTTCGTGCCAAGGTGAGGCGGAGGCCAGCCGCTGAGTGCCTAGGCGCCACTTTTTTGCGCTTTTTTCGAACACTGTATATACATATCATATTAATAAGGTTTTATCAGTAATACCCATCCTTTCTACATGGCCATTGAAATTCTTGGGCGGTAATCCCTTAGTTAGCGTATCTGCTATTTTTAGATATGTACCGATATGCTTAATTGGTACCTTTCGCTTTTGAACTTCCTCTTTGACCGATAGGTACTTTAAGTCCATATGTTTTACTCCCTTCGAGTACTTAACATTTTTAAAGAAGACTGCAGCGGAATTGTCACAATATATCTTTAATGGCCTCTCAATATTATCAACAATATGGTGTCCGGACACGAAATTCTACAACCAAAGCGATTGAACGGTGGCTCCATTGTGGAAGTAGCAATTATAGACTCCTTTCCACTCTTGCATGAAATTTCCCCTCTAGCCAACAAAAATAGGTAGCCAAATGTAGATTTTCTTGAGTCTACACATCCGATGTTTTGATCTTTTGTCCATGAGCATGTAATCATTGGTGCCTTGCAAATATCAAGAACCTTTTTTGTAGCTTTTAAATGATCCATTCCAGTATTGCTTTGATATCGGCCAAGCATCCCGACAACAAAGCTAATATTTCGCCTAGTGCATGTCGAAGTATACATCAAGCTCCCAACAACTGATGTATACAGAATAGATTACATCTCTTTCCGTTCTAAATCATTCTTTGGACTTTGCATTTCACTAAACTTGTCCCCTTTTTGAATTGGGATGATCCTAGCGAAGCAATTTTCCATTCTATATTTCTCTAATATTTTGTTAATGTAACCTTTCAGAGACAGTCCCAACAATGCTTATTTTCTATTATGAAATATTTCTATTCCAATCATATAGGAGGTCTCACCCATATCTTTCATTTCAAAATTATTGGAGAAAAAAATTTCTTTATATCATGCAACAAAGATTTATCATTAGCAACAAACAAAATGTCATCAACATATAGAACCAAAATAATCAACTTACTCCCACTAACCTTTATGTAGATACACCAATTAACGGTATTCTCTACAAAATCGTACATCGTAATGGTTTCATTGAACTTAATGTACCATTGTCGGGAAGTTTGTTTCAATCCATATATTGACTTCTTTAATTTACACACCAAATTTTCTTTCCTCGAAGCCAAGAATCCCTCTGGTTGGTTCATATAACTTCTTAGTCCAATTCACCATTCAAAAAGGCGGTCTTTACATCCATTTGGTGAAGTTCCAAATTATAATGTGTCACCAGAGCCAAAATAATTATTAAAAAGCCCTTTGAAATAGGAGAGAAGGTTTTCTTATAGTCAACACCTTCCTTCTGAGTATAACCTTTAGCGGCAAGTCTAGCCTTGCATATTTCAATATTGTCTTTTGAGTCTCATTTGATCTTAAAAACCCATTTGCACCTGTTTTGAACCTTCAGTCAACTTGACTAGTTCCTAAACTTTATTGTCATCCATTGCTTTCAACTCTTCTTTCATGGCATCAAACCACTTTTTAGAATTATCGCATTCCATAGCTTGCTTAAATGAGATTGGATCATTTTCAATACTCAAGTTACTTCCATGTTCCAGTGAATAAATCACAAAATCATTTGAAATAGCTGGTCTTTTATTTCATACAGACCTTCACACTATCTTTTCACGTAGAATTTCCTTTTTAGTTGTCACTTGTTCATTAGTAGGTGTTTCATCAATCTTGTCTTCTACAATATTGTGTGACTATGATACAACGATACTAGGAGCATGGTTTGACTGAGTTTCTTTGATATCCACATTTCATGGATCACCACTCCAACTGATCATACCATTCTCAATGAACTGAGCATTTTCAGACTCAATAATTCTTGTAGTATGGTTAGGACAGTAAAATATGTACCCTTTTGATTTTTCAGGATAGTCGATAAAGTAACCACTAGCTTGCATCGAGCTTCTTTTCAAGTCGATTATCTTACTTTCGCAGGGCAACCCCAAATATGTAGGTGAATCAAACTAGGCTTCTTTCTTGTCCCGGTTCATAAGGAGTCTTAGGAACTGATTTACTAGGAAACTTATTCAATAAGTACACATCAGTCCTTAATGCACGCATCCACAAAGATAAAGGTACATCGCTATACCATAACATTCTCTTAACCATTTCCATGAGCGTATTCCACTTTTCAGCCACCCTATTTTGTTGACGTGTTCTGGGAATTGTATAATGTGTATAGATGCCTCAGCTTTTAAGAAATTTTGCAAATGAACTTGGACATTACCCACTTTCATCAAACCTTCCAAAATGCTCACCACCTCTATCAGACACACTACCTTTACTTTTCTATTTAGCTGCCTTTCCACCTCATTGACGAACACCTTTAGGATACTCATAGTTTGAGATTTTTCATACATCAAGTATAATAACAATATCGTGAGAGGTCATTGATAAAGGTGATGAAATATTTTTCACTGCCCCACGATGGAACATCAAATGGACCACAAATATCAGTGTATCAATTGTAATATCTCACCACTCCATGTAGTTGGTTTCTTTAATATGTGTGAGGTTTGCTTGCTCTTAATGCAATCCACATACACATTCCAGTCAACAAAATCCAACTAAGATTTCACTTTTCACTAATCTCAAAACCCTCTCTTTGGAAACGTGGCCTAATCTTTTATGCCATAAGAAAGTAGATCACTCATTATGTGTACTGCGTTTATTACCAATTATATGCTCAACATAAAACAAAGATTTAGAAAAAAAAACATTATTAAGATTGAAATGGTATAAACCATCAATTAAAGTATTAGAACCATAATAGTACTCATTCTTATATAGTGAGAACATATTGTCTCCAATCATAAACTTAAAACTCATTACATCCAATTTTCCCACAGACACTAAAGTTCTAGTACATTCAGGAACATAAAGACACTCTTTCAAATCTAGGTGTAGACCATTACCAAGGATTACTCTATAAGTTCCGAACCCTTCAATTCATGCCTTCATTCTGTTCCCCATATATTAAAACTTTTCAAGTCCACTTATGGGTTGGATCGAAAGGAATTCCTGTATAACATGTGAAACATGAGTAGTAGCACCAGAATCTAACCACCAGGTATCATTAGGGACTTCAACAAAATACGATTCAAAGCATATAGAAACATAATGTATATCTTTCTTTTCAAACCATTTCTTTCTCTTTAGACAATCCTTATTGAAATGACTAGCTTTTATTGCAAAAATGGCATCTCAGCTTCTTACGGATTTGGCCGCTAGTGGATTATTGTCATTCTTCTTACCCTTATTTCCTGGCTTTACTTTGCTGCTGTTTGCACCGTTATGCACTGTGAGATGAACAGAGTGATCACTCATTTTATTTAGCCTTCCTTCCTACTGAATCAACATGGCCTTGACCTCTTGAAGGTTCCATTTTTCTTTAATGGTGTTGTAGTTCACCTAGAATTGGCCAAACTCGGGAGGAAATGAGTTCATAATGAACTGAACTAAAAAATAATCACTCACATCCATGCCCATCAATGTCAGCTTTGCGGCAATGTTTGCCATGCCTGTCACATGATCATGAATGGGTTATGACCAATCGAATTTCTTGGTCGTCAACTCACTCATGAGGTTCCCTACATCAGACTTGTAATTAATGTTCGATTGAAAGTATTCTTTTAGCTTCGTCATGAACTCTTTTGCATCATCCGTCCTTACACATTGATGGCTTGACATTTTCAGTAATTGTCAACCATATTAGATTCAAACTCAGCTTGTTAGACCATTCCCAAGCCTCATAAAGGGATCGATCATCATCAGTACTTTCCTCAGTAATGGCTACGGGCTTTTCCTTAAGAACTAGTGCTAGGTCCAAATCCATTACACCCAATTGAAATCAGATTTATTCAAACCAACCAGCATAGTTCAGCTCGTTGAACTTGACAAGCCCATAGCTTTTACTCACTAAATTAATAGTGCAACAAATATTAATATGCTCACAAATTAATACTTTTAGTAAACTAAATGGATCCATGTAAGAGAAAACTTTAAGTGTGCATGTAAAACATCTTTGTATGAAATTTAAATACACGGCTGGGAACAATAATGATACTAAAAACAAACTTTTATTTTATCGATAATCAAGTATACCTAAGCAAACATGCATGTCATCTTCAGATAAACTAACATATTTACCAAGTATATTGATCGATCTCTTTTATTTTCACCGATAGTAAGTAGTGGCCCACCTTTCGGTGACCTCCTAGCTTTATAATTAGTGGTCTCAATTATTCATGATAATTTCTTAGTAGCATCAAAACTGGAATATGAATAATTGAAATGCACAACTAAATGCTTAAAATCCTTTCAAGCAGGGCCACTTTGGTGACTAACATGTTTTTAATAATATAAATATTTAATTGGATTTTAATTTACAGTGATGCTTACAAGAATAAGATATGACTTAATGAGCAAAAATTCTGTCCATTAGCAGTACTAGGTAGAAGCAGTTCTAAGTTGTAGATAATTTCATAACTTATCATTTAGTTTGTCCAAAGCTTATGGACAAATTTTAGAACAATTTTTTGCAAACATAGGTACTGCAAAGCAAAAATCATGTTGATATCTTAATAAAATAACATTATGACGCCATTCCATGTAAATGACATCAAAGACAATATGTAATATGGTGTAACTTCATTATGTTTAGCATTAATACGTGAGAGGCATGTGTAATAAACATGTCAATTCTTGCAAGCAGATGGTTAATCCAAACAAAAATATTAACTAGAAAATACAATACTATCTATTTACCATGTTACTTTATTCAATGACATGTCAAGGAAGATAAATATTTAACATGTCATGCGCGTTGTTCTTAGCAGATAAAATAAAAGGAAAGATGATTAATTAACTCCAAGAATCAGATAATTGATTACAAAAGGAATTATTGTTATGGTAAATCAAAAGTGCTAAGCATGGCTTTGATACCAATTGTTAGAATAAACGTGGAAGCTATAAGATCAGTTAGCGTAATTTGATAAAACCGAAAAGCAACCTTATTGTGCAGTACCAGAAACCCACCTTGCATATCTAGTTTTCTCTCCTGTCTTCCTTCTACTAATAAAGTTCTTTTGATGATTAAAGAACCTAGAGTACTTTCATGTGTGTCCTATTCTTTTCCTTAGATCGAGTGTCTTTCTTGACTAAATGACATCAGCTTATATATAGACTCAGCAGAACAACGAAATGCCAAGCATCATTTTGAGTTACATGCATAAGCCTTCATTGTCATTCATTGTATCATTTCATGCACCTTGAGTTACATGCATAAGCCTTAAATATCTATTCATATGCATGTAACGTTTTTATTGCATGCACTAGTATTCCACTTCATGAATGAATTAAATATCCATTCACATGCATGTAACGTAGCTAAGCTTAATGCATTCTTCATGCAAAGTGGCTAGAACATGCAGCAATCACCTTTACTAGTACTCAACATTCTCTAAAAAACATTGAAGGGAGAGGAGAGGGAATTTTAAAACCCTATGATTCTTAATCTTTTAGTCTATCAATCATCACACTTAGACCTTGTAATATAAGAACCATTCTATAATTTATCATGGCCACTTTCGGTTAACAGAGATGTGGTCTATCCTCCACCGTGCACTTTGGTGGTCGCGCTAGTAGCTTCTATGGAGCCACTAGATGAGGTAGACACCGTGTCATCCCTAAAACCACCTTTCAAGGATATGTGCTCTTTTATTACAAGTACAAGGTGTTATATACAGTGGTGGAACTAGAAAACTTCTGATCATCTCATTCCTCTTCATGTTGCTCTTACTCTATACTATCAGAATGCCTGTGCTTTGCTATGGATAAAAATAATATTATGCAGCATGTTAAGATGTTTGTCGCTAGGCTTAGTTTGCATCATGCTCTCAGCTCGACCACAATGCTTGTTCAAGCTCCGTCTTAACCCATACCATACCTCTTCTGTCGAGTTTGGCTTACACTATGCCATTGGCTTTGCCACCATTGTTTGCATCACATCTCTGCCGCACAACATGAAGGGAGGGAAGGGAAGCCATTGGGATAAGTATTGCATTTTTAGTACTTAATTTTTTTATAGACTATTTTTTTGTTAGAGATTTTTTAGAGGTGGAAGAGGGATTTGAGGAGAGGTGGGTGGAGATTGGGAAAGTGAAGAATACATCATTCACCACCACTAGGTTCTTTTAAATGAGTAAAAATTCACAAATTAGAAATCACAATAATTTTTTTTTCAATTTCCAATCATTACATCTCACAAAATTCTAAATCACCAAATTGGAATCATGTCGATCAACAAATTGACAAGGACTTACAAATCCTGAGGGTAGAAGGCCTTAGGTCACCACAATCGATGCTCTCCATGTCGCATCATCGCTTGTTGCCGTGGGCTGTGTGTTCACTTGGGCGCTCCTCTGCTTGTCCGTCGCATGCCTGTGCTGCCTGCCGCATGCCCGTGCGCCCAAAATCAAGATGAGGAGGAGAGCTGGGGACCTGGGGATTAGGGTCAGGGTCTTGGTAAGTCACCGAGCCAATAGGTTAGGAGTGGTTTGATGGACTGGAGAGTGGGTTGTGGGTGGTGGGTCTTTGATGGGTTGGTATTTTCATTATAGCATTCGACGAGATATTATAATATATTTTTACCCAACATCTCTACCAGTTATGCCCTGATTATATACCCGGTTTTATATTATAGGGATGGATTGGACCAACTTGAAAGTACATGTCCCAAATATAGAATTTTTTATACTACTTTGATAGCTTCCATATATGTATCTTCAAATAGCAAAGGTAAGTATAGGCCTATGCGCCTATGTCATGGGTGAGATGGAAAAAAAGAAAAAATGGAAGCTAGGTATTTTGCGGGTAATTTTACCCTAACTTCAAGGATACTTTTGTAATTTGGTTATAGATCCGTGTGAGGAGCAGCCTCTTCCCTATTCAAAAAAATAACTATAGCCTACTCGAGATTTATTTTTTTAGAAGCTAGATTATTTAACATAGCTTCACCTGCTCCAAAGGAAAATCTAGGAACAGAAAGTACCCCCTTGGTATTGGTATGTACCCGGTATGAACAGTCCAGTCTGTGCAACCGCTCCAGATGAGAGGGCCGGTGGTGGTGGGGCAGCGCACAGCAAGCAAAGTGTCCCATCGTCTCGACCCACCTCCGCGGCGGCCGGCGACGGCAGCCTCTCCTTCCGTCCCGCATACAGCCAAGGCCGTCCGATAACGCCCCAACGGCCGGGATCGGCCCCATCCTCCTCTAGTCTCCCTCCCAGCGGGCCGCGGCCTTCTTTTTGCCTTGATCCCCCTCCCTCTCCCCGGCGGCCACAAGCTAGGGTTAGCCTCAGCTCTTCTCCTCTTTCCCTCTTGCTTCGTGCGATTAACCTTGCCCCTGCGAATGAATCAATTAATCCAATTATGGGCTTGGATTGGATTTGAGCACTAGCATTTGATTTCTAGCTGTTTCGGAGGATTCGAATTCGACCGGCGATCCCCATGGGGTGCTTCCACTCCACTCCCAAGCGGCAGTACCCAGGCTACGAGGACCCCATCCGGCTCGCCTCCCAAACTGCCTGTAAGTAACCTACTCCTCCCTTACCTTGTCACGCTCGCGACTCTCTTTCCTTCTTTCATCTTCTTTTTGACCAAGAGCTTATTCTTGAACCTTAACCTCATAAGTAGGCATGATATAGTCCATTGCATGTGTTACCTATCATGACCGAATGATCAAGCCCTTCCCAACACTCACTCACTTGTCTATCTTCTTTTCTTTTCTTGCAGTCAGCGTCAGTGAAGTCGAAGCACTCTTTGAGTTGTTCAAGAGTATTAGTGGTTCCCTCATCGATGATGGCCTCATCAACAAGGTCAGGGCCCATCTTCGCGCCCATCTTCACTCTTAACATCCTACCCTGCCCTGCCTGTATATATAAAACGAATAATTGAGCTCACGTAGCTCCACCTTAGCACGTTTAAGTTATTACAGTTGAAAAATAAACTACAGACATTCACACACTACTTATGCTACTATCTTTAGCCAAAATTTGGTGGCTCGTAATTTTAGTCAACACACCGCTTATACATCTTTAGCCAAAATTTGGTGGCTCATAATTATAGTCATTTTCGAACACCCTGTTTTCTGCAAGCTGCCTTTCTTGGTTAGTGCAACCCTCATAACTCATGTAAGCCAGGCTGTCATGTTCATACATGTGATTCAGTTAGGATATTTCTGCTGAAGAGGATAATCTGTTTCGTTCCTGATTTAGTCTCCATGATGTATTTCAAAAAGGCATTAACTGTCATCTTTAACCATCATACAAGCTTGTACAGTGTAGCTAATCCTCATCATATAAGATTGTCCTTTTGGACAGTACATCAGAACATATTTTACAGAACCTAATGTGTTCAAATATCCGCCACCATTTAATTCTACTGTCCTTGTAGCTTATTTTTTTATATTCTGATTGGGCCCTAAAATAAATCACGCAAGTACAATTCTATGTTTATTTTTTTCTTGTTTTACGGAATAAGCACAATTCTTTTGTTCTTTATTCTTGGGGAAAAACTGGATCACCGATCATCTTGATGTCTTCTAGGATTGATTTGTCGAAAGTAGATGCTGTCAGTAATCGAATTTTGCCAACGATATTAAATCACTTTTGAATTCCTAATGTGCAGGAAGAATTCCAGCTTGCATTGTTTAAAAGCAAGAAGAAGGACAATCTTTTTGCTAATCGGGTATTCTTTGCCCTGTCATTGGTCTGCATTTTAATATGCTTCGGACACTTGATTAATGTCAGCATGCTTCCGCCTATAGACTACTTGAATTTACATTAAAAGAACCTTGCAGATATTTGACCTTTTTGATGTCAAGAAAAGGGGGGTCATTGACTTTGGTGACTTTGTTCGAGCTCTGAATGTATTTCACCCTAGCATTCCAATGGAAGAGAAAATTGATTGTAAGTTATCGCCCTGCTGTTTCATTTTGGCCATTTTGATGCCATTTTTCTGCTTTCTGAAAGTACACATTGATTGTCAGTTTCCTTCAAACTATATGATATGGACAGCACAGGGTTTATAGAACGAAAAGAGGTGATTTCTGAAACTCTTGTTTTCTTTATGATTTGCCACATGTTCTACTCGAAATTAATAAAATTATGAAAAAAGGTAATGTTTTGTTACGTTAGTAGCATGTAAGCTTCTTGTATTTCTGGACTGTGATAAATTACTTTAGAATAAGAGGTTCGTGTTTTATAGACTAGTAAGACAACTAACTAGTTAAGTAATACGAATCCATACTAGGAAAATGAAAATATGAGTCCTAGGCACTGGAACTGTTTCTCTTCTCCTTATTCATGACATTTAAAATTTGTTTTGCCGTGCTTCTTCAAAAGTTCCAAATTATTATTCAGTTCAAATATAGTAAAACTTTGAAGGAAATAAGATGTGATGTATACCAACTAATTCTTTTTTTCTTGCCCTTCTGAAGTTGCAGAAATTATACTTGTTAGCTTGAGCACTCATTCCTTCATTGATGACATCATTTCTACTATGGTGCTGTACAGGTCAAGCAGATGCTTATTGCTCTTCTGAGTGAATCAGAAATGAGATTATCAGATGAAACCGTTGAGACAATCCTGGACAAGGTTTCGACATTTAATATCAAAATCTAGCTGTTGCTCAAGTTTTTGAATAACTCTTAAATTCCAAACTTACAAAAGAGTTCAGATGTTATGGGGACTGATGTTGACCATGCGGTTGATGTTGCCAGACATTTTCAGATGCTGATGTGAATCAGGATGGGAAGATAGACAGAGCAGAGTGGGAGAACTTTGTCTCAAGAAATCCTTCCTTGATGAAGATAATGACTCTTCCATACCTTAAGTAAGTATTGTATAAGAAAAGGAAATCACAAACATTGTGCGACTAGAATACCTTGTGTTTTTATCTCTCATTTGATGAAATGAATCGTTATTAGGTTTCAAAATTTGGTTGAGGCTTCTTTAAGAGAATATAACACAATGCAAACAATTAATTTTTGCAATCTAAGCAGTAAGCATGATCTTAAAAGTACTACTGAACAATAGAGCGAGAGATGGAAAGGTGCTACTTCATGGTTCATTTACCAGTGATATACTGCTATATGTTTGCCACAAGCACATTTTTATTTTAGTATAATAGTAAAAGTTGTTTATTTTAGTATAGCATGTTTGCCACAAGCACATTTTTCATAATGCCATATTTAACCTCAAATTACCCGATGTAGTTTAACAGCAGTGCATTTGTAATGGTTGTGGCTCATCTGCATGAACATTTATCTTGAATCAGGTACAGCAGTGTGTTTAATTGTTTTGCTTAAAATTTCAGGGATATAACAACCACATTCCCTAGCTTTGTTTTTCACTCGGAGGTTGATGATATTGTCACATGATCACCATTCTCTGACACATGTATGTACAATTAACAAGGCACAGAAGACTTTTTCAGCTGGTATCATTATATGGAGAGTGATTTTTTTAGCGGCAATAAAGGAGGATATGTGAATTGCGCTGTGATGTGAATCAGCACATGTGATGCTTTAGTTTGCAATGAAATGGCATTGGTCTCATTTCTGTGCATTAAGGTTGCTACGTTTTTGTGGAACACTGTTTTATGTCACCATTTGGATGTGCGGTGGTGTTTGCTGTGAAATTGCGCTGTGATGTGAACGAGCACATGTGATACTTTAGTTTGCAATGAAATGGCATTGGTCTCATTTCTGTGCATTAAGGTTGCTACGTGTTTGTGGAACATTGTTTTGTGTCACCATTTGGATGTGCGGTGGTGTTTGCTGTGAAATGCAATGTGCTCGCTCAGTAACATTCCTGCCAAACATAGATACTCGAATTTTGTTGATTGGGAATGTGCTCCCTTTTCCTATTGAGTGGTACTGTGGTGTTTGAAGTTAAGTCTTTTCTGTATTCATGTTTAAAATACTTTGGCGAATATTAGTACTACTGCCTAGTAGATGTCTGTTTTGATGTGTATCCTTCAATCCATATTCCAAAATCCAAAGAGCGAGAGATAGATGGAATGGTGCCCAGACCTCGTGGTGTGTTTTGTTGTTTGCCTCACTCCCACTTGGCGATGTCGTTTCCCTTCATGCTTCCTCTCAACTGACCCGATCATCAGCAGATTACCATCCTGTTACAATAAACTGATCAGATTCGGATCAGGAGTTATCTGCAATTTGTGGTTTTTTTAAAGCACAAGAGTAACCCCACACGGTCACGTACTATATGATTATTATACTAGTCAAGTGCATGTGTGTTACAACGAAAACATATTTTTTAACTAAATAATCAAATCATACCACGTGTTTAAAAAAGAAAATTTGCACTCTTGAGTTGCTACAGACAAGGAGAAGAAGGTAATAGCTTGGTCAGGGGGAAAGAGTGTGGACCCAAAGAGAGAGGGAGATACGATTGGTTTCCTTTTTAACCATCACCAACTCATAGATAAGATATACCGTGGCGACTCATCGTGAGTAGGGCTGGCTATCGAGATTAACGAGTTATTATCGAGCTTCTTTCAAAATTGATATAGTTTGATGTAAAATCATTTTATGTACCATTTACGTGGTTACTTCAAATTCGAGCTAACGAGCCACTATCGAGTCAAGCCTCATCAACTTTTTTCACTCGAAATTGTCTTATTTTAATTTTGAACCTATCAGCTATTGTAATTGAAGAAATTTTGATTCGAGCTCTAACGAGCTTTTTTGCCAGCCCTAATAGTGAGATCACTAACTTATCCTTATATGCAATTTGTGATTTTGAAAGGAGCATAAGCAAAGCAACAAGTTTGCTAATTTGTTTTGCACGAAATCCCCGGAGTTGCTGATGTTACCCCCGGCCGCAAAGGGCACCCCTCCGTCACGCTCCTTTTCTTCTTCTTTACTCCTTTCTCTTCTTTTCACCCCTCATAGAACAGGACAAAATTGAATATAACCCTAAACATTAAACTTTCCTAGCTTTTCTTCTTCCATCGTAAATCAGGACAAAATTGACTATTGGACACTAAACTTTGGTAGTGTTTGCTCTAGGACACCAGTTTTTTATATCCTTATTAAAATATGCTAAATTTTTATGGAATTGCTAAATGGCACTTGAGTGTTTTTATGGTATATGAGCACTCAATTTTATGTCCTTGCTAAAATAAGCTAATTTTTTTTGTCTATTAGGTATTGTTTTTTTTTTGTTTTATGAGCACTTAATTTTTTTGTATATTAGATATTATTATGTGATCCATATTTTTATTTGTTGTGTTCCTTTTTTTTTATAAATTATCATATTTTTTACATAATTTAATTTATGTAAAATTAGTATATAATTGATGTAAAAAAGGCAATGCATAAAAGAATAATGTTCTTTTTTTAATAAATTGTCACATCATTTTTTATATAATTTAATTTAGAGAGGTGCTTCCATGCTTCTCTTTTTTACAGTTGCACAGATATTAAAGCATGAATAAAGGGTAGATGGTGATTACTTACCCCTTAGCTTGCTTTAAGATTTGTGTAATTTGTACTATGAGGGAAAGCATTGAAGCACTGCTCTTTAATTTATGTAAAACTAGCATATAATTTATGTAAAAAGGTGATGGAGACAAGAATAATGTTCCTCGTCTAATACTAAAAAAATTAAGTACCGCTTAGTAAAATAGTAATCAAATAGGAGGAGAAGAGGAAAATTAATTTCATCCCTTAATCTAGATGTGAGCCCCCCAGGCCCCACTTTTATTGCTCGCCCACGATTCAGTGCCTTCGTCTCTTTAATTTTCTTTATTTTGTCGTAGACCCTGCGGACCTTCTCTTTTCTTAATACAATCAGAGAGCCTTCTTCAACAAAACACAAGAGAGAGCGGCCATAGGAGCTCCTGGCCAAGCTCGACGTAGGCGAAGGAAGCAGCGGCGGTGACCAGCGAGCTTCAAAATGGAACGCTACGGACATGGCGAGTCCATGGGTAGCGAAGCATTGAGAGGCGGTCTATGGCGGCAACGCAGCCACGTACAACAACGACGATGACATTGCTACTATGACGGCAACTATACCGCGACTACCTCAAGAGATCGAGCGCGTCACGAGCATATATAGGAGGTGGGGAACTCGTCGGAGTGGATGGCGAGGACGGGGGCGGACTAAGGTGAGCTGGCGGTGGGCACCCAGGGCAGCGCAGGGATACCGGCGTGGAGATGGCGACCTGGGGAAATACGGCCCAAATTAGTGGTGGGTAGAGATTGAGAGAGGTGAGTGGATGCTCCAGGGGAGAGGAATCGAGTTGGTATGCACCGTGCTAAGAATGGCGGTGGTGGCGACAGTTTTGGCCGTACGTGGGGAAGACGAAGGAGCCGGCGAGCTTGGAACATTAAATTGGTTGAGGGTACTGAAGAGTAGATCCTAGAACATGTTTTGACGCAAACAAAATAAATAACTACTCTCTTGTTTCTGAATATGTATCTCATTCTAGCTTTCAAAATTTATTTCTAAATACTTGTCATTCTACAAATTTTGAGATGATTTTTTACCATTTTTTTCCTTCCATACCCTTTTAGCTATTTTCAATGTCATTTACTACCTCGGACTAGAGTAGACACACCATCCAAAAATATGATAAAGAGAGGTAATGTTTTTTTTGTAGATGTGATTTGGTTGAAATGCAAGAAACTAGAATGACATCCATTCAAGAATAGAGGGAGTAATTGACAAATGCTTACCTGCCTACTCCCAGCAACAGCAGCAACTGCCACCTACATGGATCGCCAGCGTATTAACGACGCCGTTGACACGTCTTCCACCTCCTGCGCCGCCAAGGTGTCCCCCACGCTAGATGCCGTCGCCACCGATGGTCCCTAGATTTGAAGATTTAGGGATTAGGGGGATTTAGGGATTTGGGGATTGGATCTGTGGATATTACTTGCTAGCGCGGTTGGGCCTTGTGGACTTGAGCAAAGGCCCACTTCTTTCTTCCTATGTTTCTTCTTCCTCATGGAACCGAGTCCATGGCCGTCGGACGTTGTGCAGGAGGGTTACCAATGCTTGGCAGGTGTTGGAGGGAGGGTATCAGCACCGCTATGGAGGGTGGGCTTAGGTTGGAGCCTCCCGTTGGATTCGCCCTTGCCTATGAGGGAGATAACACATTCTGGATTACGTGGTTCTGCAACTTAAAAGGCAGCGAATTCTTTTCTGAGATCGATGATAATTATATTCAGGATGATTTCAACCTCTGCATCTTGAGCAATCAAGTGCCATGCTATGATCATCCACCTGATCTCATCTTAGACGTTCAGCCATCTCATGGTAAGATTGCTGCTTCTCTCATCTTAGTGCACACACCATCGTCAATTTGTACATCTCATTATGATCATAGTTCTCGGCCATTCTTTGTGTATAATCATCAGTTTGATCCTCATAAGGAGTAATTCAAGTATTCAACAAATGAAATGCATTTATGTGTCTTCTCTACCCTTGAGTTTTGCGCGGTATTGAACGAATTGGTATAAGTTGGTGCACTTATGTACTGGTGATGTTTTCACTGGGGAGCAAAATGAATTGAGAGTCACAGATGTTTTTAGCCTGGAAGTATCAGGGAGAATCGAAGAAAGATCGGGATTATTTTTATTAATTTAAAATGCTGACCGATACTGTATCGGGAAGGATCGCGAAGGATCCCCGTATCGCCGGTACAACAATTTTGTAAAGGATCTGTGATTCCACGATCCCCATATCGCCGGTACGACAATTTTGTGAAGGATTCGTAATTCATATGTGAAGACCAAGGTAGTATCCTTTTGAGTTCAATTCCTTGTTGACTGGTCATTTATCTATCCTCAAACATGCAACCCTCCTGACCTGATAAAATATTAACATTATGATGGTGCAGTTCTTGCTATTCTGGCTTTTCAGTTTCACGTGATACCTGTCAATAAGGAACTCTCTGTTTTTAGCAATGTCTTGCGGCATTCTTGTCAATGGGATGGCAACACCGCAATAATGTTCAGTCAACCATTTTCCGTGTTTCTTTTCTTTGCTTGCCTTTGCATCCCAGCCGCGTTGAATAGATGCTCATTTTGTAAAATGGTTATCAATAATATATTTTTGCATTTGTACTGCAAACCTAGCGCGATATATTTCTTGTGCTTGTGCTGCTATTTATGTTGCTCTTGTATGCCCATAACTATTCCTAGATACTGATGGAGCATACTTTAGGATGACATTTCCTCATCTTTTCCTGATGACCAATTCACACTTGAAGCCACAAAAGCCATCATAGAGATATAGGGCCTGTGCAGAAGCTTGCAGCCCCCATAACGTGAAGCCAAAAGCTGGCATGGGTGGCTTCCCAAGGTTTTTGCAGGTTGGATTTTCATGTTTGCCTTTAGAGATGAAGAATTTTTACCCACCTCGTACTAGGTATAAAAATGTACCCCACACCCATTCCCCTTATTCCCTAATCCGCACCGCTCAGTTTTGAGGACAAATGTAGCGGCAACGTTAGGGTTAGTGCTCCACGCTACCGCATGCCGCGTCCTCCTCGCGCCGCCACACGCTGGAACATGCTAAAATTCCTACAAGTTATTTTAACGAGTTTCAAAATATTTTCTTGCATTTACCCTGAATTTTCAAAAATTTCTATGTAAAAGAAAATTATTTTCCTAAGTTTTAGCTGCTGTTTTCGAATTTTAAAAATTGATTATAACTTTAATAGAGCCTGGAAATAATTTATTCATGTTATAAATAATCTAAAGTACCTCTCCAAATATTTTTATAATTTTAAGAGTTGGTTTGCTAATTTTAAAAATTCAAACTCGATACAACTAAATCAATTAGAAAACAAATTGAAAAATTAGATTTTGTGCATGGGCCAAAATCCTGACCTCTCGGCCTGAACCATCTATGGCTCACGTACCATCCCTCCGCAACCGCCTCCACCTCTTCGCTTCCTCCACACAAAGGTGCCCTCCACTTTTGCGCTTGTTCCCTCTCCCCTCCCCGCACTCGCTGACAACTGGCCTTGCTAGTCAGTCATCGTCCTCCACACGTTGTACGACTGCCATGAGAGAGAGCTCTCTAGGTACTATAGTGCCCATGGTTTTTGACCTTGATAACCATTGTTTTTGCCCCTCTAGTAGTCGCCGCGTATCCCCCTCCTCCAAGCCACGCTTAGCGTTGAACGCAAGCCATAGCCGCCGGAGTTATCGCGCCTTCTCCCCACGTAGCCGCGAGTTCTCAATAAGCATGGCCCCTTCATCTTGCCATTTAAGGCCAAGCCGACCATGTCACTCTTCGTTCCCAAGCTTGCCATCTCCATTTTCCCCATTCTCACCTAGTCATCCTCTCTAGCCCACATGGAACACCACCTTCGTCCTTGGTTTTGGAATGCGCCCTCCACCATGCTTGTGCCCCTTCCCGGTGAACCCTAGCCTCAATACTTGCATCACATTGCGCCTTTTTCTTTCCTCTTCAAAAGCTCTCGGTACATTTTGTCGATTATGCAATGTAGCACCGAATCCACACCTTCTTCATCACCGGTCACCACTGTCTCCATTATGCAGCCTTGTCTCTGGTGAGCCCCTGCCTTAAACATGGTCCTTTTTAGCATCTCCATTACCTGCTGAACCCCATCTTGTGCTCCGTTATAGCTCAAAACCCTTTAGGGGAGCCACCATCGTTCGAGCCATTGCTGCTATCCTGTTCACGGTTATCCAGCCACTACAAGCCTTCTTAGTCATTGTTGACCTCTCCATTGAGATCAAGGTGACGTGCAGAAGCTAGTGTACCCCTCAATTTGGCTTGAATTACTAGTTTCTGTCGCCTTCACCATGACCATCCATGGCGACATCGCAAATCATGGCCATCGGCTCACGTCCGATGACCATTGGTCCTCGAGTTAGCTCCTATAGCTTCACTCAGGTGCCCCTCTTATCTCACAGGATGACCCAGTCTCGTCGTCCCGCTCTTCTTTGCCTGTCCCATCAGCAACCCGAGGGCCTCCACTGCCCGTCACCATCGTGCCACTGCCTTTGTCCACCTCTTTAGCTGATGTGACAACCCAAGGGTTTGCTGTGACTTCCTTCTTCCATTTCCAACCTTGCCCCAGCCTTTCTGCCGCTGCCTTGCCGCCAACGAGCTCGGAGGCAAGCTTGGCCATGGAAGCCATGCCATTGCTCTATCTTGTGCTACTAACGAGTGCCGTCTGAGTGTTTAGTCTTAATGATGCTAATTAAGATTTGTTAGGTTAATTAATTATGTTTAAAACCTATGAGTCATTGACATGTGGACCCAATTATGATAAATAGGTAGTTTTATAATTCAAACCAGTAATTAGTTTTGTGTCACTAACATGTAGACCCCACCTGTTAGTTTCCACAAAAATTAATAAAATTATGATATATAGGCCCCATTTGTTAGTCTCTTTGAGAGAAAAATATCGTTTCTTAATAGAAAACATGCTTTCAACCTTAAAGAAAATATGCCTTCTCTGTTGGATAGCGCATTTTGCTAGTTTATGCCTTCTCTATTGGATAGCGCATTTTGCCAATTTACACCTTTGACATCATCCTCAGCATAGTATTTTCCCTTTTCTTTTCCCTAATTTTGTCAGCCGAGCTACATTCAAATACTTATAAATTTTGCGTCTATACTGTAAATTAAGTGAAACTAGTTTATAAATTTGTGAAAATTTTTGGATTTGGGCTCTATTTGAATTTATTTGGTATTTATTTGTGTTATATGGTTTTATACGATAGATTCCGCCGTCATGAAAAATGCTTCGAGATTGATCCAGATTAATTGACTAGTGTTCAATAGCAAGGCAAGCACCCTCTTTGACCATGTTGATCCCATAATTCAATATTACGTATTTTGTTTGCTCAAACTATTATGCATGCGCTTATTTTTGATAAAATTATTATGTTGGTCAGATTGATAGCTATACAGATTCGTTGCATTGACCCTACCTTGAAAAGTTGCCAAATATACTGTTGTCACTCTAGAACTGGTATCCATAGCTTGTATGATTAATTGTGGAATTTTAAAATAAGTCTAATATATAGTTGCTTAGCCGTGCCTAGTTTATTGGTTTGTTAGATGATAGAATGGATAACTCTTTCAAAATATGCGAATGATTATGTTTGCTAGACCAGTGTGGTCGCCCTTGTTATTTCACTAGAAAACAAAACTAAAAAACTATGGTTTTGACTCGGGCAAGATATTTGTATATCTTGTGCAGCGAGAGAGGGACCTCGTAGGTGTTTGTTAGTTGTTGGAGACTCTCGCTCGAGTCAGTTAAGGACCGTGAACTTATGTGTTGTTGATCTAAGCCTCTCGTACAACCACAAGTGCCTTTATGTGAAGGCCCTGGCATAATATGTTGTTTGGGCCTAATCATGTACCTGTGGTAGATAAGAGTTGTGCGAGCGCCAGGACGGTGGCTTGAGGGGGTTTCCACGCAGGAAGCCTATGGGGCCACAACCTTCGACACAATAGTGGATTCCTCGCATAACTCGCAAGCAAACAGAAAGACTTACATAACTGAAATAATTATACAGAGTTCAGTACAAATTTAAAACATTTAACAGCGGAAGCCAAAAGAAAGCTGAACAACTCCAAACAGCCTTGCGGTTGCCCACTAAACCCTCAGGCAACTGACTAGGCAACCTAGAAAAGACTATCGTCGAAACCCCCGAGACCTGCTTGAAAGAGCGCGTCATCTGGCAGATCTGAAAGGACAGGGGATGTCGCCTAGAGGGGGGGTGAATAGGCGAATTAAAATATTTAAAACTAAATGCAACGGAATAAAAAATTTGTAGCTAAATAAAATCTCCCGAGGTTCTAAGTCCGGAGTGTCCGGGATTTTTATCCGGATACTCCGAAATGTCCGGACTGTCCGGGTTCAGGAGTCCGGATACTCCGGATTGGATCCGAGAGACTCAAACCGGAGTGTCCGGGACTTATCTCCGGATACTCTGAAATGTCCGGACTATCCGGGTTCAGAAGTTCGGATACTCCGGATTTAAGACCTCGAAATGAGATTTTAAATCCTGCAATTTTTCAACAATCTACTTGAATACAAAAGATCTAAATGCTATCAGGTACTTGGGAATGATGTAGATCTAGAGCCAAACACAACAATAGAGTAGATCGGGCAAATTCAAGATTCAAAACCAGATACTAAAGCAAGAGTAAGAAGCAAACTTGGAGACAATGATTTTTCACCCGAAGTTCGGATCCTTGAGGGGATCCTACGTCTCCGTTGAGGCGGCTCGGTCACACTTGAGCCGGGGTCTCTTTCAACCCTCTTCCTCCCGGTGTTGCACAAATGCACTCGCCGGTCTTCACTCCTTTGATTCCTTCCCTAACGGAGGCGGAACCGGCCTTCACAAACTTCCCACGGCCAACCACACAAAGCTCCGTTGGCTCGTAGGCGACCTCCTAGCCGTCTAGGAGTCCTCAACCTCCAAGAGTAACAAATGCTCACGAAGAACAAGCTTGGAGATGAAATCAAGTGCTCAATCAACTCAAAACTCACTCAACCTAGCACCTCACTCCTCAAACTCTTCCCAACCCTTCTCACAAAGGGGATCACTTAGATCTAAGGGTAAAGAGGTGTTTTGGGGCTCAAGAACAAGGGTATAGCACCTCTAATCAACAAGGTAAAAGCCTCTTCAAAATGAGGGAGGATGGGGCTATAAATAGAGCCTCCCCAAAAACTAGCCGTTGGAGACAGCTGCGCACAACCCGGAGACTCCAGATAAATACCCGGACACTCCGGACTAATTCAACCCGGAGTGTCCGGACTTAACACCGGATACTCTGGACCAACTGAGAGCAGCCACCGAGGGTGTCAACCCGGAGTGTCCGGACCAAATGTCCGGATACTCCGGATTGTCCGAACAGCACTGAGCAGCACGACGAAAACGAGCATAACTTTTGACTCCGGACTCCGATATCAGAGATCTTAGACTCTACCGAAAGCTAAGAACGAGGGCTACACAACCAACAAGGTCTCACTACCCAAAACTCAAAGGATAAACACAGATTTCACAAAGAATCCAAGGAAGACCTACAACCCTCACTTTTCGGCACCACCAACACCACTCTCTTTCTAAGTTTCACAAGGATGGATCACTTGAGCACTTGACACATCTAAAAGTCATTCGACATCGCATCCCTCTTAATAGTATGGCAATCCCTAGACTCAAATTAAATCAAAGATAATATAAGTCTAGAAATAGTCACTTGCCGTCTTCTTTCTTAATGCCGGTGCATGAAGACCTTCACCATATAATTGATGACATCTTCGCCTTGTCCAACTCGACTCGATTCACCTCATGAGACTCTCGTCCTATCAACCTTGACTTGATCATCCTCTCTAACGATCTCCACGCCAAGTCGATCTTGACTTAGTCCTCAACTCTTGGTGACACCGCCGTCTTGTTGACCTTGGCTTAACGATCATCCTCCAAGATACCTTGGTCATCCTACACATACGGGACCTACGTCTTTCCAATCCACTTACGATAGACATTAGTCCCAAAAGCTCAATAGATATAAACAAGTTGATAATTGTGAATAATTGATTACAACAAGTGTTTCATATAAGGAAGCACAACATAAATGGAAACACTTGACATAAGAAATGTTCTCTACTAAGTACATCATGATGAATATGTAATTGATCTATATGCACTAAAGAGATAATTGCCAATATGATGAATCAATTAAATCATGGTAAGGATCACAGTCTTTACTTAAATGAAGCACATGATAGAATATACACGAATTGTACATGTGCAAATAATATTTGGAATAAGAGTAAATATGTGATCCAACACTAGATTAAACTTCACTAAGAGAATTGCATGAGAAGATATACAACTAAAACATGCATGCACCAAATCAATCTATAGCAATATGGAGTTTAACTCTAGTTAATACATGCATACTAAAAACAAAGCACATAATGAACTCAAATGAATATATATGCACAAATAAATATGACATGAACCAATGTTCATATATATAATCAACATGATACTTGGAGTTCACTATGCATTTGCACAAAAGGAATGCAATAACAAATATAGAATAGATACCAAAATTGCATACCTTATCTTTGCTTAACCATCCCACTTGATTTTCCTCTAAATAGATGAGACTGATACTCAACTAGGCGATAACATGTTAGTCTCATAGCAATATAATCATATTAGAGGTTTGTCATTTGTTAAGCACTAAGTTAAGCATTTACTTAATTACATAGATTGTCATTATGTGTGTTTGTCATTAATCACCAAAATAACATAAGTGCCTAGATGCACTTTCAAGATCGCAGTCTTCTTCCTCTGAGACAGCAGATGCAAGATTGAGTACATTGGTACTCAGCAAGACTTATAGTGGTTCACATATGCAAATAAGTAATTATGCAGGCTGAACAATAGACAGGCTATGGTTATTTTGCAATTGCATAAAAGCATTAAAATGTATAAGCATATTAGATTGAAACATTGCATTTTAATAAAAGCAATTGGAATACAATATGATAAGCAATTAATCCAGATTTTCAACCCAGTCCACCCGACTGCATATGACCCCGGTGTCGATCCTTTGACACAAAAGCTGGTTACAAAACGGTTTACAAAACCAAACCCATTTTTTCCAAAAAAGACTCAAATGACTTTAGCATTGGGAGGATTTTCCCCAAGTGCCCATTACCGCGGGCGCGGCTAATCGATTAGATTTTTCACTCTGAGAGGTGTACACTTTACCCACAAGGAATGATCAACCTCTTTCGCCAGGCCAGTTAACACACTTCCTTTGGTGTGTCGGCAAGGAGATCATACAAAGCTGTTACATTATCTAGAAGTGGCTTTACACCAGCCCGGGACGTTAACCCTCGCCCTGAAGACAGAGACACTCACCTAAGTCGTGGATCCACATTTATCACACACACACCACGTCTCTGTCCAGGGCAAGGCGTACACCGTTGCATTGGTATGTAGAAACCCCTACAGACAGACCTGACCGGACGTCTGTGCAATCTCCCACCTTCCATAGATGCAAAGCCACATCTAAACAACTTATTAAGCTAAGACCCGTCCATACAAGCCCTTGTGGTTGCACGAAAACATGGATCTACAACATCCCAGTTGCTCGGTCCTTAATTCGACACGGGCGATACTCCACTCTAACTACGTGCATATCCTTTTGCACAACCGGCTAGTGCCAATAATCACCCGCGTCAAACCATAGTTTTGTTTGAGGGTTTTTAGCAAATTATTACCAACCATTTCCCAAAAGGACCATATACTGGTTGAAAAGACTGAAAAAAATACCAACGAGAAGCTTAAGCAGGAATATTATGCTAGCGATTATACCCAAACATGACATTAAGTATGTCTAGCTCAAACTAGGGTTTACAAGGTTCACATATCCATACAGATTGAGACAAACCATAATTTACAGGATTAACTACAGTTCTAACCCAAATTAGCACTTTTATGGAGAGTTATCTGGATGCACTGTACATAAGCAAAAGCAACATAAGGTAGGTGAATTATCGGGCTCAATATGTTCAAGGAGTTGCTTGCCTTGCAGTCCACTGTCAGGTATATAGTCTGGATCTGTGGAACCGTCGTCTTCTTCTTCAGTGACGTCGGTGTCTACTCGTCGAGAAAATGAAGAACAAAAGAACATTAGCAAACTCCAAATGGCAAAAAGAAACAGACAGACAACAAATAAACACAAGTTCGAACCAAACAGGAGGTTGCTTTTTACGAATAATTTGAATTCATACATCGAATTATAGATGCTAAAATTATTTGAATTAAGAAGAAAGTTCATTAGCTTCTTTGGAAGAAAGCAAGAAGAGCAGCACTAGCAAAAAACAGAGCTCTCTGCCTTCTCAAACTTCAAGAAATGAGCACTCAACAACAATGGCATTTAGGGTTATACATCCATTAAGATTTAAGTGCAACATCTAACAAAATTAGAGTTTTAATCTTGAACTAGCTAAAGCACACTTTGGTTATAAATTCTAATGATTTCTCTTAATTTTTAGGGTTTAGACAAGGCTTGAAAATCATTGCTCAAAAGGCTTAGTTGAAATCTGGACTTAGGCTACAAAATTGGCTAAGGAAAACAGACTTAAGCAATATCACTTAAGGTTGTTACCCTTATGAAAACTAAGTGAATCATAGCTCTTAAATGAAATATTTTTCTGTAATCTAGTAGTACAAACTTCAGTGATCATTTCTACATTATTCTTTCAAAAATTCTTACTTGGATAAGCTACTTTACACATTGTTGAAAATGCCTAATTGTTTCAAACATTCAACAAAACATAAAAAGTAGGTTCATTCTACTAACTTGTTTTGTATACAAACCTTAGCAAAATGTCATTATGTTTCCCGAACCTATTAGTATATACTATGTGGAGTGTTTCTATACTATTTTTACATTCTTTCACATTTATATAATCTATTTTATCAAATGAGAAAGGGGCTATATGAACACAAAAACTGCCTTGTAGCCAATTCAACTTGCACATTCATTTACTACTAGACTACTTATCAACTTTAATTCATTTTCCTCCTAACATCAGGGCATGATCTTAAGGACATTTCAAAATCGAATTTGAGTTATTTTGAACTTGTTCATGACAGATCACACCTATTTTTGCCATTGTAAGTGTTGTTTTCCTTTATTGAACAACCATCACCCATACTTTTCCCTAAGTATTTTCACATGTGCTAGCTCCTATTGGTCTATGCCCCTCCAGGATGAACTTTTAAACACTTAAACTTTAACCCTTTCTTTTATTTACATAACTTCAACTTTATGCTTAATATTCATTTTTGTGTAAACATGACATACAACAAGGTATCATGCAAACACTTTTGTTTATTTGGAATACTTATAACCCAGAGGCTCCATAAAAACTCATCTTACATTAACTGAACCATCCTAAAAATATTTTATTCATATGGCCTTATTTACACCTAAGCATCTCTTTGAATTTCCTAAAATCACATTTTACTCATGTTCAACAAATTTTTGGATATTCTGAAACTACATAATTTTATACGAATTTAGAAACTAGTTTCACTAAATTTGGCCAGATGATTCAAAAGTTATTGGCGTTTGAATTTTGGCCGGCTATGAAAATCGTCTAAAATCAGAAATGCGCTTTCGCTACTGAGAAGACGCCTTCTCCTGCGCGCGCAGAAATGCGTTCAAACGCGCTGACCCACTGACAGGCGAGGTCCACCGGTCAGCGACTCAGAACAGAGAGCCACGGTTCCTTGCTCGCCGCCGGCGAAGCAGCTCCGCCGTGGCGGAATGGATAGCACCATGGGCACCAGCACACCCGTGCGCACCCAGGGGTGGTACCCATTCACCGGGTGGTGGCCGGGAAGGTGGCCGCCACCGTGAGGGTGCGGCGGCGCCATGACCGATCCGGCAAAACCTTCACAAACGGCCATCTTTCCGGCGAACTAGGGTTTGTACAGCTACAGTGACACTAGGGGATTCGAACTCACCAGATGGTTGGGTCGGAGGAGGCCCGAGCCGAGCTGCCACCGTGCGCTGACCGGGAGGGAAGAAGGGCAGCGGCGAGACGGCGCTGCAGGCAAAATGAAGCCAAAATGGCGGTTGATCAGTAACCTGAGGGTGCTGAAGATGCTTCGGGTGGAACCGATTCAAAGAATTGGGGACGAATTGACCTGGATTGTTGGATTTCCCCCTTCTGGGCTCTCGCGGATGAACGGGGAAGATGACCCCGTGCGAGGCTCTCCACTCGGTGAAAAGCAAATGAGAGGTGCAGGAGGGCAATGCGAAGCGAGTGGAAAACTTATGACCGAACGGGGTTGATCGATTTTGTGATTTGGGCGCAATGACCTCGGTCGGCTTCTTCTGTGCCGAGCGAGCGGACGGCGTAGCCACCTCCCTGGCGCGGCTCGACCACGAACGACCAAGCATAGGTGCGGGGAAGACTCTACGCGACATGGAGGGCAGTGAGCATGACCGGACGGGAGTGGTTGAGCCGGACGGCGAAGGACAGAGGCGTCGTCGCTGTCGGCGACTCGCCTCACTTCGGTCGGGAAAAGAGGAAGGGGAGAAAGGATGCTGCGAATTGAGGCTGACACGCGGGTCCGGGGCCCACAGCAGTGAGACGAGGCTTTGCCTCAGCCTTGCCAGCGCGACGAGTTCAACAGCAGCCGGGCCCACTTGTCAGTGAAAGCGGACGATCAATGTGATGGGACTGGACGGGAACTCTCTAGAGCTTGGATTAGCTTAAGCTTCAAACTCAGTCAATATTTTACCAAAATTTTCGACCAAGACTTACTGGGAGTCTTACATCTCCTGTAAAAATTTGAGAGAAAAAATCCTTCCAGATGTTTTACTAAAATTCTGACACTGTACTGTGCCCTAAACCTTGATTTCGGTTTTTGATTTAATTAAAGGTTCATATTTTAGTATTTATTTCTTAAACTTTTTGGAGAGGTTAAGATACTTATAAATAGATCACCCTAAAATTTAAAGTCAAAATCATAAGAAATTATTTTATAATAATTCTGACAATCGTTTTCCCTACATTTTGGACTCCCTGTATTTGAATTTTTAAGAGGCTTAACCCAGCTTATTAAATTATAAAAATTTTACCAGTGGTGTGTTATACAGTCAGGGATTTACATGAATTTTCTTGGCTTTACTTGACATTGGTTATTTTTTATTTTCCTTTGTGATTCACTATTTCTAGTCAAAGTTGGTCATATTAGTTATTTATTCTAATTTCTTATGCATGAAAAATTTATTTGTTGGTCCCACTGAAATACCAGTGCATCTTGGGTTACTAATTTTTTTATTACTTTAACCATCTCCCTTTTTTGTCTTTTTACCCCTTTCCTATTATCATCCTTTGTTTTCCTTTTATTTATTCTTTTCCCATAACACTAAAAATCTAAGGAAATTCCATCTGGAGCAAATAATACCAAGAAACTCCAGAAATACTTATTTTCAAATTTATACCGTACATCTTTTACTGTTCCAAATTTTCAGGACGTTACAGGTGATGTGGCATTGTTGGTACACGTAGCAAAAAGGTTAAGTACAGTTAGCACGTCTCAGTTGTGTCATCGTTGCACGTAACAATTCATGTGATAAACACACGAAATACGCGCAGGCTTGCGTGTGTGTAAATAACCTAACATAGCCAATCATGTGTACCTCTAGAGTCTATACAAGAGCTCCCCTTATAAGTTGGTTTCCTACCACCAAGCTAAGTAACTTGGGACTAAAGTCTCACACCCAATTCAACGCTCATTTGACTTCCTCCCATAAATTTATTCTAACAATTTCATCCTTGCTTGTGTGTACGTTCGCATGCATGTATTAATTGTCCCTATGGAGCAAGCTCAGACTAGTTAATTAACAACCTTGGTTAGGTTGAGTTTTTCTTTGGGTAAATTGCACCAAGGATCCGTGAACTTGCGAGGTGGATGCGAGTAGATCCATGAAAGGAAACTGAGCGTCTATGTCCACATGCTAAAGAGAGAGAGAGAGATCGAGAGGGGTCAAAATCGCCTTTGATCCTCCCTCGTCAGTTTCACAAGATCGCCCACTTCCTGGTTAAAGGAGCATACTGAGTCGATCTTACATCGTCGTTCCCTTGCATGTGACATGTCCCTTCAATAGTCCATGATTAGTCCAGTTGCCTCTTCAGGTAGCTAGATCCATCTGATCATTTCTAATTGGTGAAACACCAATGCGCACATGACCTTATTTCATGTCCTTAATTAATCCTTGGTTCATTCGTTCCAGAAAAGAAGGATAGATGAAAACGAACAAACTTAATTAGTAATATCTAACAATCAAGGGAAAGAATAAAATAAAATCATGCATGCTGCAGGTATAAAATTGAGAAGAACTGATCATTTATTCATACATTTGCATTCCTACATAAATGCGCATGTCATGGAAAGAAATGGAAAATCATGCAAGCGATGCGACTGAGACGCACGCACGCACGGGGATGGTGATGTACTATGGTACGTAGTAGTAGTACCCTGGATTTGATTAATTAGTTGACGGCTGCTATATTATATATAGTTGGATGCATGTGGCGATCAATTGATGAGGTTCGTGATCGCGGTGGCTATGATGGCGACCTGGACGGAGTCGGCGGTGCGCTGGGCGAGTGGCGGCGGCAGCGGGATGGCGGCCTTGGCGAAGGCGGCATTGCATTGCTGCGTCAGCGAGAGGGCCTCGGCGAGCCTCTGCTTGCCGGCGGCGTAGGCGCGCTTGTTGATCTCGTCGTGCGCGTTGGCGAAGGCGAAGCCGACGCCGCTGTAGAGCTTGGCGCACTGGGCAAGCGCCGGCATAATGGCCGGGGTGGGCTTGGCCTCGAGGGCCTTGATGTCCGCGGCGGCGAGGTCGGCATTGTTGACGCCAACGAGGGAGGCCACCTTGGCCAGGCCCCAGGTGTCGGCGTCGGGACTTTCGCGGTGGCGGCCAAGCTGCGATGCGCACAGCTGGAAGTTGACGCGCTTGTCGCTGGCGGCCGCCGCCTTGCAGGTGGCGTCCACCGTTGCGTCCACGGCGCTGGCGCTCAAGCTCAAGGCCACTGCGAGCACAGCGGCGAGGGCCACGGGACGAGCAGGCGTCACCGTCATTCTCCTCCTCCTCCTCCTTGTTAGCTTAATATTAATCTATTGACAACGTTATTATTTGTTCTAATTACTGGCCTAAGTAGAGATCGTCGACGTTGTGTTACATATATACAAGTGACTTAAGGAGCACTGCAGCTAGCGGAGGGGAGCGATCGACGCGACGAGCGGAGCGGACGAAATACCGGAGGCGGCAGACGAACGTCCGGTTGCGTGCATGCCTAGCTGCACACGTACGTCTGCATGTCGCGCGACATGCATGCGCAGCCACGTACGCCTTCTTTCGTTCACGCACGCACCTCCAAATCAGATGGAGCTTTAACAAGTTATTTTTCTGTTTATAAAGTGTCTACTAGTGCTAGGAGGGGTGCCTGAGGAGAGAGATCGATCGAGGGATCAGATCGGTTCCCTACACAGCACCGAAATTTTGATTGGGTACCAAGGAACGGGGACCAAGCCAGTTACCTGTTCCAAATGGCGCGGGCATCGTCTCCTCGCATGCCCTGCCGCATCATCGCTCCAGATCCGGCGGTCCCCATCACCGGAGCGTACCGTCGCCGCCTTATCTAGCTGGAGTTTGGAGCAAATATTCGTGCTGCCGCCCAATCTAAGCCGGAGTCGAGGAAGAGGCAGAGGAAGCCGCAGTGGCCGTGCTCACCTTCAGATGCAGGACGAGGTCGAGGAAGCCTCATCGCAGTTACCCACCTCTAGATTCGGCCGCGTGGCACCGGAGTTAGGGAAGCTGTATGGCAGTCGTTCCGCTCAGACCCCTATCTAGCATGTATCATCACTACAATAAAAAAAATCATCTGTGACGGTTCATAACTGCCAACAGTGACGGTTATTGAACCGCCACATATATAGTGCCACTGATTTCGATTATCAGTGGCGGTTTTTTAACCGCCACAGATAAGTGTTATCTGTGACGGTTCTACACACTAACCGCCACAGATAACAATACTATCTGTGGCGGTTCTACCCACAAACCGCCACAGATAACTATACTATGTTCTTTCCTACAACCGCCACATATAACCGCCACAGATAACTATATTAACTGTGGCAGTTCTATACACCAACCGCCACAAATAACTATATTATCTGTGGCGGTTCTATCCACCAACCGCCACAGATAGTACCTGACCGAAAAAATAAAAAACTGTATTTTAGGCTAGCCTCAGGTGCTGCTAGCCATGCCCTCTGAAACATATAATACATCAATCACAGATTTTGCATATACACAGTTACAATGTACAATAATCACAGATTTCGCATATACACAACTACAATATATAATACATCAATCACAATTGCAATTTTGCATATACACAATTACAATGTACAACAATCACAGATTTTGCATATACACAACTACAATATAATACATCAATCACAATTACATATAATACATCAATCACAATTACAATCACAGATTTTGCATATACACAATTACAATGTACAATTAAAGTGTCATGCATGAGGCGCTCGATCATGGTGATGGTGTAGGGCATGCCTCCCGGTGGACCTGCTCCCTTCCCCTCCAGTTCAGTCATCTTTGCATCAATATTTCTAAGAGTATGTAAATGAAGTCATTATATATCATACTATGGAAAGCTAAATAGATCACTTTTGTTGTATCACAAATCTTGTCGATCCATTGCCGTCTTATTCCATATGAATGCCGTGGCATCCTCCAGATGTTGTACATGCATTAGCTAGTTTATACTCCCTCTATTTTTGAATATGTGACATTCTATTTTTCAATTTTTATTCCTAAATACATATCATTCTACAATTTTGATCCTACTTTTTACTATTTTTCCTTCTATAATCTCCATTTAGCTATTTTTAATGGCATTTACTATCATACATTAGAGTAAAACACACCATCTAAAAATATAAGGACCATGTAATCAAATCTCTTATGAATGGAAGGTGAAGATGCAAAAGGAAACTTCGGCAACTAAATGAAGCAATCAAATAAACCTGCTGTATTGGTGCAGTTTTGGGGCTGAGCTCTTGCCGTATTCATCCATCACCCACGTCTATAAAAAGCTCTACTAGCCATCATGAAAGGGCACGGAGAAATGCAATAGAGGGAGCGCCCCTCCTCCGGAGCACGTGCACACACACACCACCCATCAACACACACACACGCACGGGAGAAGGGCAACAACACGCGCAGATCAATCACAACTTCTTAAATCAAATCACAGAAATTTGAACATGTGCAAGCTATGCCATCCAATATTAAACTTGACATTCAATGAAACATCAATTTACACCACCGTAAGAAAAAAATTAACTAGTTTTGTGAACTATAAGCCTACGAGTCTTCAGTGTTGGTAGGGGCCTCACGAGGTGGCAGATGAGTATGGAAGACTTCATCGTTATTATCTGGGTCATGAAACTCGCCGTTCTTGTTGAGTACTTCCTTCATGATGAAGTAAGCGAGCTGTCCCTGAATGCCTTGGATTTCATTTGGAACCAGTCCTCCCGTAGGCAACTTCAAACGCTATAAATAGAAAAAGTTTATCTTAAGAGCTTATATAGAGAATGAGATGTACGAATCAATGTGTGATGTTAGCGTGACAAACCTCTACGCCATTGTTTACTATTGTAGAGCCTAAGATTTCGCGCATGTATTGGCATCTGAAGTACCCACATAAATTTGTTCTGGCGGTTTGCTTGTGTAATCGCAAAAATTGAATAAACTTATACGACATTGAAGGAGTTATTGACTACGAGTGTGATATAGGAAAATTGTTTTTGTGCGCACGGAAATTTAGTACGGATTGTCGGTGATTTATGGAAAGGACGGTGTCTCGAGCACTTTTACAATATGCTTTGAAGGCCCTATTTACTAGACTTGTCATATCTTTGTAGTCTTTTGGATCTTTGTCCATGGGTCCAAGATCGACATCTTGCTTTTATCTGGAGTAATTACTACGAGAATCCGATGGAAACTACATACACATGTATGATCTTGTAGTCATTAGTCCTAAGTGAGCAAAGAACGAGATCAACAAGTAGTTGAACTAGCTAGTGAGCCACTTACTTGAAATTGTATGGTAAAAGTATGAACTCCTTGTCTTGGAGTTTGATGAAAGCGTTATATACGTAGTCCTCGATCTCCTTTGGTACTCTTTTGATTTCCGGCTGGCAAACCGTTCCTGGATCGAGGAATGCCACTGGCCCTTTGGTTCTTTTTAGTTCGATCAACTCGTATCTACATAACAAATGATTTAGACATCACATTTATCGGTATTACATGAATGTAGACAATGATTTTTATATTGGACACTTACAGTGACCAGCATCTCATAAGAGACACGTCGAGGGCATCTTGATAGTACATGTTGTGCAACTCGTTGAATTCTATCAAGAAGTAGCCAGACCCCTCATAGTGGAAATGTTCTTCTTTGTAAATGGCAGTGATCACCTTCGGGAGTACATGTTGGTTCGATCGCTCCATATACCATTCATGTAATCGCCTTAGCTGCACTGTTAGGCTATCAAGCTTCGAAGGGGAGACAAACGGCTTCCCCAATTCGTATTTCAGTCTTTCTTCAGCAGCTTGTCCTTTGGAGACCGCTTTACCCTTACTTTTCTCACACACAACATCATACTCTGTTCTGGCTTCGCCTGACCTCGCCGATATGGCTTGTCTATTCTGTCATGCCTTCAGAGGAGGATTTTTAAGTTGGTCAACTGAAGTTGTCGCACTAACTTTTGTACGCTGATGTGTTGGTGACGACTGTGCGAGGTTTACTGTAGGACAGTAAGACCTGCAGAGAGGGTGGCGTGGTCACCTCGGGAGGGTGGCGAGTTCACCTCAGGAGGAACAGGCACTTCATGATGGTCCAAGACGATGTCACGTTTGCGCCACTGGATGAATGAGTGGACGGCACTTCCTAGAGTTGTAACCTCGTCGTTCGGGGGTATTTCTAGCCCGAGGTTAGCACACTGGGGATTAACCGTGTCCACCTGAACCTTTGCATATCCCAGCGCTATCGCATAGTTGTGCAATACACCTCCTTCTTGGCATGGGTACGCTATGCCTGTACCAGCCTGAATGAATATGTTCATGACGGGCAAAGTGAGCTGGCACAGTGTGGGGTCATGTATGTCGTCCACAGGATAATGGCCCATGTCCTATTCTACAAGTGGGGCGGATGCGCAACTGCTGCGACGAATCGGAGGGCTGGTCGTAACAATGTTCTCGGCTTGCGACTGGCTCATGGCTTGTTGTACTTGTTGTTGTACTTGTTGTTCTATTGTGCCTTGTAATTCTCGAAGCATCTTTTCCTTCATCATTTCTATTTCGGTAAATGCTTCTCTAGCTCTCTTTCGACTCTTGTAAGTGTGAATGTGCTCTGGGAATCCTGTCTTCCAGGGAACCTTAACCCCGACACCTCGTTTCCGTCCAGGATGCTCCTTATTTCCCAGGGCACGTGTTAGTTCGTCGTTCTCCCTATCTGGGTGGAATGTTCCTTGGGAAGACTCGGCGTCTGACTCCACGAACCTTTGCGACATTGCTTCGTCATCGCTATTTCTGAAGGATAAGCCCCCAACAGACGTGACACTTGCCCTCGCTAGCACGTAGTGCTTGACTCGGTCTAGTAGTCCGGCCAATTGACTTGTACCAATCATTGTAGTGATTACGCTTCTGCCTCTCCCATTGAGGATTTTACAGCGTACCCACCCGTACCAAGTGCGTGTGGATGGATGTTCCTCCTTCCGATGTTTATGTGGTCCTCATTTGGACTTCTTTCTTTGCTTCACTTTGCTTCATCAACACGAAATCATCCCAATATGGTTCTAAGTTTGGGTAGTCCCGATGGCGATCGGTTTTCTTCACATAAGTAGTATTCACTGGCCTTGAAGTTCCTCCATGCCGCATCCATGGTCATCAACGCATCCCGACGCACGCGGTGTTCATCTTCTTCGGGGAATTCGAAGGTTTGTTTGAGCTCAGTCCATAGATCCGTTTTGATGGTATCGGGCACTTTGTGCCAATCCAAAAAGGTGATTGGCACTCTCTCCCTGCGATATACCGCGAGTTGTTTTGTACTTTGCTACGAACTTTGGCGGTGCAATAGGGCCCCGACACGAGACCTCTGAGATGGTATACCGGCCTTCGGGCTTCTTATTTCTTCCTCGGCCACGAGGTCTTGCCATGGGTATGTCAGCATCGGCGGCAACAGCGGTGGTTGGGTGGAGGTTGAGGAACCTGCTAGGGCTAGGGGTCGGGCTCGGGGTGGATTGCTCCTCCATATCAGCCTTGGATGTGCGAACTGAAAGAGGTAAAGTATGGAACCATTAGAATTTGGCGGTCATTTGGGTTAAGTGCGGAAGTTTAACTCTGAAAACTATAAATGAAAGTAATCGAGAAATTGGGCATTCAATAGAAAAACTTATCTTTTAGAAAAACTTATCTTTTGTTCGGCTACTTTTGTTTTCTTTGTTCATTCCATCGTTCATCCGTGTGCTAGAGTCTAGAATATATCTCCTAGTTTGTTTTCTTTTTCTTCCCTTGTAAAGAAATATTCCCAAATTTTTAGTTTTGCTTGTAGGATGGAAATGGGAGGAGATTGTTTGCCACATGTGCAAAAAATTAAGCGGGGACTTCACTTCTACATCCTGTATATACAAACTGGTAACATGTTTTAAATCAACCAATTGTTTCCTGCATATCCATCTTATATGCATTTTGTGATGAACACATACATCCTGATATACAAACTGGTGTGGCTTTCACACAATGTGTACTACTATGTAGGCGAGGACTATTGATCAGAGTATCATAAAATTTGTAAGTATGACCGCAACAATTCTGTGATGCTTTCCTTTTGTTCACAAAATGCAAGAAATATGCAAAGCTTAGTTGAGAGGTACCAGAGCAATGCGGAAGAAAGTCAAATGGCAAACAAAGCTCTACAAAGCCAGGTCTGCCTATGTACCTTGCAAAGCTTGAAAACGTTGCAACTGCTCGAAGGGATGTATCTAATCAAAACTCATCTGTGGTTGCTAACATACTAACTCTCCAAATGAGCCATCAGATGAGGCTCAGAGTCCGATCACATTTAGATGGAATTGAGGAGAACATGAGTGCACAATTTTGTGAAAAAAAAATTGATTTATTAAGTAAAAAAACAAACAACAACTTTTTGCTCTAGCTCTTTAATAACTAAATCTTATATGTCACTAGGCAAAAGCATAATCATCAAGCTACCAACAGATCACATGGAAATGCAGGTACACAATACAAGAAATGCAGGTGGCTGCCACCAGATCACATGGAGTTCTCGATGTTTAAGATTATCTATATGTGCAAAGCCCATTCCACATGACAAGTGAATCATTGTATCCATAAGACTGGTAAGTGAATCATTGTACCCATAAGACGATGGCTCAAAAGAGTACGTAACTTCGAGAATCGAACCTCGATGTCTTTAGCTTAACATTCTAGGAATATATGATAAGTTCTCATCTTTGAGTCGATTCACATTACTCCATTTTCTTCAACTAGCATTTTAGATGCTAAGATTTATCTGTGTTTGTGCACAAGACAAAAGATTTATCTTTGTTTGGGCATTTTCTCTAACATAGCTAGTCTGTGGAGAATTTATCTTTGTTTGGGCATATGTAGAACATGTAGTTATGTAGAATTAATCTGATAGAAGATTCAATGTTAAGCAAACCGAATGGGCAGGAGCTCACGCGGCGTCGAGAACAACGTCGGTAGCGTCGGTCGGCTTGGCGTCGAGCGACGCGTCGGCGGCGGTGTTGGGCGCGTCGGTCGAGTGCGGGCTTGAGGCGGCGTCGGGGCGGCGATCGTGGCGGCGTCGGGCTCGGTGAGAAAGGCAAGCGGCGGGAGTTTAGGGTTTAGAACAGCGGTGAGAAGAGTGGATCGTTGTAACGACTTTTATATGTGGGTTATCGTGGCGATTCATAACAAGAACCGCCATCGATACTATCTGTGGCGGTTCTTATATCGAACCGCCACGTATACCCTATATCTGTGGCGATTATTATTAAGAACCGCCAGCGATATATAACTTATCGTGGCGATTCTTTATCTGAACCGCCAGCGATACACTATCTGTGGCGGTTCTTCACAAGAACCGCCATCGATACATATATTATCTGTGACGATTCTTTATACTAACCGTCACAGATAAGTTTATCAGTGGCGGTTCTTTATACTCCATACAAATGCATATTGTTTACATCACATTGCCATTACTCGTATATAGCTAATTATTTTCTTTCACAATTTGCCCTTCTTCATGATCGTCGCGATGATAGGTAGCTTCCTGAGTGGTTTCTTCCTCGAGCCTGATGTTGCCATCTACGAAAGGAGGCAACTTGTCAAACTGGTTGTACTCATCCTCATCCACGACATTCTCAACTCCGACGATCCTTCTTTTTCCCTAAAGAACTACATGGCGCTCCTTATCTGCTGGGTCGATTACATAGAAGACTTGTGCTACTTGCTTCGTAAGTACGAATGGTTCGTCTCTGTATCCGAAATGTTCGATGTCCACAGTAGTGAAGCCGTATTTGTCCACCTTGACACCCTTTGAGAGTTGTACCCAACGACACCGAAACATCGGGATCTTAAAAATACAATAGTCGAGCTCCCAAATCTCTTCTATGAACCCATAGAAGCTACTCTTCTTACTGCCTGTGTTGTCATAGGCATCTATGCAGACACCACTATTTTGGTAAGTGCTTTTACTATCCTGAGATCTCGTGTAAAAGGTATATCCATTTATGTCGTATCCTTGCCATGTCAAGATTGTACCTGATGGCCCTTTTGCCAACCACTTCAACATAACACTCGTTTCTTTCCCAGTCATATGCTCTTTGAACCAATAATTGAACAAACGGTTATGCTCTTTTGTTACCCAAACCTCTGATCGTCCACGATTTTCCTCTCGTAGCTTATACTTGTGCATGTCCATATCGAGGACACCTCAACCGATTGTTGCAAGGCGTGAAATGAGCTTTTGAACAATCCATGATCGTAAGAATTTATTGATTTCCTTCCAATCGTCCCTTTCCCGGCTAGCCTACCCTCATAGCGAGATCTGAGGCACCCCTACGGTTCCACCCCTCCATGTAATCCACATAAAACTCGATAACCTCCTCGGTTCATAACCTTCCACAATGCGACCCTCGTACGAGATCGATTGCGTACATACTTCTTCAGATACCCATGTACCTTTCAAGCGGGTACATCGATGCGAGAATCTGAGGCCACATACATTTATCTCATTCACAAGGTGAACAATGAGATGAACCATTATATCAAAAATGATGGAGGAAATACATCTCTAGGCGGCATAGTGTCTTGACCACATCATTCTCGATTCGAAAGTCCGATGGAATCAATGACCTTCTGTGAAATCGTGTTGAAGAAGAAACACAACGTCATGATTGCCTCTCGGACCTTTTCAGGCAAAATACCTCTAATTGCAATAGGAAGCATTTGTGCCATCATCACATGACAATCATGAGACTTCATGCCAGTTAACTTCAAATCTTTCATCGAGACCAGTTTCTTGATGCTTGCGGAGTAACCGGACGGAACTTTCACACCATGCAAGCATTTGCAGAGGTCTGTTCTCTCTTTCTTGGAAAGAGTGTAGCAAGCTGGAGGAAGGTAAAGTAGCCCTTTTCCGGTGTCCGGAGGATTTAGCTCAGCTCTAATTTTCATATCTTCTAGGTCCCTTCGTGCCTTCAGTCCGTCCTTAGTTTTGCTAGGAATGTTCAGCAAAAGACCAATCAAGCTGTCACATACATTTTTCTCTACGTGCATGACGTCTATGCAGTATCGAACTTCTAAGTCCTTCCAATAGGGCAAGTTCCAAAATATCGATCTCTTCTTCCACGTGGTCTTCTCAGTACAAGACCTCGATTTATTATTACTATCTCTCTTTCCAAGTACGACATTAATATCTTTAACCATATCATATACCTCTTCCCCACGATGAGGCCTTGGGGCTATACCATCCTCTTTTGTCCCGTCGAATTGTTTTTTCATATTGCGGTAGGGGTGATTCCTACGAAGAAACCTACGGTGATGCATGTACACGGTTTTTCTCGAGTTATTGAGCCACACACTAGCGGTTTCATCCATGCACTGGGGCATGCTTTGGCCCCTTTACAAGACGACCGAATAGGTTACCAAGGCGGGAAATCATTGATGGTGCAAAACAACAATGCTCGTAGGATGAAGTACTCGCTTGTACTCATCCCATACCATACACCTTCGTTCCACAAGTACCACAAGATCTTCCACCAATGGTTGTAGGTATACATCAATATCATTGCCAGTTGTCTCGGCCCTTGGATAGCGGTGACATCATAATGTACTTTCGTTTCATACACAACCAAGGAGGAAGGTTGTAGATACAGAGAGTCACGGGCCAAGTGCTATGAATACTACTCATGTTACCGAAAGGATTCATTCCATCCGTACTCAACCCAAACCTTATATTCCTCGGTTCATTCTCGAAGTCCTTCCTAAAGAGCCTATCGATGGTTCTCCACTGAGCAGAATCAGCAGGGTGTCTCAGCTTTCCATTCTTTTTACGCTCTTCTGAGTGCCATCGCATCAGTTGGGCATGCTTTTTGTTTCTAAATAAACGCTTCAACCAAGGAATTACTGGTAAATACCACACCACTTTAGCGGGAGCTCCTTTCTTCACCACTGTGCCCTCGCTGTCATGGCCTTTACGCTTGTATCGCGATGATTTGCACATCAGGCATACATGCATATCTGTATACTCTTTGCGATAGAGTATACAATCGTTTGGACATGCATGTATTCTTTCTACTTCCAATCCCAATGGACATACAACCTTCTTAGCTAAATAAGTGGTTATCGGTAATACGTTTCCATCTGGAAGCATGTCCGCTAAGAGATGTAATAGCGCCGTGAAACTCTTATCGGACCAACCATTGCTTGTCTTCAATTTCAGAAGTGAAAGCATGGTGTGCAACTTTGTGTATTCCTCCTTGCAACCCGGGAACAAAGGTGTGTCCGAGTCATCCAACAAACCCTTGAATTGATTAAACTCTCTCTGACTAGTGTAGTTCCTACGCATCGCGCAACATCTGAGCAAGATTATTATCGTCATCAATGTCCAACCTATCCTCATCAGATCCATAACTGATGTCAGCTGCTATAATGCCTTCTCCATCATCCAATACGTTATCACCTTCATGTATGTTTTCCTCTTCACCGTGACTTGTCCAACGTGTATAGCCAAGTACAAAACCTCTTCGAATCAAGTGCAGGTGGATGTGCTCTTTGTCTAAAAACATTTTCTCAATCTTGCAATCAATGCATGGACAATGTATGTACTCCGTCTTCTTGTGCAACTTGTTCTCCTCAGCGGCTCTTAGAAAAGTAGATACCCCGTCGATGTAATCTCAGTTTGTAGCAGTTCGCATTGTACATCCATCTCGGTCCATCTAAAATTAATTAACATATAAAAATTGATTAAAAAACTAATCTAAATACTTATCTTGTAAAGAAGCTAGATAATAAATTCATCATCTAAAAATGATGAGCACCCACCTACCAAATTAACTAAAATTTCATGTATATTAATATCCACTAATCTTAAATAAATAAATTTAATATATGCAAGATGTATATTATACGTGCACACTAATGGAACCAAATTAATAGTAATTGAAAAACTAATCTAATTACCTATCATCTAAAGGAGCTAGATAATAAATTCATCATCTAAAAATGATGAGCACCCACCTACCAAATTAATTAAAATTTCATGTATATTAATATCCACTAATCTTAATTGAACAAATTTAATATATGCAAGATGTATATTATATGTGCACACTAATGGAACCAAATTAATAGTAATTAAAAAACTAATCTAATTACTTATCATGTAAAGAAGCTAGATAATAAATTCATCATCTACCAAATTAACTTAAAATGCAATTTATATTAAATATATGCTTGATCATAATTCATCATCTATAAAAGGAACACAACATCATCTAATGAATCTAGGTAGGAAATAAATTCATCAACTACAAAATGGTAGGTAAATAAAAATAAACAAAATCTAAACTTTTCATCACATCTACATATAAACCTTAATTGAACTAGGTTTAAAAATTAAATTGCAGCAAGATTAACACAAATCAAGAGAGGAGAAAAAATAACTCACCAAGGAACAACTAGAGGAAGTACAACACAAGAATTGGAGAAAGCGAAATCAAAATTAGAAGTTTTGGTTTGCTCTCGGGAGGAAGAAGACCGGTCTTGCATCGACCACCTACTTATAGACGATATTATCGGTGGCGGTTGTTAACTAGAACCGCCATCGATAATATTATCGTGGCGGTTCTATCCTCGAACCGCCACTGATAATAAATTATCAGTGGCGGTTGGAGGATAGAACCGCCACTGATAATACAATTGTATCAGTGGCGGTTGGAGGATAGAACCGTCACGGATAACTGATGATGTATTTGTTATCAGTGGCGGTTCTATCCTCGGCGCCGCGATAATTCATTATCAGTGGCGGTTCGAGGATAGAACCGCCACTGATATTCTTCCCGCCATTTTCAATATAGAACCACCACTGATAATTATATTTGTGGCAGTTCGAAAAAAACCGCCACAAATAGACCGTCACCTATTGCAGGTTTTGGAGTAGTGCATCGCCGCCACTAAGGTCCACCCCCGCACGGATTTGACCGCCAGCTGCCACAGCTTGCCTCCGTCGCCGCCGGACTTGGTGGTCTCCGAAGGTTGCTACGACGCCTCAGTTGCCTGCGCCTTCACTACTACTGCCGCCAGATGTTGCCCAGCTTCCTTCATTGCTACCACTGCTTCCTTCCCTGCTACCGCCTCGTTCATTGTCGGTGTTGGGTATTGATCCGAATTTCCAGTTGGACTTTAGGGACACCTTTAGCCCATATTTCGGTGTAGCCCGTTTAGACTCGAGTTGCTTTATCCATCTATAAATATCCCTTGTAAGCTGCATGGAGAGGGTTAGACGCTCTTTGTAAACCCTAGCCTTTGTACTCAATTCCTCAAATAGTGGTATCGCCGGTTGGCGCCCGTGGTTTTTTCCCACAAGGGGTTTTTCACGTAAAATCTGCGTCTCGTGTTTCTGTGATTAATTTTCTAACAAGTGGTATCAGAGCATCGAATCAATCATGAGAGAAAAAAAATCTTACAGATCGGATCGGTTTCGGGCGATTGTTCATCTTTCAATCTGGTCGTCGGTCTCCTCGTTCGCCGCACCGGTCGCCTCGTTCGTCGCGCCGCCTCCTCCCGGCGCATCGCCTCTGGCTGTCGCGGCTTCTTGCGCCGGCCTCCCCGGTGCTCTCAGACGATCCCAATGCTCTCCGACACCGATCGACCTCGTGTGGCCATCAGCTCGCGTCGACCCCGTCGCGCCTCGGCTGACCCTCGCGCCCGGCGACCCGTCATCGGCGTCTACCGACCCGACCGGCGCTGTGTCTCGTTGGCGTCGCCCAGCCGCCAGATCCGCGCACCATCCGCCTCTCGGAGCCTTCCGTCGCTCCGTCTCCGAGCGTGTCGTCAATTCTTCCATTGCGCCGACGCGCTCGGATCGACGCGACTAACGCCGATTATCTTCACCGCAAGGTACAAGATCTCGCGTGAAGTATTCTTGCCCGAGTTGTCGGCAACATCGAAAGTGGCGTCAACGCCATTGACGGTGATAGTGACCGGCATCTTTTTTTGCTCGTGAACTACCTTGAAGAAGTTTTTGCCAGGACCGATCATTATCTAGTTGGATTGGACTCCAATCAAATCCCTCAAGGGATTTTAATTCTCTTTTGGGTCCGGCTCTTGCTCTTAAGCCCACATGGCTTCGTTGAAGTATGATATTCCGTTATTAGACCGTGATACAAGGTTTTCACTATGGCAAGTCAAGATGCGAACTATTCTTGCGCATATTGATCTGGATAATGCGCTTGATAAATTTGGGAACAAAGATCAAAAGACCTGGACTGATGAAAGAAAAAGAAAGGACCGTAAGGTTTTATCTCAAATTTATCTTCATTTATCAAATAATATTTTGCAAGAGGTTTTGCAGGAGAAAACTGCAGCTAGTTTATGGTTAAAGCTGGAATCAATTTGCATGTCAAAAGACTTTACTAGCAAGATGCATGTGAAGATGAAATTATTCTCGCACAAGTTGCAGGAGGGTGGTTCCGTGTTAAATCACCTATCGGCCTTTAAGGAGATCGTTTCTGACCTTAAGTCTATAGAGGTAAAATTTGATGATGATGATCTAGGTCTTATTCTTTTGTGTTCCCTGCCTCCGTCATTTTCAAATTTTAGAGACACTATTTTATATAGTCGTGATACATTAATTGTTACTGAAGTTTATGAGGCCTTACATGCAAAAGAAAAAATGAAATTAATGGTGTCTTCTGAAAGTTCCAGTTTGCATGGTGAAGCTTTGTCTGTTCGAGGATAAACAAAAGAAAAGAAATCATATAATGGATATAGAGGCAGAAGTTCAAGCAGTTATAGGGGCCGTTCTACGTCTAGAGGTAAAGAAAAAATTTGCAGGTATTGCAAGAAAAATAATCATGACATATCTGAATGTTATAAGGTAAAGAACAAATAAAAAAGGAATGGCACCTACAAACCAAAAAGTAAACCTGATGATGAAGGTAAAGCTTCTGTTGCTTCTGCTGATAGTAGTTCTGATGGTAAGACCCTTGTTGCTTTTGCTGGATGTGCTAGTAGTGGTGATGAATGGATTATTGATTCTGCTGCTTCTTTTCGTATATGCATTAATAGAGATTGGTTCATCATTTATGAGTCTGTTAAAGATGCTGGTTCTGTTAGGATGGGTGATGATTTGCCACGTCCTATTGTTGGCATTGGATCCGTTCAAATCAAGATGCATGATGGCATTATCAGAACTTTGAGAGATGTGAGGCACGTTCCAGGTATGACAAGGAATCTTATTTCTTTAAGTATTCTTGAGGTATAAGTATTCTGGTGGCAATAGAATTTTCAAAGTATCAAAAGGTTCTCTTATTGTAATGAAAGGTGATTTGAAATCTGCCAATTTATATCGTCTTCAAGGCACTACAATTACAGGTGACGTCTTTGTTTCTTCACATTCATCACCCGATATTGCTAATCTTTGGCACAAGCGTCTTGGACATATGAGTGAACAGGGTTTGGCAGTATTGAGTAAAGGAGGACTTCTTAATGGATATAATGGAAAATTGGGTTTCTGTGAGCATTGCATATTTGGTAAGCATAGGAGGGTAAAATTCAACACTTCTGTTCATACTACAGAAGGTATTCTTAATTATGTGCATTCTGATTTATGGGGGCCATCTAGTAAGACTTCTTTTGGTGGTGCTCGTTATATGTTAACAATTATTGATAATTATTCTGGAAAAGTTTGGCCTTATTTCTTGAAGCAAAAATCAGAAGCATTCTCAGCATTTAAAGAGTGGAAGGTGATGATTGAAAAGCAAACTGAAAAGAAGGTAAAGAAACTTTGTACTGATAATGGGATGGAATTCTGTTCTGATGAACTTAATTCATATTGCAAGTCTGAAGGTATTGTGCGTCACTACACTGTTCTTGGTACTCCACAACAAAATGGTGTAGCTGAGCATATGAACAGAACCGTCATCTCAAGGGCCCGTTGTATGTTGTCTAATGCTGGTTTGCATAGGCGTTTTTGGGCTGAAGCTGCTTGCACTGCTTGTTATCTTATTAATCGGTCTCCCTCCATTGCTATTGACAAGAAAACTCTAATTGAGGTATGGTCTGGTTCTCGAGCTGATTATTCATAATTGAGAGTTTTTGGTTGCACTGCTTATGCTCACGTTGATAATGGTAAATTGGAGCCTAGAGCTATTAAGTGCATCTTTCTTGGTTATAAATCTGGTGTTAAAAGTTATAAATTGTGGAATCCTCAAACACAAAAGGTTGTTATCAGTAGGAATGTTATCTTTAATGAATCTGCTATGCTAAATGATAAATTGGATACCAATATTTCTATTGAGAAACAACAGAAAACTAGTGTGCAGGTGGAGCACCTTATTGATTCAGAGTATACACCAGAAAATAATAGTATTGATGTTCAGGATGCAACTATTATTGATGATTCACATATTGTTGAGCATTCTTCCCCAGTTGTGCAGCCTCTACAACATTCTATTGCTAATGACAGACCTAGGAGGTCTATTCATCCACCCAAAAGACTTATTGAAGAATGTGATATTGCTTCTTATGCTTTAAGTGTTGCAGAAGAAATTGACAATAATATTGAACCTTCTAATTATGTTGAGGCTATTACTTCTGCTGATTGTAAAAATTGGATGACCGCTATGCAAGATGAGATGGAGTCACTTGAGAAGAATGGTACTTGGGATTTAGTGAAATTGCCTAAAGACAAGAAGACTATCCGTTGTAAATAGATTTTCAAAAGAAAAGAAGGTATTTCTTCTACTGATTCAATAAGGTATAAAGCAAGGCTGGTTGCTAAAGGCTATAGCCAGATCCCAGGTATTGATTTCAATGATGTATTTTCTCCTGTTGTGAAACACAGTTCTATTCGCACTCTACTCAGTATTGTTGCCATGCATGACTATGAACTTGAGCAATTAGATGTTAAAACTGCATTCTTGCATGGGGAGTTAGAGGAGGATATTTATATGGACCAACCTGAAGGATTTGTTATTCCTGGAAAAGAACACCTTGTTTGTAGATTGAAGAAATCTTTTTATGGCTAAAAACAATCCCCTAGGCAATGGTAAACGAAATTTGACTCATTTATGCTCTCTCATGGTTTTAAGCGGTCAAATTATGATAGCTGTGTTTACATGAAAACTGTTAATGGTTCAGCTATATATTTGCTTCTTTATGTGGATGATATGTTGATCGTTGCAAAAGATAAGTCAGAAATAGTTAAATTAAAGGAACAATTGAGTAAAGAATTTGAGATGAAGGATTTAGGTGCAGCAAAGAAAATTCTTGGCATGGAAATCATTAGAGCAAGGAAATCTGGAAAATTATACCTTAGTCAGCAAGGTTATATTGAAAAGGTCCTTCGTCGCTTCAATATGCATGATGCAAAACCAGTGAGTACTCCTTTAGCTGCACATTTCAGATTATCTTCAGCTTTATGTCTAGAGTCAGATGATGATATTGAGTATATGTCTAAAGTCCCATATTCTAGTGCAATTGATTCTCTTATGTATGCCATGGTTTGTTCTCGTCCTGATTTATCTCATGCACTAAGTGTTGTTAGTAGATAAATGGCTAATCCTGGCAAAGAGCATTGGAAAGATGTTCAATGGATTTTTAGATATTTGCATGGTACTTCTAATGCTTGTTTGCAGTTTGGAAAATCTGGAGATGGGCTTGTTGGTTATGTTGATTCTGACTATACTGGTGACTTAGATAAGAGGAGATCTCTCACAGGTTATGTGTTCACTATTAGTGGTTGTGCTGACAGTTGGAAAGCAAGCTTGCAAGCTACTGTTGCTCTTTCAACTACTGAAGCTGAATATATGGCTATTTCTGAAGCATGTAAAGAAGCTACTTGGTTGAGAGGTTTGTACACTGAGCTCAGCGGGGTTACTTCTTGTATTACTTTATTTTGTGACAGTCAAAGTGCTATTTTCCTCACAAAGGATCAGATGTATCGTGAAAAAACAAAGCACATTGATGTGAGGCATCATTACATTCGAGATGTCATTACTCAAGGAGACATCAAAATATCCAAGATAAGTACTCATAATAATCCCGCTGACATGATGACAAAGTCAATTTCTGTTACTAAGTTTGAGCTATGCTCAAGCTTAGTTGAAGTTTCAGTTTAAGTCCTAGAGACTTTTGGCGCCGGTGATATTTATTATTGAAAGGAGTTCAGTGATGATGTTTTTGCTGCAAGAGGGAATTGATCTGAATTTCTAGTTGGGCTTTAGGGACGCCTTTAGCCCATATTTCGGTGTAGCCAGTTTAGACTCGAGTCGCTTCATCCATCTATAAATATCCCTTGTAAGTTGCATGGAGAGGGTTAGACGCTCTTTGTAAACCCTAACCTTTGTACTCAATTCCTCAAATAGTGATATTGCCGGTTGGCGCCCGTTGTTTTTTTCCGCAAGGGTTTTCCACGTAAAATCTGCATCTCGTGTTTCTGTGATTGATTTTCTAACAGCCAGGACCCCTCCTAGTGTGAAATACCAAAGGGTCTAATTTGGAAATCATCAGCTATTTCCAAAACAATGTTAGCTGCTACTGCGTTGCGGACCCGGGTTCTTGGCTGAAGCCGATCAAGAAGTTGGAGACTTGGAATGACTTGTCCAAATCCCAACTGTCTAGCATAAACTGATGGATGATAAAACTCATACGAAGGTTGAAAAGTCTGATTTCTTGTATTAAGTCCGACATGAAGAATGCTTGGAGAAATAAATAATTTGTACAAGTCCAGAGTTTCTGAAGGCATCAGATTACTATCGGCTTCTAAGTGCAGAAAGGAAGGCCAAGCAAAATCGGCTGCATTGCTGTAGCTAAAGAAATCCTGTTGATTGAAGTCTTCACTGTCCAGCTGTAAGAAGAATGCCAGGTATTTCCTTGAGTCGATAGGGGTAATCCTTGTCTTATTCCTGGAGCATAGTATGGATCTCTCGCTGAAAGATCGGTTTGCTCTGTCATGGGGCTCTGCGTCCTCTGGGGTCTCCTCCCGTGGAAATGGAGCATTATCAGTTGGGTTCAAGGCAAAAGATCGGCTAAATATATAGTACAGCCAGATATGCACAAACCAGAGTGGCCCTCCTACGTTGCCAACAGTGGAATCACCAAAGCCTGTGAATAGCCGGCTCCTTATGATATACATCATCTGATACACTGCTCCTAGCAATATTTTTCCTAAAGCTAGCCGACGGCCCTCTACCAGCTGTTCTGCCATGCTTTGGTAGACTTGGGTTGGCTCAAGAGATGCATCGTAGTAAAGAAATCTGTCTAGCCAAAGATTGATAAAGGCGATGTGCTCTTCGTCCAATACTAGCCCACTGACTTGGTTGTTATTGCTGATGTATTTACTCCATCCCTCGCATTTGGATCTGTTCAGCTTGAGTTTTTGCTTGGCACTTGTCGGGACCCGAATATGCAAATTCGGACCCTCTGTGTATACTGCACTAGTCCAGGATCACGCTAGTGCACACAGGCTCAACATCGGTGAATATCACAAGCATACATAGCGAAAACATTATGAAAGACATCATATTATATATACTACTAGTTGAATGACCTTATGGTCCACTTACATGACTATGCCTCGCAAGGCTGAATTACACATTAAACTGCAGCGGAATGAAAACGTAGACAACCCCTCAGTATACCATAGGCAACTGACAAGGCTTGTGCCCTAAACACTCGTCTCTTCTTGGATTCCTCCTCCAGCATTGATGCAGACTCCTCAACTGGTGATGTTGTTGTTGACAAGGGTGAGTACATATAGCACTCAACAAGTTGTGCAAAAAGTGCAATTCTAACATAGCTATATGCAAGGCTTATTCCAAAGGATAGGCTATCATGGCTATTTTGCAACAAAGCAGTATTTATGAACAAATACAATAAATAGATTGCAAAGACTGTAAAACAAATAACAATAATAGATAGATTCAGCATTTCTCAAGTAAACCAAGTTTTCTGATCCTAAATCAAGTTTCAACCTTCCACATGGCAATCCCGCCATCCCAACCAAGTTTTCCATTTAATTAAACTAACCCTTAACTGTAATTCCCGAGCATTGCTCAATACCGTGAGCACGGCTATTCGAATAGATTTACACTCTGCAGAGATTATGCACTTTACCCACACGACATGATCGTCTCTTGGTGCCATGCAATTAACACACTTCCTTTGGTGTGTCAGTGAAGAGATCATGACAAAGCCTTTACAATGCGCTGGCTTAACCCGGTACCACTCGCTAAGGTTTTAACACTGGTGGGACTGGTTACCACGTCCAGGGCCCCCCTTTTGCGCCATGTGAATTACTCCATAACTTGGGAACTCACACCGACCAAGATAGTACCAAAGTTAAGATATTGCAAATTAATTAGCTAGGTTGTCCCATACCAGACATGTGGTTGCATGATTGACTCAGGTCAAAGGCTTGCAAGGTTAAGTCCTTAGAGTGATCAAGGAAAGACATCCACATAATCTCATCGTGTGATCTCACATGACACACAAGTTCATAATAATGTTTCATATTCCATTAGTCAAGATTAATTATCAATGATTCAAGCACATATGATGTCGTGGCACAGCTAAGCAATCCATGACAGTCTAATCAGCCCATGTTGATTATCAATATTAACCAACTATTAGTTAACCATCCTAGGGTGACAATTAGATCATGGCATACAAATGACAAGGTAGGGTATATAGATTAAATTGATAGATTAACTAGATCCCAATTTAATTTGAAACAATTGTATACATGAAATACTATGCAATAAAGTAAAACAATATAGCATTTGTGTAAATATGGGTTCAACATGATCAAAGCACAACTTTCCTTAATAAATCTCTTATTCTTACTCTGGACCTTGGTCTTGAGTCGACGAATCTTCCTCCGAAGCGTCGCACAATTCAATGTCTACGCGTACCGAAGAAGAAAAGCAAATAAATAACAAAATAGAGAGAAAATGAACTCCAAAAATCAAATAAAATTCACCATTAAATATATCTCAATTTTACAAATTTTTAGAAATTTGAACCACTCAAATCCGAGTTAAAATGCAAAAGTTATAGCCTTTTGAAGTTTGAATAAATATTGAAAATACAGAAATTAGAAAATCTGATTTTCCCGAATTATTTTTATGCTGAAAAACTGATTTATTGCACCAGCATGACGTCATGCTGACGTCGGCCCTGACCCGAGCCAATCGGATGGTGACATGTGGCATGGCGCATGCGCCCGGTCCACGGAATCTCTTCCGGTCCACCGTGAACCCGGTGTATGACGCATTGGCACCCGCACCACCACGTGGCACGATCCGATTGGGTCAGAAGGCGGCATGATCTGAACCCTCCGATTTGATCTGATGGTCCACAGCACTCCCCAAGTACGGCGCACGCGACAGAATCTCACCCCTCCACTACGGATCGAACGGTTGGAAGCTTCCCCTAGCGTTGATGGCGATGAGGCGGCGAAGAAATCACCGGAGTTGGAGACGACGATGGCGCAGCAACGAAACAGCGGTCCAACGGCGATGTTTTCTGGTGGCGCAAGCGCGTCTCGGAACAGGGGTCTCAGATCCGGCCCTTGGGTCGACGGAGACGGCGGGTCGGCGGCGTTTTTAGCCAAAAACTGCGGCGACATAAAGATCCACTCCGGCGAGCTCCTACGCGAGAACGGCGGCGGATCGGGGCTCCGGGATTGCGGCAGACGCGCGGCGCGAGGTGAGGATTTCAGCGCACGCGACGCCGCCTTAAATAGCCGCACGGGGAGGCGTGCGCAGCGCGGACTCCGAAGATGGCTCCGTGGCGGCGACGACACGGAGAGGTGACGCGGCCTCATCACGAGCGTCCACGCGGCGTCCATCCCACGGCCCAGAGCGCTTCGGTGACGCGGCGAAAGCACAACCTTTGGATCTTAATCCAACGGTTGGCTTTCTTAGGGTTAGGGTTTCGGCTCGAAGCGGGCTGCGCGGGCTACCTGGGCCGCACAGTAGTGGGCCGGCCCGTAACTGTTCTCTATGATTTTTAAAAGGATTTTGATTTAAAATAATTATAGATAATCTTTTGGTTTATTTTAGGCAATAAAATATCAGGAAAAATCCTAGAAAATTCTCAAAAATACTTTGAGGCATTCTGAACTCAAATAAATAGTTTTGACAAAACTTCATTTTAACTTTGCATAAATTTAAATAGTTTTAAACAAAAGATCAATATACTTAATTTAAAGTAAATTCAGAAAAATCCAATAAATTCCAGAAAAACACAAAATGCTCAAATAACCAATAAAATATTAATAAAGCAAATTTTGGGATGTTACAGCACTAAAAGCCGATACCTTCTCCCTGCCAGGCCTCAAATAGCATAATTGGGACACATCTAAGAGGGTTGGGCCGACTGGACCGGTTTTGAACATGAAGGCATTTAAAGTATACAACCAGAAATAATAAGCCGTGGCTAACAAGGGCTCATTGGCCTCTAGATCGGCTAAGGATAGTGGGAAGCATTCAGCTATGCCCATCCTCTCCCAAATTTCCCTTTTTTGAGCTGCTGCCCGATTATACCAAGTCCTCCATCCTCTCAACGCCGTTGGCCAAGCCCTAAAACTCTCGCTCCACCCATCTATATTATATCCAGAAGCCGACAGGGGGAGACGTGGAATTTCTTGATTTATGACCGTATCAGAATCTAGGTTTCCTACCAGGCCTAGATAATACCGTTCATCATTGTTAGGAATCGGAAGAAGTACCTGATTGGGGTCCATTTAGCCGATTTGAAAGTGAGCCGATTGGGGATTGATGAACAGCACTGAAGAGCTTGTCAGCAAAAGGGTGTTCGAAAGCCGATGTCAAGGGTTCTGAGATCTCGTGAGCATGAGAATGACAGTGTGGGGGCCTCATATTTATAGCAGGGTAAAAAGTTGAAACGGTGGGAAGAGATTTCGAGGGGCGCGTGCAATTAAAACGCACGATACACATATCAAGATTTTTACAATGTCATAAATGGGACGATTACTAGTGAAGATATTGTACCAAGCCGATGTCGCATAAGCCGATGGCCAAAATTTTTGGAAGATAATATGTTATCCCCCAAAAATGGGTGGCATATGTTTGCACCAAGATTTGGCAGGTGTGGTAAAAATTGCAGGCTAAGGATTAAAAGATAATGTAGACGATATCGGATATGGAAAGAAGAGTTTGAATATGGATTAGGATAGATATTTATCTAAAAACAAGAAGGATACTGTCCGACTAAAGGCCGATATGGACTATAATTTGCAACGTGTTGGAGACGGACACGATCGGCCGATAGCTATAAAAGATTGTCAAGGGCAAGTGAGATAACACACACAATCCAATCAACCAACTCGCATTGCTTTTATCTACTTTTCTGTCGACTAGGAGTAGCCTCTGTAATTTAGATTCTTTGTAATTTGATCTTGATCAATAAAGTTGCGCATCGCCGATTGTTGATCTTAATCAATTACGTCATCAGGATTAATTTTTGTCCGATTTTATTGCGCATCGCCTTCTTTGAAAGAGATCTACCTCTATCGTCTAGTTAGCCCTAATGGCTAATTAGATTTATCATTACCCTTGATGTGATCGGTTTTTTCATCTGTTTAGATCTAAGCCGATTATTTTTATTAGATTGGCTTTGAACAAAATTTAGTTATCTTACCAATTGTAGGATCAAATCGATTGGCACGCCACGAACCTCAGAACCCAGTGTTCGTCAGGTGTGTTGTGGCCGATAAACCAACTTCAAGTTTTTTTGGCGCCAACACACTCATTTTCCCTTTGTGAGTTTTCATAAAGTTTTCTCATACGAAGGTTTTTAATGAGGCAACATGTGTGATACCATATGCGAATGCAATGTACTCTTCTCTACATCTCTTTTTTTCCTACTGGGTTTTTGAGGGGAGTTTTTGATGAGGCATATGCATAACGCGGTATACACCCAAAAGGGAGTGTTGAGATATAACCGAACTCTAGGGTTTTGTAGGCGAATAACAAAACTACTCCCGAGAGATTTTTGCTATAAATATAGCCCTTATTGTACAAGAGAGATCAATGAAATAAAGATAAGATTTGAGATCCCCTATATCTAGTGTTCATTTATTGTAATTGTTCTCGGATATTTTCTATTGGTTATTGGTATCGGATCTATTTATTGGCGAATAATTGATTATTAAACACCTACAGCTACTACGTTCGGCAGAACAAACTGCAGCTTGATGAGAAAGAAAGAAATAAGAAAAAAAAAAGTAAAGTAAGAAGAAAAGACAGGAAGGAAATATCAGTTCATTAGCTTAAGCGACAGATTCCCACCCCCACGCGAGGCCCAGCTTCACCCGTGCGTATCTGCTCGCGGCCTACCACGCCAACTAGCTGTCTCTCCTATTCTCCACTCGTATCCTAGCCACTCAACGTGGGCTGAAGGGTGGGCGGCGCAATGCTATATGCCGCGCGTGCAACGAGCAAACCCAATCCAAGCCGCAGGAGAAGCAGGCCGAGTTGGCATGCATGCGATGCGATTGCGCGCATGACCGACCGATGACATCGAGCACCCGCCGAATATATGATAGATACGGTGGAATCTAAATCTACTAGGCATACGATACGAAGGAATACAGAGGAAGCAAAGAATAACTTCGGACAAGCAGGATGCAGCATGCATATATTCTCCACGCGCACACCAGCTGTGCCGATGCAAATTAATTAATCTCAAGCAACGAAATTAATCAACAGAAAAGAAGCAAAAGGCTTAGCAAATAAAACGAGACGGCTGCAAGCAAGGAATTCTTTTGCTTGCTACTAGACTGGTGGTAGCAGCACGACAAATTAATAGAGATAAAAAAAAAGATCGAGCAAGCGTATACAGACGGCCGGCGACGGCGACGGCGATGGCCCTCAACTACATGGGCGTGGCGGCCATCAACTTTGTGGCCGCCCTGCTGTCCATCCCGGTTATGGCCGCTGGCATCTGGCTCTCCACGCAGGCCGACAACGCCTGCGTCCAGCTCCTCCAGTGGCCGGTCATCGGCCTCGGCCTCGCCATCCTTGCCGTCGGCCTCGCCGGCTTCGTCGGCGCCTTCTGGCGCCTGCCCTGGCTCCTCCTCGCCTACCTCGTCGGCATGCTCCTCCTCGCCGCCGCGCTCGCCTGCCTTGTCGTCTTGGTCTTCGTCGCCACCAGCGGCTCCTCAGGCCGCCCCGCTCCCAGCCGGGCCTTCCTCGAGTACGACCTCGACGACTACTCCGGCTGGCTGCGCGGCCGCCTCGATGCGCCGGGCAGCTGGGACCGGATCAAGAATTGCCTGGCCGCCACGACCCTCTGCTCCGACCTCAACCATACGTACGCCACGCCGCAGGACTTCTTTACCGCCTGGCTCACACCTCTGCAGTCGGGATGCTGCAAGCCGCCCACCAGGTGCGGCTACACTTTCGTCACCGCGACCTACTGGATCAGCCCCATCAGCACCGCCGCCGACCCCGACTGCACCGTCTGGAGCAATGATCAGGCCCAGCTCTGCTACTCCTGCGCCTCCTGCAAGGCCGGCGTGCTCCAGAACATCCGCAGGGAGTGGCGCCGCGCAGACCTCATCCTCGCCGTCGCCACCTTCGCGCTCCTCACCGTCTACGCCATAGGATGCTACGCATTTCGCTCCGCCAAGACCGACGAACTTTTCCACCGCTACAGGCAGGGCTACACGTAGACATGCGCTTGCTCCTATATAGGCCATTAGGCCCTAGATAGCTAGTATGCACATCTAATATGTATGCTTTTATTTCGATCGACTCAGGTATGAAATCCTTTATTTAAATTTAAATATGGTTGTTGTGCTTCCATATTATACACTTTCTACTAACGGAATTGCTAATGCACAGTCACTAGAAAATTGCATAAGTTTCAGTCAATTTTCTCGCCTTTGGATCGCGTGTGGAGATTCGTGATCAAAGGGTCGATGGCGGCGAGTTAGGATTAGGGTTCATCGGAGCCCTAGGCTTTAAAGGGAGAGGGCAGAAGCACGATGGCGGGCGATGATGCCACTTCAGCCGTGGGGCGGTGGAGGTCGGCACTCGGTAGGAGCATCGAGAAATTGAGTAGTTAGGAGGTGGTGGTGGATCCGGCAGTGGTAACCGCTAGAGATGAGGAAGGAGGACGCTTGATACGGAGGAAGGTGCCTGATCTTCACGACGTGAGAGCAAGAAGAAGGATAACTAGCGCCACCTGAAGGAGACGAAAATGAACACCGATTCCAACCAACAACACTCTCGGATAACTAGCTGCAAACAGCCATGATAACAGCGCAACCTAATGAACGTACTTGAAACCAACCACTGTCTCAATACAACAACCTAAATCAAGTCATTCGCCCAACAACACTGGGGTCATCCAACGATCGGGGTGGATAAGGATCCCTCCATACAGCCATTCCATGGTGAAGAAGACGCCATGATGGCTGATTCTAAAAATTACTCATAACAACATTTTTCACTTGGAAGGTCATATTGGTGGAGCATTTCAAGAAAGGGAGAATGATACGGATATTAGAACCTACACCAAAATCAATATCGATGATTTTAGCATTCATATGCCACATCATTGGAAATATATGAAAGTCTAGTTTACAGCGCTTCAAACCATGCATCGTTTCGACATCCGAAGCAAAAGTTATGACCATTTAAGTGGAATATGCAAATGCTGTTTTGTGGGTACACGAAATTAAAAGAAGACTCCTCAAATGCTCCACCAATATGACCTTTCACATACCTTCTTTAGTATTTGCGTTCATACCTAGCTAGGAGGGTCGTTCCTATTATAAATACCCCCATGTACATCAAATGCAACCAAGTGAAAAGTGAATGACTTGATTTAGGTTGCTGTATTGAGACAGTGGTTGGTTTGAAGTACGTTCGTTAGGTTGCACTGTTATCATAGCTGCTTGCAGCTAGTTATTCGAGAGCGTTGTTGGTTGGAATCGATGTTCATCATCGTCTCCTTCAGGTGGCGCTAGTTATCCTTCTTCTTGCTCTCACGTTGTGAAGATTGGGCACCTTCCTCCGTATCATTTGGTATCGAGCTCCGGTTGTCACGGTGAGAGCTAGTTACCATTTAGTATCCATGCAAGCTCAATTTTTTTTGTTGTCAATTCCAGATTAGTGGTGATATGATTTCAACAGTCATAGGATAGGGTTGGTTGAGATGCTGAACTTTTGATCTCTCTTTTCAGGTTCTATCGGCTGTGTGATTAGGTTTTCATTTTTTTGGAGTTGTATCCTAATCTTGAGTCTTGTGTATCTATCTACTTAGTACTATTGAGTCTATAATTTTTGGTCAAGTATTTGATGATCACCATACACACACACTACAACAACTTGCTTGAGTCGAGGACTACTCATTTTTGAAGAAAGGGAGAATGATACAGATATTACAAGCTACACCAGAAATAATCTTAATGATTTTAGCATTCATATGCCACATCATTGGAAAGATAAGGAAGTCTAGTTTCCAGCGCTTCAAACCATGCATCATTTCGACTTCCGAATCAAAAGTTATGACCATTTAAGTGGAAGCTGCAAAAACTATTTTGTGGGTGCGCGAAATTAACAGAAGACTCATCAAATGCTCCACCAATATGACATTCCACATACTTTCATTAGTACTTGAGTCATACCTAACTAGGAGGGTTGTTCCTAGTATAAATACCCCATGTACTCCTCCATTGCAACCAAGTGAAAAGTGAAAGTGAAAAATGTTATGAGCAATTTTTAGAATCAGCCACCATGGCGTCTTCTCTATCATGGAATGGCTGTATGGAGGGATCCATATCCACCCCGATCGTTTGACGACCTCCAGTGTAGTTGGATGACTGACTTGATTCAAATTGCTGTATTGAGACAGTGGTTGGTGTGGAATATAAGAATCCGGGTACCCTCATGACAGGCCCAAGAGGGAGGCCCAGAAGATACTCCCCGCATCAGGCCCCGCTGCCGTGCTCAAGGGGACATATCCTAAAGGAAGTTGAACTTATATTTAGATATGATTGATATGGTTGTAATCCGAGTCGTTAATAGGGTAGATGAAGATGTGAACTCTATCCTGTTAACCGACTAGAATCTTGTAACCGATCGGAATCTCCAAACCGATCAGGACTCTGTAAGCCGCCCCACCCCCGCTATATAAGGGAGAGGGCGGGCAACAACATAGAGGTCCGATCATTCAAGCATAGAGCAATTAAGCCATAGAGCATAGCACACCTCATATCGCCCAGAGCATATTGCGCTTTGAGCAATCTTAGATCCAAGAGATCTTCATAATCCCAGTACACAGGATTAGGGTATTATCTCCTCCGCGAGAGCCTGAACCTGTCTAAACCCCTTGTCTTGTGTGCCCTTCGAGTTTGAGATCTAGCGCCTACCCCATAAATTCTTTGCCGACTACAAAAGTCGACAGTTGGTTTCAAGTACGTTTTTCAGGCTGCACTGTTATCATAGCTACTTGCAGCTAGTTATCCGAGTGCGTTGTTGGTTGGAATCGGTGTTCATCATCGTCTCCTTCAGGTGGCGCAAGTTATCGTGTTCTTGCTCTCACGTTGTGAAGATCGGGCACCCCCATATCAACGCCGTATGGGCACCTTACCGGAGAGGAGGAAGAAGAGGGTGGCGTCAGTGGGAAGAGGAGGTAGGGTGGAGGTACGCTAGGGGGAAGGAGGGAGGAGCTCGCCAGCAAGGCGGTGGGAGGCGGTACATTTGGTGAGAAGGTGTGATCAATTTATATGAATAAAAATGGGTGTGGGAAATGATTGAGGCTTTATAGTGGTGGAAACGAAGAAAGCAAACGTCTTGTTTTGTGGTGTTTTGCGAAGGTGGAACCTTGCTAGTTTCTGCGTCGTATATTTGGAATTCCATATATGCGTGGATGCTTGCAGCTCTCCTTGACTTTGGATAAGTTTTGCGTAGTTGCATGCAAAGGTTTGCGTATATGCCAATCGAGCACTTCTTCCATCAATTGCTATGTTGCGTGTAAGTCGACCTCGAGCAAATAAGTAAGCAATAAGTTTCTCCCACTAGTCAATAAACATTGACATTTTTTTCCAAGTCAACAAGATGCTCATTTGACCACTAAATTCTCTTTGAAAAAAGATGTAAACGTGTAATATTATAAAAAATTATGAAAAAAATCACTCGCACCAATTTCATATATTCAAACCATATGTTTCAAACAATGTCTTTGATCAAAATTAATAGGATTTCTCCTCCTCCAAGAACCAAGACTAAGGTAGTTGTGTAAAAGAGTCTACCCTTGACCTCTTGTTCTCCACCCGACCCAGGTCATTCCCCTTCTTTGTTTCTGTGGTAAATCTGTCCCCCAACTCCGACTATCAACGTCCTTGCTAGTAGTGAACGGGGAGGACCCATCCATCAACTACTCCTATTAGGGGTGAAAATAGGCCAGATATTTCTTGCCCGATCCAGAGCCGGATCCGGTCGAGAACGGATTCGGGACGAGATTTGACTATTCAACTGGATCCAGGATGGGATCTGGATACTTGAATTCGGATTCGAAGCAGTCAATATCCAAGAAATACGGGACATGATCCGGATATCCGGATTTTTCCTATTTGGATATTTGAATTTTTCCTATTCGGATATTTAAATTTTTTTTCTATTCGGATATCCGCAAGACCTAGTCCATTCATTACATATTTTCCATGACAACCTATTTATATTGATAATTAGTTGGTTCTATTAATCCTCAAGTAGTATATTATTTCTATGATGTCTATTAGGTTTGATTGATATATAACTTGTTACTATGGTCATGTACTCGTATGGTTTGATTCAACATATATTACTCTATATATACGTGCATTATCTGTATATCTTTATCTGTTTTTGACCCGAATCCATCAGTGACGAGGATTAAAAGCTTGTCTTTTATTTAGACCCTTTAAAATAATAATTCATGACTATATGCTGGTAATGGACCCATGAAGTATAAAGCCCATAATACATTAAACATGGCCCATCTATATTCGAACGGTTAGATCTCCGACCAGTTCAGTTAAAGTTGATCAAAACTTAGCTTCACTCTGGTCGTCGCCGACTAGTGAAATGGCCACCCTAGCCAGTAAGCTGGTTGAAGACAAGCGGTTATCCCCGCACATGTCTCCGTGCGAATAGTTGTCTGACAGGTATACATAACCACCCATAAGTTATCACTGGAAAAGACACCCTTCGGCGAGAAGACACCGTTTGGTGAGAAGACGTCTCCCGGTTACACAACGAGAACAATTGTCGCCTCTCCATCAAAGATAAATAGGGGGACGATCTATGTTGTAGTGGGGCATCTTAATTGTAATTGCAATCCCAATCTTGCAATTAGCATTTGTAGCAATCAAATCTTGCAATTTACCACTTTGTCAGGGGAAAGAAAAAGAATTTCTTCAAAGATTGTTTTTGGCATCACAACTGTGTTTGGGATGATCTTTGGCTTGGTGAAGTGATTTCGTTAAAACATCCAAGATTATGCTCTTTTGCTAAACATTAAGACTACTCAATTTAGTTCTTCTTTTAAAATATGGCTATTAAGGCACAATTCCACAGATTTTTTTTTAAATAATACCCTTTTTATTCAAATTGCAAAAATATACCTTGAACTCAAAAAATTGCAGAAATATACGTCCGTCACTTTTTGAACACACGATATCCAAATGTCGCCCAACCAATGGGAGACTGACAAACGTGCCGCCTAACCAATGGGCGACTGAGTGCCAAGTCACCGCCGCGTCGGCGCCATCCTTCTGTCGCCCAACCAGAGCGCGATAGAACCCTCTTTCGCCCAACCAGACGGTGACAGGGAGTAGTCGCCCAGCCAAAGGGCGACTGGAAGAAATCGCCCAGAAAATTTATAAATAAAAAAAATTTGGGAGCAAATTTAATTTATGAGGAAGTATTATCCGGATTTCCTCTATTTTATGGAAATATTACTGATCACATCTCCTTAAAATGGAAGGATTTTATTAATATCTCTTATAAATGAAAGATTTTCCTCATCATATCCCGCTTGGATGGAATGACATACTCACCATATCCCATAACATGAAAATCCTATTTCGTTGTATCTCATTCGGATGAAAATGCAGAGATTAAAAGGCAAGAATTGCATAATCAAATCACGTGCCAATCCTAAAGATCACAAGGCACCATATCATAGAGGCTGAGCACACACACGCCTGACTACCCTCTCCTCCTCCTATAAAAGCCACCTTCATCTCCACCATAGAGGACATCCGAAGAGATGCAGGAAGAGACAGAGGAGAGGAAGGCTCATACACACACACACGAGAAAGCAATACAAAAGATTCAAGGGGGCACATGAAACGATATGGAAGGAGGGCATGGCCATGGCTCCTTCTCTCTTTTTTAAGATAGCTAAAGCTGTGATTAAATTATAAGGATAAAAAATAAAATTTAAAGTTACAACGTGCATAAGACTGCACTCGAGACGAAAGGGGAGGAGAAAAAAAAGAAAAAAAAGACAAATTCTTGAAAGTTGCCGTTGTAATATCATGTTGAGGCTTGTTAAAATTATACTAGCATGAATGATTAACTGATAATTTGAAGCACTCTTAAGTAGTTAACAAGTTTGCTTCATAGTGAACTATTGAATTAAACCCGACATTGATAATTCAAAGTGCAGAGCTAAGTCACAAACTGGGATACAATATAGGTACATACCTTAAGGAATTCATAAAACTGGGATACAACCTAGGTACATGCCTTCGAGAATTCATACAACTAGGAATTCTACAACGTAAGTCACAAAACCATACATTCTATGGCCATGGTTGTCGATCTAGGGCATAGTAAAAAAAACGAAAGTTATCTAATGGTGGCTGATGGGGTATTACGCTTGGATTCGCTGATAGAGCTTAATGTAATATCATCGTCAAAATTAGGAGGACTCTGAAGATGCAAGTTTCCTGGCCTAAGTGGCATGAAATCGTCATCATCATCGTCATTTGTGTGGTTAGGAGCTAGCCCGCCTCTAGTGCTGGTTGAACGTCCTCTTTCATTGTTTTTTGAACGGCTTGCTGTAGTAGTGCTTGAATGGCCTATTGTGGTAGTGCTTGATCGTTGAGGTCTAGGTGATACGAAATCGTCATAATCATCGTCATTTGCATAGTTAGGAGCAAGCCCTCCTCCAGTGGTGGTTTAACGCCCTCTTGAACTTGCTGCTGCAGCAGTACTGTGTCGATCTATACCCCTCCAGTTATATCCTCTTCTGTATCTTCTACGCGAACCAGGCATCACACCTCCGCTGAAGAGCATATACATCACTAAGAATTCTGGGATATCTTTGTTCAGCAACTCTTTATCCTCTGGGAATGACTAACACACAAGACGAGCATATGAAGTAGTGAACTTATGTATAATGATAAAAAGATTAGTAAGGTGAACAAATATAAACTAACAAATCTTAATATGCTCTGCATACCGATCGGGGAGTATCAGTACCATGTTAGATCTTAGAAGGACCGAAATGGCGAACAGAGGGGGGTGAATGGTCGCAAATAAAAATTCCCCCAAAATACTCCAACAAAAAACTCGACAAGATCGCTCAAAAGGAATTGTGAAAAACCCGAAAAACTAGACAACTATGTGTACCCCAAGCTTGCATAGATAAGTACCATAAAATATGTGGGGATTTTTGAGTCACAATCCTGGTTGTCTAGTGTCCAAGATAAAGAGGAATCAATTCAAACTCTTGCTTTTAGAAAGGACATCAATTCAAATCACAAAAGTCACTTTCAGAAAAGCAAAAGCAGAATTCCCAGAACTTGTCCTCAATTTGCACAGGAGGTTGGTGGGTTTCTGTAGCTCACAAAATTTTGAGACTTTTTCTCCCTGTGAGCATCAGAGTCTTGAAGAACTCCACCAAATTTCTCCTCAAAAAGCCTTACAGAAAAAACACGAAAAATCGAAGAACACAGTCTGGTCAAGAACTTCGAGCAGAACGTTTGGGGCTCGGTTTTCACCTCATGGCGCCCAAACGGTACAACAAGTGAACTCCAAAATTTTTCTTCAAGTGGATATCAGAGTCCCGCACCTCCTCCAACAAGAATCACTCAAAAAGGAGTTTTCTAGATTTTTACAAAAATCATATACTGACTGCTGCGCGAAGAACAAGTTCAGAACAAAGTTGGAACTTGAAAGAAAAGTTGTTCTCTACTCAATCCAAGAGTGCAAAAGAGATGTAAAACCATATGAACATACTCAAAACATCCAAGAACAGCAGTATTTAGAAGGAGGGGAGGCAAATCCAAATTACTTGAAAGTAAATTGCGGGAATGTAATTGCGGGAAAGTAAATGCTGAATTTAAATTGCGTAAAGTAAAGACATAATGTAAATGCAAAATAAATTCAGAGGTGGATGAATAAAACTTTCATTTCTGGAAGGGAGGTTACAAAGCCTCACATTCATGTGGGCAAAGCTCAAATGAGCATCAAAACCTCAACACCTTCAAGGGAAGGAGGCTACCCTCCACCCCTATTTATACTACTCTTGGGCCACCTATCACCCTTGGATGAGTCCTCAACCCTAGAGCACTCATCTAAGGGCTAGGATTAACCCACACACACAGCCATGCAAGGGCTAACCCAAAACCCACACACATACCGGGTTTTCTTGCACGGTTTTCAAAGCATACTACCTAGACCCGCTAACCTATCAACTAGACCTCAATCCGACGGTCCTCATTGATCCACGCGCATCTAGCTAGCATCATCTCCTTTCCTTATCTTCTTGACTTGCCCGACTCCGCCTCCGATCATCTTCCGCGATCTCCCAACCGTCTGGACCTCCGACGCCTCGCCTAGTCCCGGTCATCCTTCGCCTCACCATGACCTAGCACCGTCGTCTCCGCAACCATCAAAGACAAGGAAACTCCTCACATAGCAATGCCCACAAAGATGTGCAATAAACCATCCAACTCATCACTACCGCGCCCATACGACCAGATCGCCACTCTCTGGCAGAGACAACTCAAATTGCTTCATTTTGAAAATCAATCCAAATCAAACTCAAACTTGAGCACACCTTGCTCAAATAAAGTCAAATACTCATCACAAACATGGATGGACCTCCACATGGTCCTTCAATCTCCCCTTGATGAGTATATTGACAAACCACACAAAAGGCATAAATTTGAGTTTGAAGAAAATGAAGAAGAAAGCAATTTTAGTTGCAAAGTCAAACTTGGTCCAAAGATAGAAATTAGAACCATGACCAAGTTGACGAAGAGGAATTTAGATTTTAGAGTTAAATTTAACAAAGAGCAAGTTTTCAACAAAAACTCTAAAATCCAACTAAACATGTCAAATGTGATTATGAGATTATGATCCAAATGTAGTAGTAGCATAGTTTTACAAAGATCATAATAACCAAATAAGCATTCACATTTTTATCTTTTAGTGATGCCTTTTCTACGTTCTCTCCCCTTTGGCAATATAGGCATCAATTTTTTTATGTATGCATGAAATGCAATCGAAAGAGCTTTGAAGATTATCCAATTGATCAAAATGGAAGGATATTACACCAAGCTTGTCAATTTGAAGATGACTAAACTAAGACATGTCCAAGTGCAAATACGAGCTTAGTTTTGAATATTTCATTTTAGCAAGATTTGACAAGTGCAACACTTAGCTTTAGTTTCAAAAATAGAAGAATAGCCACTCTAAGGATCAAAAGGAAAACCTAGAGTTCAACCTACTCAACACGTTGGGGAATCTAGAAGAGCATACAAGGTCCTTGGGCTCATTTATCACTTAATGCAAATTTTGATTTATCATCATACAAGACATAGCGGGGTGCAAATGTTTGACATTATTTGCATTCTTTACCCACATATGTCTTTGTTTTTAATTTATTTGCATTTTCTTTTGACAACCAATTGACTCAAGCCGTATGCACCATCTCAAGATGAGCTCTTAAGAGGATGGTCTAGGTCAAACACGATGTATTCCAAGTTCATCCCAAGTGCAATGGGAAGCGGTCTTGTGAATACAAGGTGTTGAGTCGTATGTGCACAAGAAGAGTCAATTTTGTTTAATTTTCATTTTTAGCACAACGATTCATGAGCAATTGAAGGACTCTGCATGGATCAAACTAGTTTCACCCAAGTTGCTATAGGGACTCTAGAGAACTCCTAAATTTCTCAAATTATGGCACAAACCTCTAGAGAAGAAACCTAGCAAGTAAAAGCAACAAGTTTCATCAAGTTTTCATTTAAGGCTTATTTCATTTTTAAGCTTAGCAAGTTAAATGAACTTGGACATACCTAAGCTAGTGATTTTCTTCAAATGATGTAGCATGGTGTATAGCATGAAGAAGAAATCAATTGCATAATAGACAAAGCTCATAAAAGAAAATGCAGTCTAAATGCAATGCATGAACAGATTCCCAAACTCCCCTCAACAAATGAATCAATTTTAAGCTCAAATCTGGTTAAAGTTGAGTTATTATCAAGATTAGGCATAAAGAAAACCCGAATGAACTCAATAATAACGAAAAAGCAGAATGAGGAGAAGAAGTCGAGAAAGCGCAAAAGCTGGATGGCTATAGAGCATAGAAAAGATAGAAGAGACTCACTACGGCTCGGACTCGCTCTTATCTTCCCAGTGATGACATAGGAAGTCGACTCTAGATCCCAACTAAGGAGTGCACATGCACTGTCTACCCTGGAGGCCCAATACCGCTAGACTTATAAGGCGTGAGGGAACTCAACCTAGAGAGAAGAGAGAACGACTAATCACGCATGATAGCAACCTAAAGCACAAGATAAGAGGTCAATGCAAGGCATGCGAGAAGTCTAAGTGAGTGAACTCAACTCAAGAAAACAAGCCCAAAGTCACCGGAAGAAACACAAAGAAAAGAAAAGTGGAAGAAAACATATAATACATAATATACAAACCGGCTCCCCTCACGAAAGGCCGTAAGGGCTCACGACTCCAAGCTCACTCCTCAAGGCAACAAACTGAGCTATCCAAAGGCTTGGTGAAAATATCGCTAATCAAGGTCACTCTCACGAATCAAGCGCGATATCTCCCTTCTCCACATGGTCTCTAAGGAAGTGATATCTAATATCAATGTGCTTGGTCAGGGAATGTTGCATCGGGTTTTTAGCAATGCAAATGGTGAAGTGTTGTCACGTAAAAGTGGCACACTCTCAATCTCTAACCCATAGTCCCGTAAGGTCGATCTCATCCAGAGCACTGCTACAAAGAACTAGTGCGACAACATACTCGGCCTCGCGGTGGATGTGTAACCTGCATCGCTTCCTAGATGACCAAGAAACAAGAGAAGTGCCAATGAATTGGCAAGTGCGAAGTGCTCTTCCTATCTATCCTACACCAAAGAAAGTCGGCATCGAAAAGGCTCTAAGAGATAGACAAGAAGACGAAGAGTACCAAATACCATAATCGGTGGTAGCACGAAGGTACTGAAGATGCGCTTGATCGCTTTGGCGGTGAGAGGCGCGAGGAGAAGCTTGAAATCGAGCGCACAGACACACAGCAAAATGTATGTCCGGCCTCGAAGCAGTGAGGTACAAGAGGGAGCCGATCATGCTTCGAAACTCCTTTTGATCAGCAGGCTCACCATCCTCATCGGGCTCGAGGACAGCGGTGGTGGCCATAGGAGTCATCACCGGCTTCCCATCGACATGTCGAAATGCCTCAGGAGGTCACGGGTATATTTGCCTTGATGCAAGAAAGTACCCTCCCGAGTCCGCTTGATTTGGAAGCCAAGAAAGTAGCTCAACTCGCCCATCATACTCATCTCAAACTCAGGCTCATTACCTCGTAAAACCGAGACACAAGCGAATGAGACGAGCCACCAAAATGATATCGCCCACATAAACGGACAAGAAGAAAATGAGACTCATGGTGTCCGATGAATGAGTTTTGTCTACTATGCCCATTTTGAAGTCATGGTGAGAAGATAAGACTTGAGCCTCTCATACCATGCTCAGGGAGCTCGCTTGAGTCCATACAAAGCTTTGGAGAGCTTGTATACATGACTCGGAAACTTGGGGTTCTCGAACTCGGAGGTTGTTTGACATAAACCTCTTCCTCAATATAGCCATTGAGGAATACACTCTTGACATCCATTTGATAGAGCTTGAAGCCCCGGGATGCAGAGAATGCAAGCAGGATCCTAATAGCCTCTAGTCTAGCTACAGGCAAAGGTCTCCTCAAAGTCAAGACCTCAACTCGAGAAAAGCCCTGCAACTAGCCTAGCCTTGTTGCGAATGACAACCCCATCCTCACTCTGCTTGTTTTTGAACACCCACTTGGTCCCAATGACATTATGACCGGATGGGGCTCGACAAGTCGCCATACCTTGTTCCTCTCAAAGTTCTCAAGTTCTCATGCATAGCATTAATCCACGATTCATCTGATAATGCATGAGAAACATCTTCGGCTCAAAGGAGGCAACGAAGGCGAGTGGAGGCAGAATGGACAAACTCGATTTTGAGCGAGTGACGCGCTCAAACAGATCACCAATGATCCGATCGGTGGATTAGCTCGATATGACGGGAGGACCGTAGCGTATGGCCTTTACCTCATGCACAGAAGAGGTAGGAGCAGAGCCACTCGCTGAAGGAGAGTCGGAAGGCAAGGGCTGGTCACTCTGAGGTGCAGAAATGGAAACAGGAGGCACCTCAGGTATAAAATTTACTCGAAAGCCGATCGTAACGATCAATCGGCTTAGACCCAATCAGCTTGAAGCCGATTAAGATCAAAGTAACAAGGTAAGTCTAATTAGCCGATTAAAGCTAATCAGAGGATAAAGGTAGATCAATTCTGAAGAAGGCGGTGCGCAACAAAATCAGATAAATCAAACCTGGGGTGTAATTGAAGAAGATCAACAATCGGCGATGCGCAACTTTATTGATCAAGATCGATTGCAAAAGAGATCTAAATTACAGAGACTACTCCTAGTTGACAGAAAAGTAAAGACTTGTATTGAATTGTTTGATGGTTGATCGTTGATGCCCCTGCAGCTTGCTTTGGTTCTTCTTTTATACCCGCTTACCGATAGTGTTCGGTTACAATACGATTGCAGAATCTGATCCGAATCGGCCTTATTTTGGATAGCTTTTCCTTAGATATATTTTCCGTTACAAATAATCTTTAAAATCTTCCTGAACTGCCGTTTATTTGCCGTATGTTGACCTTGTTGCCGATTTTGACTGTACTTACCAAAATTTGGTGCAAACATATTGTAACATCCCGTAAAATTCAAAAATATGAAAAATAAAATTTAAAAATTTAATTGAATAAAAATTTCAATTGGAATTGAGATTTTTATTTTAAACAATATCTTTTCCTCTTTCCTTATATTCCAATCTTAAAGGAAAGAAAGATTTTCCTTATTAAAACTATTTCTTCCAAAACAAACAAAATATAAAAATAAGTTTGAGATGTAAACTTTAATTTGAATTTTAATTTCTGAGTATTCTGAATTATTGATTTTCTTGAGTTCTTGTTTAAAAAGAAAAGTCTCATAAATTGAAATGGTAAAATGGTAAAAGTAAAAAGATAAAAATACAAAATCAATAAAATTTGTAAAAATATCAGATAAATCTCAGATCTATCTAGAATCATGATTATACAACTTGCATCGATCCGAATAATTAAATAAAGTAAAAAGACAAAATGACCCTATCTAGATACTCAACCGACCTTGCAAGATTTCTCCGACTCATCGACCTTACAGAGTTAAGAATTTAAACATGCCGACATTCTTATCTTATCTATGTTTGGTAAAATATCAAGAATTTATTCCATATTTTAATAATTTTAAAAATTTATAAATGCATAATGAGGAAAGTGAAAAGTTCAATGTCAGAATTATTAAAACTAAAATATACAAAATAAAATTATGAAAATTTATATAATGTAAACAATGTCATTTAAGATCTTGTGAAAAGTTTCATAAAATAATAATCTTACTGTGATCCTCAATTAAATATAAAATGTATGATGTAAAATGAAAATCATGCATTGTCGATTTCTATAAATATTTTTGTTAATAATATTTATCCGAAAATTTTACCATACCTTTATCTCATCCTTGCCGACCTATATAAAAGTCTGCATAAAATGTTGACTCGGTTTTATGACCTAAACCAATGAATCTATCTGTCTTTGTCCGTAGTTTTTGCAGACTTTCCTCTTTTCTCTCTCATCAAGTGGGCCATCCCGCCACCGTGCCTCGACGACTTTATCTCGGCCCTTGCCGACTTCTTTTGCTTCCATCGCCCACCGTGCCCCACCCACAACTCCGTCTTCTCCTCTCCTCTCGCCTTCTCTCTAGCGCAGACACAGTAAGCACCGCCTTTCCTTTATCTCCATCTCGCCGCCATTCACACCAAGACGCCGACCTGCTACTCCTTTGTCTCCCCTCATCGCCACGGCTATCTTGCTCGTGCCTTGCCCGAAGGAACCCCGCAGCCGCAACTCCATTCACCGCTTCGCGAATCATTGCCGCGACAGAACGCGCATGAAGCGATTTCTCGCCCGGCATGATTTGGGCGTAAAATTGCAACTCAGTGAACCACCGATTGCTCCAAACTGCCACGGCAGCCTTTCCTCTAGAAATTCGCCGCCACGGCAGCTAAAACTCCACTCGGCCTTCATCTTCTTCTCCAACTCGTGAGATCCGAGAAACGGAAAACTTCCATCTCCTCGCTTGATGCACAATCATTCAATTCCTTTGGCTCAAAGAACCTCTCGCACCCATGAAGCTAAATCACATCTCATCTTCGCTCAACTCGCGCAACACCACCGCCACCGCCATCTTCTTCTCAGATTCGGTCGCATGGTGGCGGAGCCTTCTAAGTCTCCGATCCATCCAAGCGCAAAAATGAAACTCTTGGGCCACCTTGATGCTCACACCATTATCCATTCGAACTGAAATCCATTCATCTTCTTCTCCGTCGAGCTGCCCTCTTCGCCGCCGCTAGCTCTCGGTGGCACATCAGCTCCGGCCATCTACGGCCAAGTGAAGGTCATCACAAGACGCGCGCGGCGTGCTCATGCTCATTCTCGCCGTCTGCTCCACCTCTCCAAAGACTTCTCCGCCGCCACGAGCCTCGGCGCGCCTCCTCGCTCGGGTCACCGCTAAGCGGGACCGGTGGTCGACCTCAAGCCATGCTATGTATCTGTATTCTTTGTCCCCGCGTCGACCACTCGCATTGCAGCCCCATCTGCCGCTAAGCCGGGCCCACCGCTAGCGCCTCAACCAGTGAGTCGAGAAAAGGAAAACGATTCAAAACCCGAAAGCGTATTTTCCATTTATGGTAATATTCTATTTTATGTGTTTTCCAAACCGCAATGCATTCAAATGCTTATAACTTATGAACCATTAGTCCAATTGAGATGAAGTAAATTTCTAAATTCATGATCAATCCTGTAGATTCATAATATGGAAAAATATTTTGGAAATGAATTATATTTAAATTTTAAATTCAATTCGAAGTAAGGGTTTAAAAGAATGCCATATGTAGAATTTCTACAAATAAACTCCAATTTGAATAAAACCAATTTTGATAGAAACCTTAAATCTTCAGGAAACTAAATATGCAAAATTATTTAAATTATTGATTTGATTTACATCATTTTCTAAAGTAAGTTGTTTCAATACATTGAATATTCAAATATGAATATCTCATAAAACAATGATTCAATTCATATAAAATCAGTTTCTATGTGTTCAAAAGTTAGTAATCTACTTAGATATATGAAAATATTTAGAATTGAATCTATGTTGAATTAATTTGAGAATAGATTACTTCCCAATAATATGAATCAAAATAAGTAAAAATATACAAGTTCAGATAATGGTAAAATGATTCCTAAATATTTAATAAAACCATAGTATCCTTGTTATGCAAGAATACCTCATGCTTGTGCATATTTGAATTAGATTCATATTGAATCTCAATGTGTACTTGTATGAAAACCATCTCGGATAAAAGCAGAATAATGTGAAATCAACTTTAAAACAATCTTAGGGATGATCCATGCTAATGCCAGGAAAATGAAAGAATAATCATGTAAGGATCAGTCGCAAATTAAGAACTAAAACTGAACCTTTATCGTGTAAATGATAAAGCTAATTAAGCATTTTCAACAGCCCGTGGAATATCTCGTCTTAATGTAAATTTTATAAAGACCAGTTTAGAAATGATATTTAGGATATGTACTACCATAATCTATAAAAATATCTTATTTTCAACTTGCTTTGCATCTGAATCCGAGTAGTCCAATACCCTTAAGTAATATAGTTGTCATAACCCTTAATATCATATGTCGTTCAACAAAGAATATAATGTATCGCCTAAACACTAAAATGTATGAAATCAGCTTAAGAATGTTCTTCAAAGTATATATTATCATATTCGGAGAAATAATCTTATTTCATCATGTTTTGCAAATAAATCCTAATAGCCAAATAACCTTAAGTATTATGCTTTATGGACTTAATTATATGAATAAGCTAACTTTGAAATAATGCACAAATATGTAATTTGTATCACCGTAACCTTCTCAAAACCACTAATGTATAATTGGTAATTTAACTTATCGATCTAATATGTTCAAACCGCTTATTATGCAAAATCAATTAAGTGTTATTCATTTATAGTTTCCACTCAATTGTCTAATATGTTAATTCTATTAATCCAAATAATTTTAGCATCTATAATTCAAGTTATAAATACAAGAATTTATAATTTGACCTCTTGAATTAAGTAAATCAAGAATAGATAATCTATCAAAGAAACCATGCTTTCTTTATCATAAGTCATTAACAATATGTTTGTATAATTATCTAAATCATAAGATCTTGAAATCATTCAAACCAAACCAGAAACATTCTGCCGTCTCGCAATGAGTCTTTATTTGGTTTTCTGCTTGTTTTCTTTTGCCCTTATTGAAGTTGGATATTTGTTGTATTTCGATTGAACGACGTGTAGAATCCGACGACGCTACTTCCGCCATTGCCTCCACAACCGTGGCTTCGTCTTCGTCGTAAGCAATAAATAAGCAAGGCAAGCACCTCTTTGATCATATTGAACCCAGTTTTATAAATGTTTTCATTAAATGTTTTACTGCATACTTTATTTTATTAAAGTCTGCTATATTTCGGGTAATGGTAGTTGTACCAGTAGACTTATAGAACTTCCTTGATAAGTAGAAAATTGTGAACCTTGATAACCCTAGAATAGCATAGACAGTACATGATGTCAATTTGAGTTATTCACATTTAGTGACATGCTTAGCCATGCTTAAAGAAACATAAAACTTTGACATGATTAAAAATGTTGGATATGACTTTTAATGGGTATGACCATTTTTATGGTTGGTATTTTGGTTGGAAAAGTGAAAATAAAACTATGGTTTAGATGCGGGCAATTATTGGTAATAGCCGGTTGTGCATGTCTTTGCACGTAGTGTAGGGTGGAGATTATTGCCCGTGTCGAGTTAAGGACCGAACTATGGGTTGTTTTCAGGCCAAGAATTACCGTACAACCACAAGTGCTGGTATGGGACAGCCTTAAGCCAATTAAGTTATCTAGTTTAACTTTGCACATTGGAAGGTCGGAGCAATACGAAATGCTTTCTTAATGAATTGCTCGAAGGACGCCCACACCGAGGTGATCATGGATCAAACGTTACCGATACACGGTGTACGCCGTACTGGAGAAGTTCCATCATTTCTATGCTCGAGTTCTTACGTCATAGTATGGGTTTAACGTCCCGGAGCTGGTGCAAAGTTAACCTAGGTAATGTAAAGGTTTTCGTCATGAACATTCTGGCCATTACGCCAAAGGTGCGTGAAATATACGGCAAAAGGAAAAGGTCATGACTTGTGGGTAAAGATGTACACCTCTGCAGAGTGTAAAACTAATCAATTAGCCGCACGCGGTTATGGGAACTTGTAAAGTCATCACATAGTTAGCGCTTTGTTATTTTCATAAAATGCGGTTTCCACTGCAGTGTTGGTGAATTCTCTTGGGTGTCGATGAGAACTGGTTTTGTGGATATGGTCGGGATACCCTGTACATGAGATTTATTTATGTTTACATTCATTACTTTCAAGATTAAATTGCTTTTACTTAAATTCCGTTTTGCAATCTACTATTCTATATTTATATTTCAAATCAGCTTTATGCAAACTAACCGTACTAGCCTTTCCTTTGAAATGGCTTGCATATATCATAGGCTTTGCAAAAGTCTTGCGGAGTACGAAAGTACTCACCCTTGCTTAATTGTTGTTTTTAGGTGAAGAATCAGATTAGCTCGACGAAACATAATTGTCGCAGGATTCGGGATATTGACGATGAATTTCTAGGGATTATGCCTTGTCAGTTGCCTGAGGGATTGGATGGGGACACTACGAGACTATTACTTCTTTGCTTCTATACTCTGAATTGTAAGATTATTGTGTAAATTAGCTTCCGCTTTAATAATATGATGTATGGTTGTGATTCCAATTGTTGTAAATGTGCGTACTAGCTACTGATCATGGGACTAGTACTGTTTGCACATGAGATTTCCATTTTTGCATATATGTGAAAATGGGGGTCATTACACATATGCCCCCCATTTTTGGGAGATGACTTGTCATCTTTCAAAAATGTTACATATCGGCTTTTTCCATCTGTTAGTTTGTCAACTTTTCGCCAATAACCGCTGCTTTAATGGCGCCGTAAATTTCGACATGTAGGTAGTGCGTTTTAAGCGCTGTCTTTTGAGATTCACTTCCGCGTTTGTAAATTTTCACCGCGCTATATAATGCGGTCTTCACCTTGGTCATTCTTCACGCACTCGAGCTCTCGCGATACCCATAATCGACTCTCTTTCCTTTTGCCATCCTTCTGTCAGCACAATTGCTTTTTGCTTCAATCGGCTTGTGGTTCAAGATCGGCTGAATGGATCCCTCACAGGTACTTATTCCGATCCCGTATAGTAATGACCAATATTTTCTGGGTCCCTTGGGAAGTCTTGAGGCAGCTACGGTTATTGAGCAAGAAGTGACCCGCCTTCCTTTGTCGGCTAGAGGGTATAATATCGAGGGTTGGAGTAAAAGTTTTAGGGCTTGGCCGACTGCACTCAAAGGGTGGAAAAATTGGTATAATCGGATAGCAGCCCAGAAAAGGGAGTCTTGGGAGAGGATGGGCATAGCAGAGTGCATTCCCTTAAGTTTAGCCGATCCAGAGGCCAATGAGCCCTTAGTGGCCACGGCTTGTTATTTCGGCCTGATACTTTTAATGCTTTCATGTTTCAGACTTTGGTATGGTCGGCCCAACTTTGCCGGATGTTCTTTGAACTCACGCCTAAAACCGGACGGGAACAAGTGTCGATCTTTAGTGCTAAACCCAAACATAAGCTTATCCGATCAAAAGACGAAGGTGGTCTAAGTATATTGCAAATAACAATAAAGTGAATGGATTAGTATCGGACGAAGAGCACGCCGCTTTCCTTAATCTTTGGTCGGACCGATTCTTGTTTCGTGGTGCTTCATTAGGGCCAACCCAAGTATATCAAACTATTGTCAAGGATCGTGGAAGGCCGCTTACCGCACTTGGGAAAACATTTCTAGGAGTAGTGTATCGATGATGCATATCATTAGAGTCGGTCAGATATGTGTTTTTCTTGATTTCACTATGGGTAATGTAGGTGGGCCTTTGTGGTTTATCCAAGTCTGGCTGTATTGCTTTTTTAGCTGACCATTTGATCTCGAACCCATCAAGACACACAGCCTTCCCAAGAGAAGACAACATTGAGAATCTTTGTCCGCAATATCAAGCAAGCCGATCGCTTGGCTTAACGATTTATCATGTGTTCGAGCAATGAAACGACAATCACAGAAGTCGATTCAAGAAAGTATATGTCCTTTTTCCTTAATCTGAGCGATACAGATTTGAGGCAGAGAGACTTTTTCAGTTATAGCGGTGTGGCCGATTCTCATGGCCTTCATTTCTCATACTTGAAGCCGACAGCTCTGCAATGCCTCCGGAGACTCTCGACTTGTACAAAATTTTCATTTCCCCCTGCATCCTTCATGCTGGACTTCATACAAGGAATCGGACTTTCCAGCCATCATACGAGTTCTATCACCCATCGGTTTATGCGAGGCAGCTCGGTTTTGGCCAAATAATTCCAAGCTTCCAACTCCTTGATCGGCTTGAGCCAAGAGCCAGAGTCCGCAGTACTACATCTCACAAATCGTCCTTGAAGTGGTCGATGACTTACGATTCAATCCTTGCCACACTTCTTTCTGAATACCAGACGGCGGAAGGTTATACAAAGTGGTGGTCAGTTATTGCAGAGGCTTTGTATCGGCCAAAGTCTCCGTCTAACATCATTACTGAGTTTTTTCCAAATCTTCCGGAGCCGACGCTAGTATCTAATGCTGACTCTAGCAGCGATACTTCATCGTCAGGATATACTAACACGAATGTAGGCGTTCCTAGCGAGGTATCGGCTTAGAGTCTAAACCTTTCATAACATCACTCAAGTTTGTCCAAGTTTATTTTGTATCTGACTTGGTCTTGACCTTTTGTAGAAGGCAACAGCTCCGGCTCCATCGGGTGATAAGCAGCTCAAAAAACAATCGCAAGCGGCCGCTGTCAACGGCTATGCATCGGGATCCTTGGGCATACAGAGCCCATCTCTGTCGGACTTAGAGAAGTAAAAACAACCCAGTAAGTTTTATTGTCGGCTTTCTTATATAAAACTAATCCCTGGCTAACAGGATCGTTTGTTCGACAAATATTCAGAGAAGAAGTGGAATATACTAAGGTCGCCGCCAAAAGGGTCTCCAAGCCTCTCGAGCAGAGTGGTGAGAATTCTCCGACAATATCGACCACGGGAGGTAGGTGATCGTACCTTGCGTAATGAAATAAATTTTGACGACCGCTTACTCTATACTTATCTCCTTTAGCCGCATAATCTACTCAAGTCGCAAGATCTTAGCCGATCTTAGAACATATCTACTACGCTAATCCCCACGCCACGCTAACTTCAACACCCAACCACCAACTCGCGTAACCATCGATCCGATCGACCTGGGATTCTCCTTGGCCGATCTCGATGACCCAGAGATTATGGCCACTGATGATTATGATGCGTAGATCGAAAGATCCTTGAAGTGTCGAAGGTGGCATCGGCCGTCATATTTCGCTCCGCATGAAGGAGCGTCTTGACAAGCTCTTTGATCTAGTCATGCGGCCCCAATTGGAGATCCTATCTGATAATCAGCCAATCAGAGATGCCATGGTCGCTGTCGAAGCCGACTTTCCTCCAGAAGCAATGCAAGCCCTGCTCAACATATGCCATCTCGATGATAAGAAGTCTGCGGTGGAGGCGGCTCAAGACCGATTCGACGCCGAGAAGCCCAAGAAGCCACGTAAGCTCTTGGATGAATTGGTCGATGCCAAGGCTAAAAAGCGGAAATTTGATGCCAGTTCACTTCAGCTGAAGTCGATCAAGGGGTCCCTCTCCAAGCTCAAAAATGCAAAGAGATTTCTTTTGGAAGATTTGGCCAAAACTGAGAAACAAATCGGAGAAGACCAACAGGTCCTGGAAAGAACTGCGTCGGAGTTGAAAGAGCAAAAGATTGGTATTGCCGCAATTATTGCAAGTGTGACGGATCGATCGGCCAAGGTGAAGCGTGCACGGGACGCAAAGGATGATGAACGTCTTCTCAACGAAATTCAAGGCGCCATCGCAAAGTCGCAGCGCTTTATCGGCCCGGGCGCGACTCTCCACTGGTCGGGCATTGATTTTAGACTATGAATTGTCAAACTTGGTATATGGAGATTTTTTGAATGCTTGTAACTTTTGTTTAATCGGCTGTTTAACCGATTTACTTATGCTTTCTGGTAAATGCGTCTTTCAAATCTTCGATTCTTTTAGCCGATTAACAGCATCGCGTTAACTTGGCTTTCTGAACGCAATATTCGGTCGACTAGGCTCCGATCCAGACGCTAGGGTAGTATTTCTTCACATATTTCCCGTTAATAGCTTTTGGCAATACATACCCTTCTAGCGTTTCTAGTAAGTACGAGTTTCCGCCAACTAGCAGATTAATTTTGTATGGCCCTTCCCACGTAGGTGACCATTTCCCAAATCGGTTGTCTTTCGAACCAACAGGCAATATTGTTTTCCATACCAAATCGGCTAGATCGAAAGACTTAGGCATGACTTTTTTATTATATGCCCTTGTAACTCTGATCTTATTCTTCTCGAGCCGATCGAGCGTAGACAAACGTAACTCTGCTAACTCATCCAAGTTGTCGATCATTAAATCATTGTATTCTTGAGCCGACAACCCGTTTTGTCCGGGCCGTTCAGACGATTCAATGTTGATCTCTACTGGGTAGAACGGCTTCTTGTCCGTACACCAATTGGTAAGGTGAAAGCTTCGTCGCTCCGTGGTAGGATAGCCAGAGGCCCAAAGTGACTCGATAGAGTGGAATGCCAATTCCTTGGCTTTCGTCAATTTTTCTTTGATAAACTTGATTAGTGTTTTGTTAGACGACTCGGCTTGTCCATTAGCCCGAGCGTAGTATGGGAAGAGTTTAACAGCTTGATCCCTAGACTCGCTGCGCACTCAAACTCGTTGGACATAAACACCGTACCTTGATCGGTTGTGATTGTTTGCGGTATTCCAAACCGATGGACGATATGTTCATTCACAAAACTAATCGCCTCAACACTGGTCACCTTTTAAGTGGTATAGCCTCGACCCATTTTGAGAAGTAATCGGTTGCGGCCAAAATAAACTTGTGGCCTTTACTCGAAGCACGAAATATTTGGCCGATTATATCTATTCCCCAACCCCTGAACGGCCACGGTTTGATAATCGGATGTAAAGACGATGCTGGTGCTAGTTGTATGTTGCCAAACTTCTGATATTTCTGACATCCTTTATAATACTTGAAACAATCTTCTAGCATCGTCAGCCAAAAATAACCTGTCCGTCTGAGCATCCATTTCATCTTATGCGCCGATTGATGAGAACAACAAATGCCTTCGTGTACTTCACCCATCGCTACCCGCGCTTCTTCAGTACCAAGACATCTTAACAACAAACCTTCCATAGTTCGATAATATAGTATATCGTTCATAACAACGTATTTCAACGCTTGTCGCCAGATCTTCGCTCCGTCGGCTTGGATGGATCAACTAAATAATCTTTTATTCGCGTTCTCCAATCGGCAATATCTGTGCACATGACTGCTTTGTCTACCAGTTCGGTCTCCTGACTTCGGGCAAAATCTTTATATCCTGATGCTTGTTGAGCCAAAGCATTGGCTCTATCGTTCAATTCTTGAGGAACATGACCGATAGAAAATGATATAAAAGAGCCGATAATTTCTAAACATTGTTCTAAATACTTCAGTAACACTCCATCTCGACATAGGTACAATCCTTTCACTTGTTGTACAACCAACAGTGAGTCACCATATGCCTCAACAGCACTGACCCTAATATTTTCCAACAATTGCAGGCTTTTGAGCAATGCTTCGTACTCGGCCTGGTTGTTTGAACATCGGCTATTTAGCCGGAATGCAAATTCGAAGTTATGCCCTTTGGGTGTGGTGAGTACAATGCCGATACCATCACCTTCCCATGATGATCCGATCAAAGAACAATTTGCCATGGTGCGACCGAGACTAAGTTTGCCGTTGTGTCATGTCTCGTTATAAAATCGCTAGGACTTGTCCTTTGACCGCTGGCCGATTCATATGATAAGTCGAACTCGACCAAGGCGTAAGCCCATTTGCCAAGTCGACCTCGTAGAATAGGAGCTGACAATATATATTTTATAACATCGGTTTTGCAGATCACTTTGCAAGCCGATGCTAATATGCAATGCCTTAACTTCGTGCACGAGAAGTACAAAGATAAACATAATTTCTCGATAAAAGGGTACCTGATTTCTGTGTCTAGCAACCGTCGGCTTAAATAAAAGATAACCCTTTCTTTACCATGCACCTCTTGTGCCAAAACAGCTCCAATAGTATCTTCTTCAGCCGAGACATATAGTCTGAAAGGAACCCCTTTTTGAGGCGCAGCCAAAACTAGAGGGTTGGACAAATACCTTTTAATTTCATCGAAAGCCTTCTGCTGATTGGCTTCCCATATAAATTCTTCATTGTCTTTTAATTTTAGCAACGGAGTAAAAGCACGAATCCTTCCAGAGAGGTTTGAGATGAACCGACGGAGATAGTTAATTTTGCCGATCAACTTTTGTAACTCATTCTTGCATGTCGGTGGTTTGGTATTGTTTATAGCTCTGACCCTCGTTTGACTGACTTCAATTCCCCTTTCATGCACCATGAAGCCCAGAAACTGTCGAGCCGACACACCGAACGCGCACTTGAAAGGATTCATCTTTAGGCCGTGCGATCTTATGTTCTTAAAAACTCTTTCTAAGTTGGCCAGGTGCTGCAAATCTTCTGCAGATTTTACTACTACGTCATCAATATAAATTTCGACAATGTGGCCGATTAAGTCATGAGAGATCAGATTTATTGCTCGCTGATATGTTGCTCCAGCGTTCTTCAAGCCGAAAGTCATCACCGTCCACTCGAACAATCCTATTGCACCAGGACATCTGAAAGCTGTCTTTGGTATATCGGCTTCTGCCATGACTGGTTATACCCGGTATTACCATCCAGAAAACTTATGATCTTGTTCCCTGACGTAGCATCGATGAGCATATCGGCTATTGGCATCGGATATTCATCTTTTGGCGTCGCCTTGTTCAAATCTCTAAAGTCGACGATACCAAGCTTTCCATTTTTCTTCATAACAGGAACTATGTTGGAAACCCACTCCGCATATCGGCAAGGCCTGATAAATTTTGCTTCCAACAACCGTTCTATCTCTTCTTTTATAATTTGGTACAAGGCCGGATTGAAACGCCTAGGATACTGTTTAAACGGCCGATAGCCCGATTTTATAGGTAGCCGATGTTCCACCAATGACGGCTTAATCCGCATCTCATGATATTCGAGCAAAACAATCCTTATAATTTCTAAGGATTTTTATCGCTTTTCTTTGTACTTTACATCTAAACTTGCACTAACAAAAGTTGGTCTTTTTCTATCACCGCTACCTATATCTACTTCTTCAAGCAAATCAGTGGATGTAAAACCTTGACCTAACTTTTCAATTTCTTCAAAGTCTTCTATGGCTTCGTAGCTATCCGTTGTTTGCCGATAGCTTTGCATTTTATCCTGTAACCCCTTTAGTGCTTTTCTTGTCCCCATCGGCGTAACACTTCATTTGCCCGATCAAAAGTGCCCGGCTTGACACTGATCGGCATGAGTCCTGATTTGCTTACACAGATGAAATCACACGTCCCGGCGCCTTTCCGATATGCGGCCGGCTTCTTCGTGTTGCCAATTCGCGTCGAGCTAGCCATGGCGATATGGGCCGATGTGTGGTGTGACGACCTCGACTTCTTCTCCGCTCCATCGCATAAGCGCTTGATGCATAGTCGACGGAATACGCAGCTTGGCATGAATCCAATCCCGACCGAGCAAGCTGTTGTAGTTTCCTTTGGCATCGACATAAAGAACGCCGCCGGCAAGGTCTTGCTACCGATCGACTCTGTGACCATGACACCCTTTGCCTCGTGGGGCGCTCGTGAAGTCGTTTAGAACCATGTTAGTTTTAATTAAGTCTTCATCTGACTTACCCAGTTTCTTGCATGTCGGTACGGCATCGTTCATCTTATGGCCCTCCGTCTACCAAAGATTCTTGATATCACTTGCCATTTATATATCCTTTTAGATACAATGGCTTGGATGCCGATGATCATCTTTAGGTTTCTCGAAATGGCACTCAGACGCGTAACACAACCGAGCAACCGCTTTTTGGCCGATTCGCTTCGATTTTGAACTCGGTAGAAGCGTGAACACCATGTTAATATCCATGGAGGGTGTCATCCCGAATCATGGAGAATCAAGTCATCACCGATTCAAATCTTCTTCGCTTGTTCTTTTCTTCTCCACTCTTTCTTGACGATTTGATTGGTCGGGTTCATTAAACGCTCGTCTCTCTGCTTTTTCGACATCGGCTTCACGGATTTCTTGCGCCCTTAGCCTCGCCGCCGTCGTCGTTGGATTCGCCAGCCGATGGACACCACCGGTTTGGGCTCCACCGCTTCCGATTTGACAAGCCAAATCTTCTTGATTAGAACGGGCTTGTGTGTCTTGATTTGGCTCGGTTCTTGATCCGTTTGATATTCTCTCGTGGATGTGCCTTCATTACTACGCTTGCTCTCTAATCGCCCAAACACCTATCTCTCGCCGATTGCCTTGGCCAATTGTCTTGGGGATAATGTTCCATCGGGCATGTGTATGGTGATGGCAACGCTACTCCTCTTTCCCAGCAAAACTGCCAAAAGGGACACCTTCTATGTGCCCTCTCCACATTCTCGATGTGGTACAAATTATCCGACCGCGGTATTATATCGTGGTCTACTGCTCATCCTTTCGTATTTCTCCATTAATTGTGAGAACGTTGGTCCCGACCTTTCACATTGGTCGCCTTAATGGAGACTTTTTCGCTTGTACCATTTTCCCACCTAAGGATTCCCCTTGGGTTTAATGGTTCTTGAATTTTTTCCTTCTCGATCGGCTTCTATTTGTAAAGAGCCGATTGTGATCTTTAGTGTTTGATCGTCGCTTGAACTTGATCGATGTTGACTTGTCGATCCTTTTGGTCCGTCTGCATCGGCTCTTTTCCTTAACCAACACGAACCATGTTGATGAGAAACGGATCAACATCAACTTGCATGGTCGGCTCATCGCCAAATTTCAACCGACCATCCTCACAGCGATTGGATCTGCTGTCGAAAGATATTGCAATCATTAGTGTTATGCGAATAAGAATGATGCCATTTGCAATACTGCGTTTCTTAATCTCGTCTTCGCGACAGATCACATGCCCTCCGCAATCGTATTATCTTTTCTTGCGTATAAATCAAAAATACGATCGCACTTAGAAACATCGAAAGAGTACTTAACCTCCGACTTGTTCCTAGTCGGCTTAAGCCAAGAATGGACTAAGCACTTTTTGGATCCTTTTACCCATTCGGCTATGTTTATTTCTCTTCCTCGTCTTCCGATGAGTCACTTGGACAATACTCAACCATATTGACTTTAGCCTTGTCCTTTCTTTGTTATTGCTATTTTTAAATCTGTCTTTGAACACTTTATTGTCGTGAATCGGCTTTCTTGAGCCGATACGCGATGCAATAAGTGGCTAAGGTCGGTGAATTCTTGTCCTCCGAATTTCTCCCTGCGACGGAATCAAACCTTGAAATGCTAAATCGGCAAGTTGGTTGTCGTGCAATGTGACGCTAAAACACCGATTCCTAATTTCTCTAAATCTCTTGACGTAATCCGCATCGATTCCCAAACTTTTGGCGCATGTAACTTAGATCCAAATTCGAGCCCAAACCGCTCAAAAGAAGTATTCATGAAATCGGCTTTCCAAATCGCTCCATAAATGGACCGAATTCCGAGGCAAGCAAGTGAACCAAGTAAACGCCGCCCCAAACAGAGACAACAGAATAGTCTAATTTAAGCCCGTTTGATCGGGCCGCTTCACCGCATTGCGCGACAAAGCGCCCAACGTGTTCGTGGTGGTGATAGAATCATCCCCGTAAAATTTGGCGAAGTCCGAACTCTGAAGTTATGAGGGTAGGGCATGCGATCTATGTAATCGGGGTACGACTTTCTATAGCCGATAACCTTTCCTTTTGGTTGTATGCCGAATTGGTCCTCAAAACGGCAGAGATCCGATCGCCCAATTAGCATTATCGCCATAGCAGCCCTTGATAATATCTGTCATAATCGTTTCGCCCCGAGTGCAAGCTCGAGTTGCCTATTATGCTGCGTCGTCGGCAAACGACCATGCTGATCGTGTCGATTATGCCTGGTTTGAGTTTCCGGCACTGGAACAAACGGCTCAGAGTATGTTACTACCCCGTGGGGCGGGTTTCTTAGCGAGGTGGGTTCTTGTGGGAATCTTTCGAGCCAATCTACCGTGAAACCGATTGGGGAAAAGCATAAAACGGAGCCGACGGCGGCAAATTGGTCGATGCGTCTAAATTAGCAGCGTCGGTATAGGAGTGATAATGACTTACTCCACTTGACCGAGGGTCCCTAGACAATATGATCGTGGGTTGTGTGGGCATCATGGTGGGGGGTGAAGTTACAGCCGATGGTTTAGGATCGGCCGTTGTGCTCTGCGTGTTTTGTGATAATGAGAAAACAGGATAATTCGACAGAGCTTGCAATGGGTCGAGCAGACTTCTTGACGAGGCTAACTCCTAGGCTATAGATTTAACGCTATTTGCTATCATCGACTTAAGCGTTGTCACGAGAGCCGATGATTGGTTTATCAAAGCGTGGTGCACAGACTGATTAATCATAGCCGATAATTCGGCTTGAGCAGGCAGATATCGGCTTACCTGTTCTGTTACACCTGCATCTCCCAAGGCGTTGACCGTCGGCAGGGCGGATTTTTGAGTGACGCCGCGTCTAGTTTTCTGATAGCAACTTAGCATCATCTCTTCCAGCCGCGCCTTCCAACCTCAATCTCCGGCGTTGTCAAGGCCAAATCGCCCATCATTGGGACGATTATGGCCTCAGATTGAGATCGGACGGCGGAATCGATTTTCCCAAGAAGACATTGGGTCCCACCGGCGTGCTAAGAGTGTGTTGACGCAAAAACTTGAAGTAGGGTTTCGACAAAGAAGACACCGCATTTAACACCGTTCAAGAGCGTGCGGTCGATTTGACTCAGAGTCGACAAGGTAAAATATAAAATTTACTCAAAAGCCGATCGTAAAGATCAATCGGCTTAGACCCAATCAGCTTGAAGCCGATTAAGATCAAAGTAACAAGGTAAGTCTAATTAGCCGATTAAAGCTAATCAGAGGATAAAGGTAGATCAATTCTGAAGAAGGCGATGCACAACAAAATCAGAATAAATCAAACCTGGGGTGTAATTGAAGAAGATCAACAATCGGCGATGCGCAACTTTATTGATCAAGATCGATTACAAAAGAGATCTAAATTACAGAGACTACTCCTAGTTGACAGAAAAGTAAAGACTTGTATTGAATTGTTTGATGGTTGATCGTTGATGCCCCTGCATCTTGCTTTGGTTCTTCTTTTATACCCGCTTACCGATAGTGTTACACAATACGATTGCGAGAATCGATCCGAATCGGCCTTATTTTGGATAGCTTTTCCTTAGATATATTTTTCGTTACAAATAATCTTCAAAATCTTCCTGAACTGCCGTTTATTTGCCGTATGTTGACTTTGTTGCCGATTTTGACTGTACTTACCAAAATTTGGTGCAAACACATACTTTGTTAACCCTATGACCTACGCATCATAGACTTAGGGCATGTTTGGTTCGTAGCCAAACATTGCCACACATCGAGTTTGACTGAGTTAGGCACCTGTTTGGTTCATAGCCACATCTATTGGCAAGATTCCTTTTTTGCCATCCAGGTCCCACATGTCAGTAAATCAAAAAAATGTGGCACAATTCATTTTATTAGCAAAAATATGGCTTTAATTTTGATGACCTAACCTTAGTTAAGTTTGGCAAAAAAAAATTATGACAAAGTATATCAACTATATGAACCAAGCAAGCCGTTTACTTTCTTACAAAATTTTGTCACACTTATGATGCTAAAATTTATTAATGTTAGTTATGGCAAAATTAGGCATCAACCAAATAATAGGCCCTAAATTAGCACCACCACCGTGCTAAAAAAAGGCAATCGCAAGTTAGGCTGGGCCAAAACTAGGTAAAGGTTATCTGGGCTGGGCCCTCGGCAGTGATGGGTAATCGTGGCCGGCCTTTTGCGATTCCCGATCCCACCAGCATTTGTCGTGACCGTCCCCTCCCTTTCCATTCTCAGCTTCGCCCACAGTTGACACCCACCAAACCTCCTCGAGGCCTCCGCTTCCTCTTTTTATCACGCGAGGGAAGCAGAAGCGGAAGGTTGAGTGCAAAAGAGGAAGGAGCGGAACAAGAAGAGCAACGCTAGATTACCAAAACCCCCTCTCCGCTTCCTACTCCTCTAACTTCTCCGGCCGCCGCCACAATCTGCATTCGCCCCCGCCGATCGGTAGGGTTTGTTTGTTTGACCTCTCCTCCGCGGTCGCCCTTGCTCCGATCTACTCCTGCGCTTCGCATTGCTGTTTTGATCTGACTCGTTGTGGTTTATTTTCTCTGGTGTGGTAGGGTTGTGAGCGGCAGGGGCTGGCGTCGTCGCGGGGCCCGCGCTACGCGCCGCCAGATCTGACGCTGCCCAAGCCGTGGAGGGCGCTCATCGACGGCAACACAGGCTACCTCTACTTCTGGAACCCGGAGACCAAGGCCGTCCAGTACGACCGCCCCATCGCGCCCCCTTCCTCCTCCGCTTCCGCTTCCGCCTCTCCTTCCGTGGTAGCACATCGGTGTTCTTCCTTTGTTTAATTTTGTTTCTCTTCCGTTGCTTTTGTAGCCTGGGTATAAATGTCGGTCTGGAGGTGTACGAGATTTCCTTATCGATTTGTTTGATTCTTAGACACAAGCTCAAGCTGGAGGGAGCCGCTCGCAGAATGCGCCTCCCGCTGATCATATCGAGGTGCATTAGCATGTATCTGTTTTTCTATCATTCACATGTTAATGTTACATACATTATGTAATCTGCACTGCATTTGCCTCATCATGCACAACAGTGTGTTTACAACAAGATTGCCTGTAACAATGAAGCAGGAAGTTAGGTTTTTGGCCTGCCTAGCTGCCTTCCCTCCTGAAAAGGGTGGAGGAAATAATTACGCTAAGGTCATATTAATGACCGTTACTTCATTCCACGAAATGTCATGAAACGCCTGCGGGGAACCGTGTGTGGAATGTGCCCTTCGCTGACCACAAGGCCAGGAGCGACCCTCTGGAGGTATTTGTCTGTCGTACGCGTGTTACACATTACGTATATTACACTGCATTGCTCCTTCATAAATACAGTAAGATTACGACAATAGCATAGCAGTAATGACACAACAAAGAGCCAAAGATACAGTCACATAGAGCATGATCATAATTGATGTACATTTCTTGTTCCGCTCCCCGATGGCATTACATAACATGCTTTCTGTTTTCCAGACGCGTTCTGTAGCTGGAGTGAACCCTGCACAGAATGTGCCATCCACTAATCCAGTTTCACGGGCTGCCAATGGAAACCACATCTCGCTAGAGGCATATCGTGCTAAGCATGAGATTACTATCGTTGTATGTGTTCAACTATTTTATACCCCTCAATCATTCCTGGTTGTTATGTGCTGTTTTGCTCAGTTATTCTGTTCATTTTGTTTACCAGGGAAATGAGGCTTCGGTGCCATTCATGACGTTTCAATACACGGGCTTCCCTTCAGAGATTCTAAGGGAGGTAGGTGCACACAATGCACGCTCCAAAGAAACTAGGAGGTCATTGTGCATTCGTGCTGCTCATGCCATATTTAAGCTGGATTATCTGTGCAGCAGGCTCTTCAAGTCAACAATCCAAGTTGGGGTTTAACCTGTTTGTTGTCTTGTCCAGTCTCCTGTGATTTGAAACTAGTCGTTTTGTTTTTTCACCTGCAGTTGCAAGATATTAGATTTGGTTTTCATGTAGCTAAAAAATTATGTCGTGGAAGCTTTTGCCTTTTGCCATATAGTAGATTTAGGCTTATGTGTTTATAAAGATGCATTACTTAGTTGTTCACATATTGCTCATCTCTGCCATGGATATATATGGTTTTACAGGTTCAGCAAGTAGGATTCTCTGAACCAACTCCTATCCAAGCTCAATCATGGCCAATTGCTTTGGAGGGTCACGATATTGTAGCTGTGGCGAAGACTGGTTCTGGAAAAACACTGGGTTATCTAATTCTAGGGTTTATTCTTCTTAAGCGCCTACAACATAATTCCAGGGAAGGTCCAACAGTTGTAGTTCTGTCTCCAACCAGGGAATTGGCAACACAGATTCAAGATGAAGCAATCAAGTTTGGCAGATCATCAAGAATATGATCTGCTGTATGTTGCTTCTATCTTCTACGCATATTGTTATACACAGTACGCTAATTGCAGCCTAGATCTATAATCTGTGTCTAAATTGTACGGAGGTGCTCCAAAAGGCCCTCAGCTAAAAGATTTAGACCGTGGTGCTGACGTTGTTGTTTCAACTCCTGGAAGATTGAATGACATTTTAGAAATGCGAAGAGTGAGCCTGCATCAAGTATCATATCTTGTTCTTGATGAAGCTGACCGTATGCTTGATATGCGATTCGAGCCACAAATAAGAAAAATTGTGAACCAAGTACCACTCTTATGTTCACTGCCACTTGGCCAAAAGAGGTGAGGAAAATAGCCTCAGATTTGCTGGCTAACCCTGTCCAGGTTAACATTGGGAGCACTGATCAGCTGGCTAACCCTGTCCAGGTTAACATTGGGAGCACTGATCAGCTGGTTGCAAACAAGTCGATCACTCAGGTAATGAAAATGTTGTTTTCTTTTTGTGAGCGACATATTCTTTATTTCAGTATTTTGAAGTGGTCTATTGCATGTTGCATCGCAGTATGTGGAAGTTATCACACCTATGGAGAAATCAAGAAGACTTGATCAAATCGTGCGGTCACAAGAGACTGGATCCAAAATCATAATATTTTGCTCCACAAAGAGGATGTGTGATCGCTGGCTCAACCTCTCACCGCAGTACAGTGCTTTTGCTATTCATGGAGATAAATCACAGGCTGCGAGGTGTTGAGTGTATTCCGAAGTGGCAGGTGCCCAATTCTTGTAGCCACCTGATGTGGCTGCTCGAGGCTTAGACATAAAGGATATCCACTTCTAAAATATTGAGAGCTGTACTCTTTTGCGAAAAAAGGATGTTACTAATCTGTAAATTTTCCAATGTTTTTCACTGACAAACCTTCCCATATCTTTTGTCACAGTTGTTAACTATGATTTCCCGACGGGTGTTGAGGACTATGTCCACATAATTGGGGGAACAGGCAGGGCTGGTGCGACTGGAGTTGCCTATACATTCTTCTGTGAACAGTATTCGAAGTATGCTTCAGATCTTGTGAAGATTTTGGAGGGTGCAATCCAATCTGTTTCTCAGCAATTAAGAGAGATGGTTGGCCGTGGAGGGTATGGTGGCAGATCACGGCGATGTGCATCTTCTGATGTCTCTTATGGTAATCAGGTAAATGATTTTGGCTTATGCTAAAAGATCGACCGACAACTTCCATACCAGCAATTTTGGCAATCAGTCTGGGGGTGGTTCAAGCTTTCACTTGAGGTGTGTATCAGCTTCTATTTGAATCCTTCCTTTTAGCTTATCACCAGCCTGATGAATCATCAATATATAGCATCCATAACAGCAACAGTGGCAATCAGTTTGGTGATAGGGTTTGATGTTTGGGGTTAGGGGGTTTGGAGTTTAGGGGGTTTAGGGTTTGATGTTTGGGGTTAGGGGTTAGGGTTTAGGGTTTTAGGGTTTTAGGGTCTAGGGTTTTAGGGTCTAGGGTCTAGGGTCTAGGGTCTAGGGTCTAGGGTCTAGGGTCTAGGGTCTAGGGTCTAGGGTCTAGGGTTTTAGGGTTTTAGGGTTTTAGGGGTTAGGGTTAGGGGTTAGGGTTAGGGTTTAGGGTTTAGGGTTTAGGGTTTAGGGTTTAGGGTTTAGGGTTTAGGGTTTAGGGTTTAGGTTTAGGGTTTTAGGGTTTTGGGTTTTGGGTTTTGGGTTTTGGGTTTTGGGTTTTGGGTTTTGGGTTTTGGGGTTTGGGGTTTGGGGTTTGGGGTTTGGGTTTTGGGGTTAGGGTTTAGGGGGTTAGGGTTTAGGGGGTTAGGGTTTAGGGGGTTAGGGTTTAGGGGTTAGGGTTTAGGGGTTAGGGTTTGGGGTTTAGGGGTTAGGGGTTAGGGGTTAGGGGTTAGGGGTTAGGGTTTAGGGTTTAGGGTTTAGGGTTTAGGGTTTAGGGTTTAGGGTTTTGGGGTTAGGGTTTTGGGGTTAGGGTTTTGGGGTTTTGGGGTTTGGGGTTTTGGGGTTTAGGGGTTTTGGGGTTTAGGGTTTAGGGTTTAGGGTTTAGGGTTTTAGGGTTTAGGGTTTAGGGTTTAGGGTTTAGGGTTTAGGGTTTAGGGTTTTAGGGTTTTAGGGTTTGGGGTTTGGGGTTTGGGGTTTGGGGTTTGGGGTTTGGGTTTAGGGTTTGGGGTTTGGGGTTTGGGGTTTGGGGTTTGGGGTTTGGGGTTTAGGGTTTAGGGTTTAGGGTTTAGGGTTTAGGGTTTGGGGTTAGGGTTTGGGGTTTGTTGGGGGTTTGGGGTTTGGGGGTTTTGGGGTTTGGGGTTTGGGGTTTGGGGTTTGGGGTTTGGGGTTTGGGGTTTGGGGGTTTGGGGTTTGGGGTTTGGGGTTTGGGGTTTGGGGTTTGGGGTTTGGGGTTTGGGGTTTGGGGTTTGGGGTTAGGGTTTTGGGGTTTAGGGTTTAGGGTTTAGGGTTTAGGGTTTTGTGGTTTTGTGGCCCAGGTTCAGTGGTTTGTGGCCTCAGGTTTGGTTTGTGGTTTGTGGCCCAGGGGCCTTGGCCCAGTGGCCCAGTGGCCCAGGTTTGTGGGTTGTGGTCAGGTTCAGGTTTGTGGTTTGTGGCCCAGTGGCCCAGGTGGCCCAGGCCCAGTGGCCCAGTGGTTTGTGGCCTCAGGCCCAGTGGCCCAGTGGCCAGTGGCCCAGGCCTGTGGCCCTGGCCTGTGGCCCAGGCCCAGGTGGCCCAGTGGCCCAGTGGCCCAGGCCCAGTGGCCTGCCCAGGCCCAGTGGCCTGTGGCCTGGCCCAGTGGCCCAGGCCCAGGCCCAGTGCCCAGTGGCCTGTGGCTCAGTGCCCAGTGGCCCAGTGGCCCAGTGGCCCAGGCCCAGGCCCAGTGGCCCAGGCCCAGTGGCCCAGGCCCAGGCCTGTGGCCCAGGCCCTGGGTGGCCAGTGGCCAGTGGCCCAGGCCAGTGGCCCAGTGGCCTGTGGCCCAGGCCCAGTGGCCCAGGCCTGTGGCCAGTGCCCAGGCCCAGGCCCAGTGCCAGGCCCAGGCCTGTGGCCCAGGCCCAGGCCCAGGCCTGTGGCCCAGTGGCCCAGGCTCAGTGGCCCAGTGGCCTCAGGCCCAGTGGCCCAGTGGCCAGTGGCCAGTGGCCAGGCTGTGGCCTGTGGCCAGGGCCAGGCCAGTGGCCCAGGCCCAGGGCCAGTGCCTCAGTGGCCAGGCCTCAGGCCCAGTGGCCCAGTGGCCAGTGGCCCAGGCCCAGGCCAGGCCAGTGGCCCAGGCCAGTGGCCTGTGTGGCCCAGTGGCCAGTGGCCTGTGGCCCAGGTGGCCCAGTGGCCCAGGCCAGTGGCCCAGGCCCAGGCCCAGGCCCAGGCCCAGTGGCCTGTGGCCCAGTGGCCAGTGGCCCAGGCCCAGGCCTGTCGGCCCAGTGGCCAGTGGTGGGCCCAGGCCAGTGGTGGCCCAGTGGCCCTGCCCAGGGCCAGTGGCCTGTGGCCCAGGGCCCAGTGGCCCAGTGGCCAGTGGCCCAGTGGCCCAGGTGGCCCAGGTCAGGCCAGTGGTCAGGCCCAGGCCAGTGGCCTGTGGCCCAGTGGCCCAGGCCCAGGCCCAGTGGTGCCCAGTGGCCCAGGCCCTGTGGCCCAGGCCCAGTGCCAGGTGGCCCAGGCCCAGGCCCAGTGGCCCTGTGGCCTGTGGCCCAGTGGCCAGTGGCCCAGTGGCCCAGTGGCCCAGGCCAGTGGCCCAGTGGCCCAGGCCCAGTGGCCCAGGCCCAGGCCAGTGGCCCAGGCCCAGTGGCCAGTGGCCCAGGCCCAGGTGGTGGCCAGTGGCCCAGGCCCAGGCCCAGGCCCAGTGGCCCAGTGGCCAGGCCCAGTGGCCCAGTGGTGGCCCAGGGCCAGGCCCAGTGGCCCAGGCCCAGTGGCCCAGTGGCCCAGTGGCCCAGGCCCTGTGGCCCAGGCCCAGGCCCAGTGGCCCAGGCCCAGTGGCCCAGTGGCCCAGTGGCCTGGGCCAGTGGCCTGTGGCCCAGGTCAGGGCTCAGGCCCAGGCCCAGTGGCCAGGCCTGTGGCCCAGTGGCCAGGTGCCCAGGGCCCAGGGCCCAGGCCCAGGCCCAGGGCCCAGGTGGCCCAGGGCCAGTGGCCCAGGGTCAGGCCCAGGCCCAGGCCCAGGGCTCAGTGGCCTGCAGGCCTGTGGGGCCAGGCCCAGGCCAGTGGCCCAGGGCCCAGTGGCCCAGGGCCAGGCCTGTGCCCAGGGCCTGTGGCCAGGCCTGGGCCCTGTGCTCAGGCCTGTGGGCCCAGGCCTCAGTGGCCCAGTGGTCTGTGGCCCAGTGGGGGTCAGGTGGCTCAGGCCTGGGCTTGGGGTCTGGTTTGGCCCAGGTTGGTGGTGTGGCCCAGGGGTCAGGGCTGTGGGGCCTGTGGCTTGTGGTCTGTGGGTCAGGTTTGTGGTTTGGGGCCTGGGGTCAGGCTGGGGTTTGGTTTGTGGTTGGGGTTGTGGCCTGTGGGTTCAGGGTTGTGGTCAGGCCCAGGCCTCAGGGTTTGGTTTGGTGGCCCAGGCCTGGGTTTGTGGGCCCAGGCCCAGGGTCTGTGGTTTGTGGTTTGGGGCCCAGGGCCTGGGCCTGGGCCCTGGGTTTGTGGCCCAGGCCTGGGTCTGGGGTCTGGTCTGGGGTCCTGTGCCAGGCCCTGGGGCCTGTGGCCCAGGCCCAGTGGCCCAGGGCCCTGTGGCCCAGGGTGGCCCTGGCCCTGTGGGTCTGGCCCAGGCCCAGGCCTGTGGCCCAGGCCCAGTGGCCCAGTGGCCCAGGCCTGTGGCCTGTGGCCTGGGCCAGTGGCCCAGGCCCAGTGGCCTGTGGCCCAGGCCCAGGCCCAGGCCCAGGCCAGGCCCAGGCCCAGGCCTGTGGCCCAGGGGCCCCCAGGCCTGTGGCCCAGGCCCAGTGGCCCAGGCCCAGGCCCAGTGGCCCAGGCCCAGGGCCCAGGTGGCCCAGTGGCCTGTGGCCAGTGGTGGCCCAGTGGCCCAGGCCCAGTGGCCCAGGCCTCAGTGGCCCAGGCCCAGGGCCTGTGGCCCAGGCCCAGGCCCAGGCCCAGGGCCAGGTGGCCCAGTGGCCCAGTGGCCCAGGCCAGGCCCAGGCCCAGTGCCCAGGCCCAGGCCCAGGGCCAGTGCCCAGGCCCTGTGGCCCAGGCCCAGGCCCTGTGGCCCAGGCCCAGTGCCCAGGCCTGTGGCCCAGGCCCAGGCCAGTGGCTGGCAGTGGGCCTGTGGCCAGTGGCCCAGGCCCAGGCCCAGTGCCCAGGCCCAGGCCCAGGGCCCAGGCCCAGGCCCAGGCCCAGCCCAGCCCAGGCCCAGGCCCAGGCCCAGGCCCAGGCCCAGGGCCAGGTGGCCCAGGGCCCAGGCCCTGTGGCCCAGTGCCTGTGGCCTGTGGCCCAGGCCCAGGCCCAGGCCCAGGCCCAGGCCCAGGTGGCCCAGGCCCAGGCCCAGTGGCCCAGGCCCAGTGGCCCAGGCCCAGTGGCCCAGTGGCCCAGTGGCCCAGTGGCCCAGGGCCAGTGGCCCAGTGGCCCAGGCCCAGGGCCAGTGGCCCAGTGGCCCAGGCCCAGGCCCAGGCCCAGGCCCAGGCCCCAGGCCCAGGCCCAGTGGCCCAGTGGCCCAGGCCCAGTGGCCCAGGCCCAGGCCTGGGCCAGTGGCCCAGGCCCAGTGGCCCAGGCCCAGGCCCAGGCCTGTGGCCAGTGGCCCAGGCCCAGTGGCCCAGGCCCAGGCCCAGGCCCAGGCCCAGGCCTGGCCCAGGCCCAGGCCCAGTGCCCAGTGGCCAGGCCCAGTGGCCCAGCCCAGGCCTGTGGCCCAGTGGCCCAGGCCCAGTGGCCCAGGCCCAGGCCCCAGTGCCCAGTGGCCCAGGCCCAGTGGCCTGGCCCAGGCCCAGTGGCCCAGGCCCAGGCCCAGTGGCCCAGTGGCCCAGGCCCAGCCCATGCTGGCCCAGTGGCCCAGGCCCAGGCCCAGGCCCAGTGGCCCAGGCCCAGGTGGCCCAGTGGCCTGTGGCCCAGGCCCAGGCCCAGGCCCAGGCCCAGTGGCCCAGGCCCAGGCCCAGTGGCCAGGTGGGCCCAGTGGCCCAGTGGCCCAGGCCCAGGCCCTGGCCCAGTGGCCAGTGGCCCAGGCCCAGGCCCAGGCCCAGGCCCAGGCCCTGTGGCCCAGTGGCCTGTGGCCCAGGCCCAGGCCCTGCCCAGGCCCAGTGGCCAGTGGCCCAGGCCCAGGCCCAGGCCCAGGCCCAGGCCCAGGCCCAGTGGCCCAGTGGCCCAGGCCCAGGCCCAGGCCCAGGCCCAGGCCCAGGCCTGTGGTGGCCCAGGCCCAGTGGCCCCCAGTGGCCCAGGCCCAGGGCCTGTGGCCCAGGCCCAGGCCCAGTGGCCCCAGGCCCAGGCCCAGGCCCAGGGTGGCCCAGGTGGCCCTGGCCCAGTGGCCAGTGGCCCAGTGGTGGCCCAGTGGCCCAGTGGCCCAGTGGCCAGTGGCCCAGGCCCAGGCCCAGGCCCAGGCCCAGGTGGCCCAGGTGGCCCAGGCCCAGTGGCCCAGTGGCCCAGGCCCAGTGGCCCTGTGGCCCAGTGGCCCAGGCCCAGTGGCCCAGTGGCCCAGTGGCCCAGTGGCCCAGTGGCCCAGTGGCCCAGTGGCCCAGTGGCCCAGTGGCCCAGGCCCAGTGGCCCAGGCCCAGGCCCAGTGGCCCAGGCCCAGGGCCCTGGCCCAGGCCCTGTGGCCCAGGCCCAGGTGGCCCAGGCCCAGGCCCAGTGGCCCAGTGGCCCAGGCCCAGGTGCCCAGGCCCAGTGGCCCAGTGGCCCAGGCCCAGGCCCAGTGGCCCAGGCCCTGTGGCCCAGGCCCAGGCCCAGGCCCAGTGGCCAGTGGCCCAGTGGCCCAGGCCCAGGCCCAGTGGCCCAGGCCCAGTGGCCCAGCCCAGGCCCAGGCCCAGGCCTGTGGCCCAGGCCCAGGCCCAGGCCTGTGGCCCAGTGGCCCAGGCCCAGGCCCAGGCCCAGGCCCAGTGGCCCAGGCCCAGGCCCAGTGGCCCAGGCCCTGTGGCCCAGTGGCCCAGGCCCAGTGGCCCAGGCCCAGGTGGCCCAGGCCCTGTGGCCCAGTGGCCCAGTGGCCCAGTGGCCCAGGCCCTGTGGCCCAGTGGCCCAGGCCCAGGCCCAGGCCCAGTGCCCAGTGGCCCAGGCCCAGTGGCCCAGTGGCCCAGGCCCAGGCCCAGTGGCCCAGTGGCCCAGTGGCCTGTGGTGGCCCAGGCCCAGTGGCCCAGGCCCAGCCCAGGCCTGTGGCCCAGTGGCCCAGTGGCCCAGTGGCCCAGTGGCCCAGGCCCAGGCCCAGTGGCCCAGTGGCCCAGTGGCCCAGGCCCAGGCCCTGTGGCCCAGGCCCAGGCCCAGGCCCAGTGGCCCAGGCCCAGGCCCAGTGGCCCAGGCCCAGGTGGCCCTGGCCCAGGCCCAGGCCCAGTGCCCAGTGGCCCAGGCCCAGGCCCAGTGGCCCAGGCCCAGGCCCAGGTGGCCCAGGCCCAGGCCCAGTGGCCCAGTGGCCCAGTGGCCCAGGCCCAGTGGCCCAGGTGGCCCAGTGGCCCAGTGGCCCAGGTGGCCCAGGCCCAGTGGCCCAGGCCCAGGCCCAGTGGCCCAGGCCCAGTGGCCCAGTGGCCCAGGGCCAGTGGCCCAGTGGCCCAGTGGCCCAGGCCCAGGCCCAGGCCCAGTGGCCCAGGCCCCAGGCCCAGTGGCCCAGGCCCAGTGGCCCAGTGGCCCAGGCCCAGGCCCAGGTGGCCCAGGCCCAGGCCCAGGGCCCAGGTGGCCCAGTGGCCCAGGCCCAGGTGGCCCAGTGGCCCAGGCCCAGGCCCAGTGGCCTGGCCCAGTGGCCAGGCCCAGGCCCAGTGGCCCAGGCCCAGGCCCAGGCCCAGTGGCCCAGGCCTGTGGCCAGGCCCAGGCCCAGTGGCCCAGTGGCCCAGGCCCAGGCCCAGTGGCCCAGGCCAGGCCCAGTGGCCCAGGCAGTGGCCAGTGGCCCAGTGGCCCAGTGGCCCAGTGGCCCAGGCCCAGGGGCCAGGCCCAGGCCCAGTGGCCCAGGCCTGTGGCCCAGGCCCAGGCCTGTGGCCCAGTGGCCCAGGGCCCAGGCCCAGTGGCCCAGGTGGCCCAGGCCCAGGCCCAGGCCCAGTGGCCCAGGCCCAGGCCCAGGCCCAGGCCCAGGCCCTGTGGCCCAGTGGCCCAGTGGCCCAGGTGGCCCAGGCCCAGGCCCAGGCCCAGTGGCCCAGTGGCCCAGTGGCCCAGTGGCCCAGGCCCAGGCCCAGTGGCCCAGTGGCCCAGTGGCCCAGTGGTGGCCCAGGCCCAGGTGGCCCAGGCCCAGGCCCAGGCCCAGGCCCAGGCCCAGTGGCCCAGGCCCAGTGGCCCTGTGGCCCAGTGGCCCAGGCCCAGGCCCAGTGGGCCCAGTGGCCCAGTGGCCCAGGCCCAGGCCCAGGCCCAGGCCCAGTGGCCCAGGCCCAGTGGCCTGGTGGCCCAGGCCAGTGGCCCAGTGGCCCAGTGGCCCAGTGGCCCAGTGGCCCAGTGGCCCAGGCCCAGTGGCCTGTGGCCCAGGCCCAGGCCCAGTGGCCCAGTGGCCCAGGCCCAGTGGCCCAGGCCCAGGCCCAGGCCCAGTGGCCCAGTGGCCCAGGCCCAGGCCCTGTGGCCCAGGCCCAGTGGCCCAGGCCCAGGCCCAGTGGCCCAGTGGCCCAGGCCCAGGCCCAGGCCCAGTGGCCCAGTGGCCCAGGTGGCCCAGTGGCCCAGTGGCCCAGTGGCCCAGTGGCCCAGTGGCCCAGTGGCCCAGGCCTGCAGCCCAGGCCCAGGCCCAGGCCCAGGCCCAGGCCCAGGGCCAGTGGCCCAGGCCCAGGCCCAGGCCTGGGCCAGTGGCCCAGTGGCCCAGGCCCAGGCCCAGGCCCAGGCCCAGGCCCAGGTGGCCCAGGCCCAGGCCCAGGCCCAGGCCCAGTGGCCCAGTGGCCCAGGGCCTGTGGCCCAGTGGCCAGTGGCCCAGGCCCAGGCCCAGGCCCAGGCCAGTGGCCCAGTGGCCCAGTGGCCCAGGCCAGTGGCCCAGCCCAGGCCCAGGCCAGTGGCCCAGTGGCCCAGGCCCAGTGGCCCAGTGGCCCAGTGGCCCAGGCCCAGTGGCCCAGGGCCAGTGGCCCAGGCCCAGGCCCTGTGGCCCAGGCCCAGTGGCCCAGGCCCAGTGGCCCAGTGGCCCAGGCCCAGTGGCCCAGTGGCCCAGGTGGCCCAGGCCTGTGGCCCAGGCCCAGGCCCAGTGGCCCAGTGGCCCTGGCCCAGGCCCAGTGGCCCAGGCCCAGGCCCAGGTGGCCCAGGCCCAGTGGCCCAGTGGCCCAGGCCCCCAGTGGCCCTGTGGCCCAGGCCCAGTGGCCCAGGCCCAGTGGCCCAGGCCCAGTGGCCCAGTGGCCCAGGCCCAGGCCCAGGCCTCAGTGGCCCAGGCCCAGTGGCCCAGGTGGCCCAGTGGCCCAGTGGCCCAGGCCAGTGGCCCAGTGGCCCAGGCCCAGGCCCAGGCCCAGTGGCCCAGTGCCCAGGCCTGTGGCCCAGTGGCCCAGGGCCAGGCCCAGGCCCAGGGCCCAGGCCCAGTGCCCAGTGGCCCAGGCCCAGTGGCCCAGTGGCCCAGGTGGCCCAGTGGCCCAGGCCTGGCCCAGGCCTGTGGCCCAGGCCCAGTGGCCCAGGCCCTGGCCCAGTGGCCCAGTGGCCCAGGCCCAGGCCTGGCCCAGTGGCCCAGGCCCAGGCCCAGGCCAGTGGCCCAGGCCCAGTGGCCCAGTGGCCCAGTGGCCAGGCCTCAGTGGCCCAGGTGGCCCAGCGGCCCAGTGGCCCAGTGGCCCAGTGGCCCAGTGGCCAGTGGCCCAGGCCCAGTGGCCCAGGCCCAGGCCCAGGCCCAGTGGCCCAGCCTGGCCCAGTGGCCCAGGCCCAGTGGCCCAGTGGCCCAGGCCCAGGCCCAGGCCCAGTGGCCCAGGCCCTGTGGCCCAGGCCCAGGCCCAGGCCCAGTGGCCTGTGCCCTTGTGGCCCAGGCCCAGGCCTGGTGGCCCAGGCCCAGTGGCCCAGGCCCAGTGGCCCAGGCCCAGTGGCCCAGGTGGCCCAGTGGCCCAGGCCCTGTGGCCAGTGGCCCAGGCCCAGGCCCAGGGCCCAGTGGCCCAGTGGCCTGTGCCCAGGCCCAGGCCCAGGCCAGTGGCCCAGTGGCCCAGGCCCAGTGCCCAGGGCCAGGCCCAGTGGCCTGTGTGGCCCAGGCCCAGGCCCAGTGGCCCAGTGGCCCAGGCCCAGGCCCAGTGGCCCAGGCCCAGTGGCCCAGTGGCCCAGTGGCCCAGGCCCAGTGGCCCAGGCCCAGTGGCCCAGGCCCAGGCCTAGCAGGCCCAGGCCCAGGCCCAGGCCTCAGTGGCCCAGGCCCAGGCCCAGTGGCCCAGTGGCCCAGTGGCCTGGTGGCCTGTGGCCTGTGGCCCAGGCCAGTGGCTCAGTGGCCTGTGGCCCAGTGGCCCAGGCCCAGGCCTGTGGCCTAGTGGCTCAGGCCCAGG